>OX465295.1:366927826-367527826 GCA_949987735.1 Leucophora obtusa
AATCTAGTGATTTTCTAGCGATTTTTGGGTCTGACCTAGCCATTTATTTTGAAAATTTGTTGGCAACACTGATCAGGCATCAGTTTTATGACGTATTGTTTAGGTGAGCAGGTAAAGGAAGACAAAATTTGTCTAGTTTTAGGGATTAAGATTTGGTATTTTTCTTGGATGATTGTTTTTAGGATTTATTTCAGGTAGTTTTAAACTACCTGGCATACTTATCGTAGACCTAGATTATTCTATTTCTGAAAAATGATTAAGAGGTTGAAACAAGTGTAACAACAAAATAACAAATTTATTGTTAATTCTTAACTCTTGATTTTTTCACCAGTATTTTTCATACGTCCAGTTCATGCATGCATATTTTTCGCTTAACAATTGAGTTTTATCACGCGATGTGTTTATATTTTATGCCCACCATCCAGTGTGTGTTTGTTTTATTCCGTTCGTTATTAATATCCCAGCAAAAAAAATGCAAGTACTGCTTTACAAACTACTTCTTTCAATGCTTCACAATTATCCGTTAGTGTATTTTTACTGCTTTTTTAGAAGTTATTCTGAACAACTTCAAAAAATCACTTCTTTCATTGCTTCCAAAGTATCCGTTAGTATATTTTTATAGCTTTTTTAGAATTACTTCTGAACAACATCCAAAAAATCACTTAAGTATTGCTTCTAAAGAGTAATTGCTCTAAAAGTGGTCGTAAAAAGTGATTTTGGTATCATTTGGCATTTCCAAAGAGAGGGTCCCGGGTTCGATTCCCGGCGGAACCAATATTTTTTTTATTTAATATTTTTTTATTCTATTAATTTTTTTTTAATATTTATAATTAATTTGTTTAAATTCAATTTTTTTTTAATTTTAAAATTTTTAAAAACATGTATATATAGAAAAAATGGTGAGAAATTGCTTTTTATGTACCTGTGAAAATAGCACTGAAAACAATATTGAATTGGAGTGCACCTTTTACACTTGTTTAATAAGTACTTTTATTGAAGAGAATAAGGAACAATATCTCGCAGTAACAAAGTGGTGTTTTTATGCCAGTCAACTTTCATATCAAAGAATAGCTCAGCGGTATAGAAATCGTGAGGTCGCAAGTTCGATACCCGCTGGCGGCAATAAAAAACTTTTGTAAAATAAAAAAATAAACTTTTTTTGTGAAGATTTTTATTTAACTTTTAATTGGTGAAAAAGAGCTTCCTTGCACTCGTTCAAAAAGTACTGAAAAAATGGTAAAGTCGGAGTACTCCTCTCCTATGACAACTCAATGTTAAAATCATTAGTGTTTATGTTAAAAAAGAAGTACATCTAGATCATCAATTGTAGTGCTTTTTCTACTGCTTCGGCATCTCTTTTTTCGCTGGGATTAAAGTATTACCACCGTCGATCGTTGTAGTTGTTCCTTTATGATGATGGAAGTACCACTGACGAAATCATTGATCTTTTACGATAGACATTTGTAATCAAGTAAACAAATTTGTTTATACTCAAAGATTGTGATGAGAAGAAAAAGCACTTCTTAAGTTTTATTTTTCGAAATATCATCGTCATTGCGTTTTTGTCATTGTCCCAAAAGATGCTGGTTCCTTGGCAGAAATCAGGTTTCTTCCAAAACCAGTTATCGCTTTTTTTTCACAGTGTACATTCGAAACGAAATACTCTTTGTTAAAGTTAATAATGTAGCGTTGGCCAACATCGTTCGTTCATAAACATTTCAAAGTCTGTAAGTATTGTACATATAACAACAATATACACATTCGACAACGTCTTGTGGCTCGTTAAGTTCAGCCGCCAACAGGCTTGGCAAAACAGAAAAATTTAAAAGATATTATTTTAGCTGAAGTTCGAAAGCTGGTTTCACCACCACTGTTGTTGTTTCGAGCGATGATTAGACTTTAGAGTTAAAGCTGTTTCACCGGCTTGATGGTGATGGTAGTGTTGATGATGATGACGAATACGATGATGATGATGATTTTGAGGTTATTATAGCTGCTTGTGTTGAAGTATTTTGTTTTCTGCCATTATTATTGTATCTGGTCGTTTACTTGGTTCGTTAGATAGCAAACCGCTTACATAAAAAAATTAAAGCTACCGAGCGTCCAATAGACCGTCATGTGAAGGTGCTTTTATAGATTTTTTGTGAATGTTTTACTAGGTTTTTTGTCTTTTCCCTGGAATCTCTATGCTGTGGAACGGATGTTCACATATTGCGTATTACATACACACGTACAACGTTCTTATTGTTGGGTTTATTATGATTGCTGCACTTTCTGTTGCTGCTACTTTGATTATTACAGTTGTTATTGTTGATGATGAAGGTTAATTTATGAGTTGTTCTTTTAAACAAACCCATAAGGATCATTTTTTTTTTAAATACTCTTGTAACAAGTGCAGGATACGTTTGTTTTTTAAATCTCTCTGAATTTATTGGTACACTCAAAAAAGTAAGTTAGTAGAAAATTTACTATAACGTCTTGTATATCAAGTGTACTATTGTTCAGCAATTTTTTTGCTGAAATTTCGTTTTCAGCAAAAGTTTTAGTTATTTTTTTTAGCACTATACTAATTTTCAACTAATGTTTTACTAATTTATTTTGCTATAAAAATTATGCTGATAACCGCA
Source organism: Leucophora obtusa (assembly GCA_949987735.1). Lineage (NCBI taxonomy): Eukaryota > Metazoa > Arthropoda > Insecta > Diptera > Anthomyiidae > Leucophora > Leucophora obtusa. The sequence continues at coordinate 366,930,454 of OX465295.1, forward strand.
TTTATAGCGTGAACGACAATCAGATAGACAAGATATAGATGTCTCTACAAATTTTTTGAGTTTTTTCAGTCTACTAATATTCAGCAAAAAGTTTAGTGATTTCAGCAAGGATTTTTTTCATTTGCAATCGAATAAGTGTTAGCAAACCTTTTGCTGAGATTACTATTTTTTTTTTGGTAAAAATCTGACACACCAACATTTTTGCTGACTTTACCGACTTTTTTTTTAGTGTAATTGTGCAATATAAAGTTAAATAACTTAGAACAATTGATGACCTTCATTTAGTCATTACACCCACTTAAACCAATCATTAGTTTTAACGGTAGCCAGTTTTATTTTTCAAGCGAGATTTATTGGTGCTACATTTTTCTTAGGGCGGGTAACGTATCTATAAAATAAATAATATTAATCACTAATCTCAGTTAATACCATAGAAGTTTAGCATTTATACCATTGATTATTTTGCAATAAGTTACTAGTCCTGAATAACATATTCTGTAAAGGCTAGCCTTTTTGACTGGCAACAGACATGCGCAACTGATTTACCAGCGATATTTAAGGCTTATCAATTTCACAAATAGGCCAAATATTGTGCGCCATTTACCATAAACAAGTTATTGATGGAATAGCATTTGCAAAAAGTTAGTCCAATGTCGGGCGCAAAAACTATTGAACCAATAAACTGACCGTGTCTACGGCACAGATGTGTTCTTGCAATTCATCTCAAAAATGTTTCATTGTTCGCAAAAAAATGTATGCGAAAAGTAATACATATCTTCCTTAATCAGCTAGACATATTTGGACTTAAGAACCTCCGTTAGTAATACATCTATAGCTCAATAAAAAGATTATTCTTTATCTTGATCTGTATTTAAACAACCCCTATTCTTTGTTAAACCAGCAAATGTTTCTCATCTGTAAAATATTTCATCTGATGATTTGATTTTCAAAACACAACACACATTTTGAAACGTTCTAAAAGGGCATAAAAGGGAATTTTCTAAATATAAATTTAAAAAAAAACCGAACTAAAAACAATGTAATATACAAAAGTCTGTATTTTCTGATGTGTGTTTGCCGACCGACCACGAAGGTACAACATTTCAAAAAACGGACGATATTTTTGTACTCTACTATCTACACCATTGTAAGTAAGGGATGAAATGAAATTCGATTTTGCCATCACCACTACCACACCACCATCATCATATAAAGCAACAACACAAAAAATAAAAAGGAAAAAACAAAAAAGGCACGTCAAGGAAAATAACACATGCCGTGCCATGACAGCTTAAAGTAGAATAACTAAAAACTGAATCGATTCGAAACTCACCCTGTAAATGTTTGCTTTCATGCTTGCGTTAGTACCGTATCTTAATACAAAATCCCTTGAACGTACATACAAGAAAGAAAAAAAACTAAAATTCTAAATAAAATACAAGCAGCAGCAGGGCAACGGCATATGGCAACTCATAAACACAATGGAAACATTTTCATTTCATTATTTTTTTCCTCTGAATTTTGTACACTGAAATGTTGAATTCTTCTTACGTACTTCACATATTTTTATACATATTTTTGTTGTTGTATTTTTGCCTGTATTTTACTAAGGAGGATGATGAAGAAAATATAAGTGCTTAACATTTTGTATAAAAACAACTGCGTCATCAGATTTATTCAATGTAAACTTTCGTCTTGTAGTATTTTAATGAAAAAGAGATTATTTTAAGGATATTCCTAAAACTAAAAGTAGGCAGCTTATTTTTTACATAATTTAAGAATGAAGTTAACTTATTAACGCCCAATGTCGCCATATGGGGAAACCTCGATTTTGTAAACTTTTTGCTGGCTTTATTCCATTCAATAGATGAAGTAAAATAATGTTATGAAATTATTTTGGATTATTTTACTAATGGATTAATATAAAGAAAAAATAGAAAAATAATTTGTAAAACTTTTCGTTAAAACTACTAAAAAGTAGTTAAAAATTAACTTGCAAAAAAAACTGTTGAAATTAGCAGATTATTTTTGCTAAATATTAGTAAGATAGGAACAGCAGAAACAAAACTGTTAAATTTACAGAATTTTAGTTGTTAGTTTAATTTTAGTTAATAGAAAATGCCAACTTAACCTGCCTAAATCAGTCTAAAAAAATCAAAAAAAGAAACATTAAAAATTTTCAGTTTTTTTCGATTTTTTTAAATGCAAATAAAAATCTAACCTTCTGGAATCAGCAGCTTTTTATTTTTTTTAGCAAATATTTCTGTTGATACATTTAACTTAGAACTAACAAAAGTTTTGTGGATTTAACATTTTGTTCTTGCTATTTTTACATGTTTATTTCTATGATGTTTTTATTATACAGATGTTTTAAAAGATTTATACCTATAAATATTTTACTGATCGTTTTGTTTTATATCTCTATTTTTAGGTTAATTCAGCCATGGGTCTGCAAGCCACAGCCGCTACCAAGCGGAAACATGATAATTCATTTGATAATAAGGACACTAATACCTATACCAATTGTCCACCACCCATCAAGACCAGTAAATGGTCATTAAATAATAACAGTTATGTAGATGCTGTAGAAGAATGCAAAGTAACTGCTGTTAACGGTTACAAAACGGTAAAAACGGAAAGAGAACGCTTCAAAATTATTCCTACACAACACAACAATAACAACGGCAGCAGCAATAAAAATAACATTATTAATAACAACAACAATGAAAATAAAAGTTGTGACATTTCTTGTGGCAGGCATTCATACACTCTTAGAAATGGTAAAGAAGTTCCAAAATTATTAGCACCAAAACCTGTATTAAATAGTATCGTTTCTTCGATACCTGCTGCTGCTGAAGTTGATGCTACTACACCCTTGCCTCCGACATCCTCGTCACCAGTACCAGAAGATAGTATAGCAAAACTAGAGGTGGTGGCGAATGTGCCTTGGACCTCGGCACCCGAACCAGTAGATTGTATATCCAAATTACAGGCCGTAGCAGTACCTAGTGATCCCTGGGGTAGTATTTCAACACGTTCCACACTCGCCACAACTCTACTTAGCGCTGATGAGCTAGATGACGATGATGATGATTTTGAAGATGACTATGAAGAAGAAGAGAGTATTATTCCTACATATTGCCCATTGAGATATCATACATTCCCCTCTTCAAATTCAGCATCTAATCATCAGGGACAGCGAATGAGTGGTAACTTTGCTCAATCACAAGGTTATGGCTCCAGGCCGAACTTCTACTCCGAACCATTTCCACAACAAAATTGTTCACGTACGGGTAGTCCACAGCACATGAGGGTAGGCAATGGGTTTACTTGGCCAAATGGCAACAATTCAAGTTTTTACGCTTCGCCCGAACCGAATTATTCTCAGCAACAACAGCAACATCAACCTCAAACGCAGACACAACCCCAGCAACAAACTATAAGATGTGCAGAAAATGGTAAATCTTATTTGGAATTAGGTTGTAGCAGTCCCGTTCCCAACTTACCAAATAACACAGCACCAGCTGCACCTGCTCCAACGTCATTTGCCACCTTACATGTGACTAATGCCGCAGCTAGTCATGAGGCCAGACATTCTATTAAACGTTGCTGTGATGGTCGTGGTGGTAATTGGTGCAATGCTAATAAGACTTGCTACAAGGATATACGCCAAAAGATACGCAACTTATCCATGTTTAAATTATCACGTTTTCGTCAAGTATCTGAACAATCGTTGTACAGATCAGTATTAATTTGCAATACGCTAAAGCGGATCGATCGGGAAATTGAAACGGAGGCAAAAGAATTACATCAAGCGGCAGCGCATGTGGTACAACAACATCAAAACAATCATCACAACCATCATACGCAGCAACAACAGCAGCCTCAGTATCATCATCATCTGCATTCGCACATGCAAATTCAGTCACCTTTGCCTTCGCACAACAGCAGCAACAACAACAGCCACCATCATCAGCAACAGCCACAGCAACATCATACCCAACAGCCAATGTTGCATCCTCAACATCAGGACTATATGCCAGTATTGAATTGCGGCCGTTTAGGCGGTAATGTGGAATATCAGAATCAACAATCTGCCCAACAACATTTTCATCAGCAACAACATCACTATCAATCTGAGCGAGTAGAGAGCACACCATTTCAAAATTCCCTGCAAAAGCCCGCCATTACAAATCAGTTTAATACTAATAACCAAGGCAGCAATAATTGTGTTGCTGGAGGCGTTACTACCACAACACTGCATCCTTACGACCATTATCCATTTCGGGAAGGTCATTCAGGTCGGGCCACACCTTTCCCCTGCCAACCTGTGATATCATTACCACCTGCCTCTGCACCGTCTCAAGCGCAATCATCTGTAACATCCAGTGCGACAAGTACGACCATTTCAACAGCCACCTCAATTACATCTGACAACGATTCCGGTTATGCGGATGACGATTGCATGCGTTCAATTAACTGGAGCTCAGTGCTAAGTTTGTCATCGCAATCAGCCTTGGATCCATTAAATAACGATTTATTTTCAATATTACCGCCAGTAAATCCAGCTACTGCTGTTCCCGTCTCAATACCATCTTCATCATCGTCGGCTTCATCAAATTGCAATGAAACAACATCTTCCTCGTCGATGTCAGTAGCTATTAGTGGAACATTTACTAGAGTTCAATCGCCCAGTACAGGCTTGTCCTCTACATCGAGTAGCAATTGCAATACGTCCATAATGCCACCATCAGCCACAACAACTGCTACATTCACCACATTATCCACCATTTCATCTGCCACACACTCACTTACCTCTTCGTACGTCAGTAGTATGAGTTCTAATTCCACCTCGTCATCAACCTGGGAATATGGTTTTCTAGATATGGAATTCGGTTTGGGCACTGAATTTACCGAGCTGTCGCCTAGTTGTAAGTTGTCATCGGACGATTTTGGTTTCAAAAGCAGTCTAACCCCTGTGTCCGCCACCCGCCTCTATGACAATGAACTTGAACAACCCGCACACATTATGGTCGGCAGTTAGTATCAGTTGTAAGCAAGTCCTATACAATTAATTTTATTATGTTGCAAGCAGCAGGTTCCTCCTCGTCCACACAAAAAGTATTTCTAAACATTTAAGTTGAAGCTTTTCCGAGCTTTAAAACGCCAATTTATCTCTTAAGTTACAAGCTAAGTTTTCTAAAAATTGATTTATTCTCTCATAAGTAATATGCTCAGGTTGTGAACACAGTTTTTTTTCTCTAACCACAAGAATTTTGTCTTAATAAAATGCTACCAATGGAAGGTAAAAATCTAACAAATAAAAAGGTATCCAGCTGAAGATTAAAAACTAAAATAACTTGTATGACAGATAAAATGCATTTTCTTAAAGTTTTAAAATATTGGAACAATTGGATGCCCGCAAAGTTTATAGAGTATTTCTACAAAAAACTAAGAGTTTTCCCAAAATCGCAGTCTAGGTTTTAAAGTTTTAAAATTTTACATCGCTTACTGCAAGTAAAACTTTAATAAGACAATTTTTCACTTCATACTAAGTATTTCAAAAGTTTCTATGTACCGATTTTTTTTTTTTTTTTTAATTTTCAACTTGATTTCTTTTGTAAAAAAGGCTTTTTAGCTTCCAATGCTTTAATAAAAAATTTATTAAATTCCTAATTTTTTGTTTATATAACTTCTGCATACAACTAGTAAAATTTTTCTATTTCGTATATTTTTTGTAAATAACTGAAAGAAATTATGAAAACTTATTTAAGAACTTTAAAAACTCTATTGTTAGCTGCAATCTAAGATATTGTTATTAATCTAAGACAAACATAAATTTTATTAAAAAAAAGAAAATAACTTCTTCTAAGAAGATTTTTTATTTAAATTTGAGTGAAAATCATTGTAAATAATTTTTAAGATATTTTATTTTTATTTAAACAAGAAGTTTAGTTGATGAACAATTATATTTCGAAAGAACAAAAAAAAAAACAAAGTTTTATTAAATGAAAATTATTAAAAGAAAATAAAAAACAAAACAACAAAAATAAAAATATATTAAAAAATAACAATTGTTTAAAAAAATAAATAACATGTGTTTTTATTATGGTTTTATATGTAGTAGCTGAAATTACAGAGTTATCAATTGAGACGCCATGACTTCAGTGGTTTAATATCTATAAAACCAGGGGTGGCAACCGATTCATAAAGTTAATGAAAAGTATTTCGTTAGGATATTTTAAGGTTATCGGTATTTTCAGTTTTTACGTTAAGTTATTTTAGCGTTAACGGTAATTGAAGCTATTTCCTTTGATTATTTAAGGGTTAACCATATTTGAAGTTATTTCTTTAGTGGTATTTTAAGGTTAATGATAGTCGTTTTTGGAATTTTTTGACAACTTTTCGAACCGTCGCACAGTGGTTTGAAACAAAAAAAAAAGTGGTAATAAATCTGTATCTTCTAAACTATAAGTCCGATTGCATCAATATGTATGAGATAATTCTTAAGGAGGACCCATTCTTTCTGAATTTTGGATTCATGGTTACCCTGTGTAATCACAGGGTGACTTATTGGGCGTCAAAGTAGACCACCTCAAAAGTAAAATAGCTTTTGGATCGTGTAGCTCTTTCAATTATTGCCCAATATGGTTGATTTTTTATATTTTGGAATGAGCTTGGAGAAAAGAAGAAAAAACATGCTTACTTTATTATAAGTGTTATGGGTTTTAAGTTATTTCATTTCAAAAATAAAAAAACTCAATTTTCTCTGCGACTTTTTTTAGTTTTTGGCCGATTGTGAATTCGATATTATAACGATATTTTTTTAAAAAATACTGAGATATAGGCAACAGTTTAAGAAATGAAACTGTGAAAACCTTTTTTAAGTATCTCGAAACATTTAGTGTTGAGAAACATTTTTCGCTGATCGAAAAAATAGCATTTTTTTCTTAAAAAGATGCTATCAATTTTTCTCTTTTTACTGAGAAGTTATTTAATAAAAGTTAATGTTTTATTATATATTCGTAGAGAATCGGGTTCTAAGATGCTTTTAATCCAAATTTGAAGTCGGTACAATATTCACCCTACGTACAGCATTGACCGAAATTAGTCTAATTTTGATGAGAATTTTTGAGTTTTCGATCATATAACAAAAAAGTCACGCCGATTTTGCTACTTTCTGAAATACAGTTATATAGCGCCATATATTCTGTTCAGATTTAAAAAATAAAAAGTAGCCCCAATTCATAAACGCATCCAGAAAACATGATTTTATAAAAAATGGAAAATGTCCATACACCATAATTTGAATTGCAAAAAAAGGATAGTTCGGTTTATTTTTTTTAAATTATTTTAATTGTTTTACATGAACAATAAAATAGTCTTTATTGCTGCAAAAACTCATTCAGATACCTTGGATAGTTTTTAAGATATTGAAAGTCAACTTTCAAAGATGATTTTGTAAAAAATACACTTTTTAATTTTTTCGTAGATTTTTCGCAGAAGTGTTTAAGGTTTTTTTGAAGGTTACTTAAAAATTAACAGTGCAATAAACTAGACATGTTTTCCTTTTCATTGATGTATTAAACGTATATAAAAAGTATTGATAACAGGTAAAATTATTGCATTTAAAACACACACCCCAGGTCAAAAAATATAACCACATGAAAATATTGTGCAAACATTCACTTTCTTGTTTTTTAGTTTTTCGTAGATTTTTCCCAGAAGTGTTTGAGGTTTTTTTGTATGTTACTAAAAAATTAACACTACAATAAACTATACATAATTCCCTTTCCATTGATGAATTAAACGTATATAAAAAATATTGGTAACAGGTACAATTATTGCATTTATTATTTTTTCATTAATAATATTTACATTTTTTAATAAATTAAATACTAAAAACTTGGTATAAAATTGTCCGAAGTGTCAAAAGTTAACATATTTTTAATTTCTTTGGCTTCGGAATCATATTCTCAACTTATTTTTAGCAGCCATTTCGTTCTAATAGAATATATTTCTAGATCTGAAGATATAAGTAAGTGGTGCATTAGATCAGAATTTTGGGCAGTTTTTGAATGTTTTCGTGTGTTAAATGTCCAATAGTGTTTAACGTCGCTGTTTCTAGCTATTTCCTTCCTACACTCAGAAAAAAGTTTGAACTAAAGTGAACTAAACTATAGTTCAAAATGAACTCCAGAAAAGTTCATTGAAATAAGTTAAATTATACTTAAAGTAGCGAAAAAAAACTCAAAATTTGGAAAATTTACTAAATGTGAGTAAAAAAAAATAGTTCATAAACTCAGGAATAGTTCAAAATTTTACTCAAATTATTTTACCAAAAATTAGTTATATTGTTATTCTATTAAGTATATTTTACTCATTTGTAGAAAATAATTTTAGCTTCTGAATAGTTTATTCCGTTGAATTTAGTTCATCATAATTTTCTGTGTTAAATTTTAATTTAAGTTAAAGTTAATTGATTCAAGTTTATAAGTTTACCAAAATAAAGAATATAGCTTAACTTAAGTAAAAGAATTTAAACTCTTCCAAAGCTAAAAAATTCAATATTTTTCCAAGTTTGCTTTTGCATTCAGATTAAGTAAACATAAACTAAAATGTTTGCATAATTTTTTAAAATATATTTAAAAAAAATTTAAGGAAATTTTACTTAAAGCAATAAAAATTTTCTTAATAATAGTTTATATTCCTACAAATTATTTAACTTGACAAAATTATATGAACAAAGTTTATTATGAACTTTCCTATCATTCAAAAAAAGTTCATATGAACTTAAAAAGCAAAATTAGGTATTGTTTGAGTAATCTCTTATTTTCAATAAAACAGGTTTTTATATATGTGTTGAAAATACTTAAAACAACAGCAACTACAAAAAGAATACAACAGAAGTATTCAAGTGTTGACAAAAATAAAAAAAAATCTGAGTAACTAGAAAGAGAATAAATAACAAAAAATCAGTATGAAAGTTCTCGTTAAAGTATACACATCGTGCGGGGGTGATGTATAGTTTTTTTTTAATAAAAATATAAATATATTTAAATTTTTTAAAAATAATCAGTTTAAAAGTGTAATATTTAAATTTTATTAAGTGTGTGTGTGGTTGAAAAATTGGTAAGTACCTATTAAATTAATTAATTAAAAGAACAAAAAACAATGTGAAAAAGTGAAGAAAAACATGTATTGTTTGTGAATGTATGTGTAGCTTGGCGTCCTTTTTTCAGTTTATATTTTTTCAATTTTAGTTTAGTGAACTGCATGTTAACTAAAATTAGTTAACATATTGTTATGATTTAACTAAGAAGGAATAAATATTGAACTTAAAACAGAAAGCCGAGCTACAAATACAAGCACAATCATTCTTGTTTCTCACATGTTTAATAAGATTTATCAATACTTAAATTTTAGTTCAGTTGAACTTAGTTACAGTCAAAAGTACAATATGAATCTAATTACACATTTCTTTATACAGAGTAAAAGTAAACTAACTTTTTCTTTTCATATAGTACTTTTAGCTTAATTTCAGTTCATGCCAAGGTATGAAAATTAGTTTAGTTGAACTTAAATATGTACCTTCATAAATAAATCGCATTAGTTTTAGTTTAGTTTAAACAATGGTCAATTTGTATTCCTAAGTTCAAAATGAACTAAACTGAACTAAAATTATTAGCTACATATATTATTGCAAAGGTTAGAAAATTAGTTTAATAGAACTAAAAATTAGTTTAATTGAACTAAAAGTTAAGTAATATGACCTTTTATAAAAAAAATCGCTCTAGTTATTTTTATTATATTGAAGTTTAAAATATGGCCAAATTACATTGTTCTAGTTTATTAAACTAAACTGTATTTAAAATACATAATATTATAAACTTCAAGTTCAAAATGAACTAAACTGAACTAAAATTGTTAGCTACTCATATACACTCAATAATAAAATTCCATATTTTTAATAAAACTGAACTTGCTTTAAACTTCTTATAATTTGAGTTACTTATAAAATAACACTTCAAGTTTAATTTAACTAGATTTTAGTTCAAAATATTAATATTATTGCAAAGTTTTAACTAGTTTAATTGAACTAAAAGTTAAGTTATATGAACTTTTATTTTTATCATATTTGAATTGAAGTTTAAAATATGGTCTAATTATATTGTTTTAGTTCAAGCTAAACTAACCTGTACTAAAAATACATATAAAAAACCATATATTTTTTTAATAAAACTTGACAGTATTTTTAAACTTTATATTTCAAAGTATTTTTATAAAGACTACCTTTTTATTAAAAAAGTGCCTTACATAAAAATATTTTTTATACAAATATTTTTTATAAAAAGTACCTTTTATAAAAAGTACCATTTATAAAAAGTACTTTTCCTAAAATGTAACTTTTATAAAAAGAACCTTTCGTAGATCAAATTTCAAGTATTTTCTTTAAACCGAATGAATGTGTACAACTTTCGGAAAAAGGTTGACCCTTTTACAAAAAGTACCTTTTACAAAATGTACCTTTTATAATAAGTATCATTTATAAAATATACATTTTATAAAAAATATTTTTTTATAAAAAAAGCAATTTATAAAAAAATGTGTTTTCCCCTCTTGATATTATTTTCAGTTTATGGAGAGCGAAGTGAAGCTGACGATTTTTTGGAAGTGCTGGTTGCTCTAAAAGGGGAGCAGGTTATGCAGTAAGTTTTCCAGTAAGTTTCAGACTTTAATGGTATATCGTATTATTTTAAATGGTATTAGTTATTTATCCATTTCGTTTCGATTTCGATTATATAATATTATAATTTTAATTGGAATTTAAAATTTGTCTATATAACATTGCGTGACGGCAAACAAATGATTTTATTATACCTTGTAAAAATTTTCTTGAATATTCGATTTTTGTTCGATTTAAAAAAAAATAAATATTTAAAATACTAATAATTCGATATTTTATTAGCAAATGTAAATGGTTTTCGAGTTTGCGCTTTAACGTAATAATGCTGTTTGTTGACAAGAATGTAAAATATATATATTACGATGCAAACTCAGTATAATACAATAACAGTTTTTTAGTTTACAAAGATTTTGAAACATTACTTTCGCATAAATACTATAAAACTTTAAAAAATTTAAATTTTACATATTTGCAGTCTCTTTTTAGCAACGATTTCCTTTAAGTGGTCAATTAGTGAAGTCTAAGGACCTCTAGTGTGCCTTAGCCACAGAGCCGTGTGTCACGAAGAGCGTCCCTTCATCGTAGTTCACTTTAGAAGAACTCTAATTGGCCATAAAAAGGTTCTGACTTTGTCACAGCTTATTATGTTTCAGGGTTTCCTGAAGTACATTTTGTAAATTGTTTACATTATTGCAAATAATATAATACTCAGTTTTTGAATACACGTATTCATATTAAATTTTAAATAATTATATTAATAATAAAACATGTTAATAATTCAGAAAAATGAGGGTGTTCACAATTTAATACTTTAATGGTATATCGTATTAAATTAAATGATATTAGTTCTTTATCCATTTCGTTTCGGTTTCGATTATATAATATTGTAATTATATATGTAGATTTTTAATTGGAATTTAAAATTTGTCTAAATAATATTGCATTACTGCAAACAAATGATTTTATTATACTTTGTACAAATTTTCATGAATATTCGATTTTTGTTCGATTTAAAAAAATAAATATTTAAAATACATATAATTCGATATTTTATTAGCAAATGTAAATGGTTTTCGAGTTTGCGCTTTAATGTAATAATGCTGTTTGTTGACAAGAATGTTAAATATGTATAATACGATGCAAACTCAGTATAATACAATATAAGTTTTTTTAGTTTAAGCTTCAAAAAACACTCATAACTTTGACCAGCACAACTTTGACCTATTTGTACGGACTTTTTTTATGAGTGTATTGACAAAGATTTTGAAACATTACTTTCGCATAATTACTAAAAAAACTTAAAAAATTTAGATTTTACATATTTTCAGTCTCGTTTTTGCAACGATTTCCTTTAAGTGGTCAATTAGTGAAGTCTAAGGACCTCTAGTGTGCCTTAGCCACAGAGCCGTGTGTCACGAAGAGCGTCCCTTCATCGTAGTTCACTTTAGGAGAACTCTAATTGACCATAAAAAGGTTCTGACTTTGTCACAGCTTATTATGTTTCAGTTTTTCCTGAAGTACATTTTGTAAATTGTTTACATTATTGCAAATAATATAATACACAGTTTTTGAATACACGTATTCATATTAAATTTTAAATAATTATATTAATAATAAAACATGTTAATAATTCAGAAAAATGAGGGTGTTCACAATTTAATACTTTAACGGTATATCGTATTAAATTAAGTGATATTAGTTCTTTATCCATTTCGTTTCGGTTTCGATTATATAATATTGTAATTATATATGTAGATTTTTAATTGGAATTTAAAAATTGTCTAAATAACATTGCATGACTGCAAACAAATAATTTTATTATACCATGTACAAATTTTCTTGAATATTCGATTTTTGTTCGATTTAAAAAAATAAATATTTAAAATACTAATAATTCGATATTTTATTAGCAAATGTAAATGGTTTTCGAGTTTGCGCTTTAATGTAATAATGCTGTTTGTTGACAAGAATGTTAAACATGTATAATACGATGCAAACTCAGTATAATACAATATAAGTTTTTTTAGTTTAAGCTTCAAAAGTACACTCATAATTTTGATCAGCACAATTTTGACCTATTTGTACGAACTTTTTTTATGAGTGTATTGACAAAGATTTTGAAACATTACTTTAGCATAATTACTAAAAAACTTAAAAAATTTAGATTTTACATATTTGCAGTCTCGTTTTTGCAACGATTTCCTTTAAGTGGTCAATTAGTGAAGTCTAAGGACCTCTAGTGTGCCGTAGCCACAGAGCCGTGTGTCACGAAGAGCGTCCCTTCATCGTAGTTCACTTTAGAAGAACTCTAATTAGCCATAAAAAGGTTCTGACTTTGTCACAGCTTATTATGTTTCAGGGTTTCCTGAAGTACATTTTGTAAATTGTTTACATTATTGCAAATAATATAATACTCAGTTTTTGAATACACGTATTCATATTAAATTTTAAATAATTATATTAATAATAAAACATGTTAATAATTCAGAACAATGAGGGTATTCACAATTTAATACTTTAATGGTATATCGTATTAAATTAAATGATATTAGTTCTTTATCCATTTCGTTTCGGTTTCGATTATATAATATTGTAACTATATATGTAGATTTTTAATTGGAATTTAAAATTTGTCTAAATAACAAACAAATGATTTTATTATACTTTGTACAAATTTTCATGAATATTCGATTTTTGGTCGATTTAAAAAAATAAATATTTAAAATACATATAATTCGATATTTTATTAGCAAATGTAAATGGTTTTCGAGTTTGCGCTTTAATGTAATAATGCTGTTTGTTGACAAGAATGTTAAACATGTATAATACGATGCAAACTCAGTATAATACAATATAAGTTTTTTTAGTTTAAGCTTCAAAAGTACACTCATAATTTTGATCAGCACAATTTTGACCTATTTGTACGAACTTTTTTTATGAGTGTATTGACAAAGATTTTGAAACATTACTTTCGCATAATTACTAAAAAACTTAAAAAATTTAGATTTTACATATTTGCAGTCTCGTTTTTGCAACGATTTCCTTTAAGTGGTCAATTAGTGAAGTCTAAGGACCTCTAGTGTGCCTTAGCCACAGAGCCGTGTGTCACGAAGAGCGTCCCTTCATCGTAGTTCACTTTAGGAGAACTCTAATTGACCATAAAAAGGTTCTGACTTTGTCACAGCTTATTATGTTTCAGGGTTTCCTGAAGTACATTTTGTAAATTGTTTACATTATTGCAAATAATATAATACACAGTTTTTGAATACACGTATTCATATTAAATTTTAAATAATTATATTAATAATAATACATATTGATAATTCAAGACGATATTAACCGGTGTTCATAAAGTTCTTTATGTTTTATCGTAAATTTTGTTTAAGATTGGATTTCCATTTGCAAACTTTTTTGCTGATTTTAGCAGGTTAAGTTGTTATTTTCTACCAACAAAAATTTAACTCAAATACTCAAATATTACTTACTATGTTATATTAAATTCAAATTTCGAAAAATAGTGTTTTGTTCTAATTTGATTCTATTTTTCTTCTTCTCTTATTTATATGTTCTTAAACGTTGATATGGATCCCGAGTAATTATGTATTATCAAATTGCGCCAAGAATAGGTAAGATTTAATATCCCAGCAAAACCTTCACCGCAAAGGTAATAGGAGGTTTTGTTGGAATATTTCCTTTAAAATTAAATACTCTAATAAACCCAACATTTTATAGGGCTTAAACCAAGGTTGGTTACCGAAACGAATAACGGTAAGAGTAACGGTATCGAATTTCGGTTGTTTCGGTAACGGTATATTATAATATTATATTTATATAAATTAAGTTAAAAACATAAACACAAGTCAAAACTTTGCATATGTTTAATATTAAGGGGTACATATAGTTGCGAGCATAAAAAATGCAACTCTACGCTAAATCATGTAAATTTGCTTTGATTTTTTCTAATGGTTTTATATTTGCGCTTGTCTTTTGTTATTATATTCGTTGATATGTAGATTCATATTTTAGGTCGTTTGATTTGCATTTATTTATGTGAATTAGTTTTTACCAACTGTGCGAGCAAAAAAAATGAAACGAAAAAATAGTATGTATCAGGTAAGTATAAAAATTTAATTTATTCCCGAAATTTGAACTGATTAACTAAATTGTTTATTCTTTATAAAAAACAACTATCAAATGACAGCCTTTACTTGAAATCGGAACCATGTTTCAAGGAAACAAGTCCACTGTGTCAGGAATTGCAACTCGGCATTAGGCTCGCGGTTATATTCATAAGAAAATATGGAGTGGAAGAACCCGAAATATGAGGACAGGAATATTATATCTATTGTTAAAGCGACCCCAATAAGACCGCCGCAGATTTTATGCAGTATGCTTCAGAACATTTAGGCGCAACCGTCGGAGTTAATACCGCACATAGACGCTTAAAGGAAGCAAACGTCCAGCAAAGAAACCCTTCATAAGTCAAGTGAATACAAAGAAGCGTCTCGATTTTGGAAAGCGTCATAAGCACTGGGCAAAAGAACAATGGGCAAAGGTTTTATTTAGTGACGAAACAAAATCAAATTTATTTGGATCCGATGGATTGAAGTTCATCCGTAGACCACCAAATAAATCGTACTCTCCTAGATACTAGAAACAACGCGTTCAACACGGCGGAGGATACCTAATGCTGTGGGGTATGAAATCGTTGTCTTAAATATAACACACTTGTTTAAATTTTTATTTTAAGGTGCATTCTCTCGTGATGGTGTTGGACCAGAAGTCAAAATTGATAACAGAATAAACGCAGAGGGTCAAAGTGCTATTATTTTGTACATATTTTAATTTATTAATTAGAAATTTATTAATTTTGTTCAAGGGAAATTTCCTTATTATAAATTAACATTATGAGTTCTTAAATACTTTAAGTTGATATTGCATTTTATATTTAAAAAATAATAAATATTTAAAATACTAATTTCAAATTTTATCATATGCATTATCACTTTTAAAATTTATAAGTGACTTATAAAACAAATTTCTTATACAAAATACATTTTATAAACGTATTATAAGGTTTCCAAATTACTGTGCAAAAGCACTTTATTATTTAAACATTTTTAAAAGTATTTTTTTTTATTTATATTAGTACAAATTTTTAATTTATACAAGTTTAAAAAATATAATTGTTGAGCATCAGCGAAATAATGTTGTTTGTTCTTACAATTGGTTCAGTTTGCTGTAATTTTCAGTAATTTATAATCGGCCATTGAATTTTTTTATAGTCTAAGATAGCGGTTCATAGAAACATTCGCGTCTATAATCATGGCTAACATAGAATCCAATATGGTAGTGTGTGGATCCTGCATTCATTTCTGGAGAATGTTTTCATTAGCTAAGTTGACTTTTGACAGTAAATTATTTTATGTATCAATTTTTTTAAATAAGTCGAAAGTTCAACCTGGCTTGTGTAAATATTTTTTAAGAATTAAAGCAATCTGCCCATATCAATGAGCCAAGGTAACAAATGTGACTGGTAAATATATGAAAGCTTTTAACTGGCCAAAATTAGACTGGATTAATCCCAACTTATTTCGTTGTAGGGAAACCTATCGTTTTAATTTTTAAACTTGTAGAAATTTTAAGATAACAATGAATACTATAA
The DNA here is from genome assembly GCA_949987735.1 of Leucophora obtusa. NCBI lineage: Eukaryota > Metazoa > Arthropoda > Insecta > Diptera > Anthomyiidae > Leucophora > Leucophora obtusa. The sequence goes on from OX465295.1 coordinate 366,946,806, forward strand.
AAGTACTTAAATACTTAAAGTTGATATTGCATTTTATATTTAAAAAATAATAAATATTTAAAATAAAAATTTAAAATTTTATTAGCAAATGTAAACAATTTTTAAGTTTTCGCTTTAACGTAATAATGTTGTTTGGAAACTAAATATTAATTATGGCGAAATAGAAAGTGACAACAAGTCTCCAGAAATAGAAATGCACCATTTAAATAATTTTAAATTAAAAATGTCTGGTGGAGAAATGTTAACATTTGCACATTTTTTCCACCACTTCTTATACCATTACCCTAGAATTTTGGAACACTCCGGCCCTTTTATATATTTGTGGACCTTCAGTTTTGAATCCAAACATAGATAACTTAAATTGTACACAAAAATATTACTTCACGACAAAATTTACTATTACACTATGCGACAGTTAAAATCGGGATGGGATGAAACCAACGGGAAATGTTATATCGGTCAAAAACAATTTATACGTGTCCCGGCGTTTCGCTGGGTCACCCCTAGGAATCGAGATATATCTTTTTTTTTGACATAACTCGAGAACCACTAGTCCGATTTTGCTCAAATAATTTAAAAAAAATTAAAAATTACAATTCCTTTAATCTGGTCATATAACGTTTTTCTATATACTCAACAGTTTTGCCGGTAAAAATAAATGTTTGTTGCCGCTACCATAAAAATCAATAACCTTTTGTTTATTACTTTTTTTTAATATTTTAGGCAAAAAATATTTTTTTCTTCATACATTTATTTTTACCGGCAAAACTGTTGAGTATATAGAAAAACGTTATATGAACAGATTAAAGGAATTGTAATTTTTAATTTTTTTAAAATTGTTTGAGCAAAATCGGACTAGTGGTTCTCGAGTTATGTCAAAAAAAAGACCACCAAAAGTCAAATCGATATATCTCGATTCCTAGAGGTGACCCATCGAAACGCCGGGATACGTATAACTTCTTTTTTACCGATATAACTTTCCCCGGTAGTTTGAACCCTTCCCGATCACTGACCCCTACCATTTGTCTCACAGTGTTATCATTAGCTATAAAATTTGGTATATCATTTTCAGAAAAAAAATTTTTTTGGTATTGGTAACGGTATTTTAGCGATAAGGGTATTTAAACGATAACGGTAACCAACCTTAGTTTAAACCATTGATATTCATCCAACAGCATAATTTTAAAAAATTTCAATAATTTAATAGTTTTAAAAATCTAAGTTAAAATTAAAATAAATGTTTTAGTGACCAGTTTTACTAACATATTTGTTTATTTTAGATCGTTGACGGGAGACGATTCTTATCTCGTCCAGAAACCGGAAGTGATTAAAACTTGTTTAGAAGACCAAATGGAATTTTGTTTAAGTATTTATCATATCAAAAATAAAAAACAAGTAAATATGAAAATTAAAAAAATTAAAATTTTTTGTAATAGTATACATTAATTATTTTTAGTAAATCAAAGAAAAATTTAGTTATTATTTAAAAAATAATATTTTTTAAGATTTAATTCAAACATTTAATTTAAAAATATCAAAACAGACTTGTTTCAAGACTCTTTATCATGAGTTTTCTATCAAAATTTTAGAAAAAAAACTAAAAGGATTTTAAATTTTCAAAAATTTCATATAAAAGCTCTGATAAAATTATTTGACCCACTATTATTAAGAGGTGTTAATACTTTTCAAAAACTGTTGGTCTTTTCTGTTAGCATCTAGAAATGTTAAATTTTCGAATTTTAATTGGTATAACTTTTAATCAAATAGGAACAGAATATTATAGTACACATACATATTTATATCTAAGTTTTTAATTCATTATATTTAATATTTTGTATTAATTTTAGGTATATATAGTAACTAAAATAAATCTATATTAATAAAATATAAACTTGTTTTAATTATAATTTTCTTTTACTATAGGGCACATTTACACAAAACGAAGAAATATATACTCACACTAAGTACATTAATTGAATATAATATCTCTTTTTGTGTTTACTTCAAATAAAAATGAACTTATTCATAGGACAATTTTATAAATTTTCTCTAAATTAGGAGATATTATAACGTACTTCAAATAAATAAAATTTCATTACTTTAAGTTTAAATTCCTAAAAATAAACTAAATGTTAGTAATTTTTCCTTATGTAGGATATTTTTCAGTAGTTTTTGAACTTAATTCTAGTAATTTTAACTTAAATTTGATGAAAAAAAGGAAACACACGGTAAACTAAAAATGAGTACAAATACCCCAATTTATAATAAAATTGGGTTTCACTTTAGTGTATATGTATTTAATTTAACGCAAATATTTCTCAAAATTTAGACCTTTTTGGCAATGCATTAACTAAATTTCTGGATTTTTTTTATTTTTTTAGTTCAATTTTATTCCCGTATAATAAATTTTTGTACTAAATGCTTGTACTTTTAACTTAAATTTCATAAAAAATGAACACATGGCAAACTAGAAATAAGTACAAATAACCCAACTTCTAGTAAAATTAGGTTTCATTTTAGTTTATATATACTCAATTTTATGCAATATTTCTTAAAACTTAGAACTAATTTGCCAATACCTTAAACTAAATTTTTGGATTTTTTTGTTTTTTTTAGTTCAATTTTATTCTCGTATAATTAATTTCTGGACTAAATGCTTGTACTTTTAACTTGAATTTTATAAAAAAAGGAGCGCATGGCAAACTAGAAATAAGTACAAATAACCCAACTTTTAGTAAAATTAGGTTTTTTTTAGTTTATATATACTTCATTTTATGCAATATTTCTTAAAACTTGGAACTAATTTGCCAATACATTAAACTAAATTTTTGGGATTTTTAAAATTTTTTAGTTCAATTTTATTCCCGTATAATAAACTTTTAGTTAGTTTTACTAAATGAATACCAATATCAAGTTTAATAAGTTTCCTTTAAGTAAGTAAAATCATGAACTTGTTCGTAGTTAAAATGGCTTTAGCACTAAATCATTATCAGTTTTCCTCATTTTTAGTTCAAATTCGTCATTTTTAGTTCATCTTTTTTTTGAGTGTAGCTATTTCTAGCTAGGAAGGATACTATTTTCTATTATTGTTTTTCCATGGGATAATATTTTGTGTGCGGTTGATGTTATTGGTCGCCAATAATACAAGCTACTTAATAATGATTTTGTTTCATTAGCAAAAATATGGAATTTATCAGAATTTATACGTTTTTTGCTTTAATCACTGCTAACAATATTTTAAAACGTTTGGTTAAAGTTTCGTCGAGACCTGTTATTTCAGATGATGTCTCAGGATCTTCAAAAAAACGTCTGGCTGTGTTTCCATCATTAGAGCTTCCATAACCGTGAAGAGGTTTATCCACAATTAGACCCAACTGTTGCTTAAATTTACTTTGAATTCGTTTCTTTTCCTCCGATCGCATGTTTTGCAAATCTGTGTTATTTTTTACACTTTTATTTTCATTTCCTGGAAATTGCCGATATTTTATATCATATGCTAAATGTAAACAATATTCCATAAATCGTATCCTTGCATGAAGAGGAGATATTCCAAATTTCAAAGCTTTTTCATTAACGACAGTTTCATTGACTATTTCGTGAAACTCTGAGCTATTCGTTGCGCAGATATTACACTTCCAGGTCGATGCGGTATCTGTGACGGCATTGGCTACTTTCCCATCAATCATCGTAAATACTAGTTGAAATGAAATCTTTAGGATACATCTGCATTTATTTCCACGAACAAAGGAGATAAGTTGGAAATTTTTAACTCTATTTTCTCCACTATGTTTTTTGTTGAGCTTACAGTTTCCTTGACAAACTCAAAACTTACTGGCCGACATAAAAACTTAGAACCTGATGTAAAATTTGTCCATAAGTCTTCGTAAATAACCGCATTCTGAGCGGTACCAAAGACGTCATAAAAACACTTAAATAATCAACTTCTACATTGCGTGTAGTTTGTATTCAGTAAATCCAGACGTTCCATCGCAGCCCCATTTGCATATCAACAATTCAGAATTGTGGCATTTTTCTAAGACTTCCTTTCTAAAATTAGAAATAATTCTCGATGCTGTTTTATCTAGCAATTAGGAAAGTTCAACACTGCCACTTTTAGAGTTTACTTCTACTGGTGATGGCACAATTTTGTTTTCCGTTTCAAGAAGTTTTGCTATTTTTCCCGCACGTAAGGATATATCTCCGAGATTTTGCCAAATGACCTCGCACTAGGAATAATGTTTTAATGTTATCTCCATGATAGATTATACTTAATAAGTCAACTATTTAAACAATATCGCGGCTTATATATTGAATAATAATTCTCAACAGGTAAAAATTTAGTTACGTATTAAGCTATTTTTAACAAAAGAGTTGTACAAAATATCCTGAGAGTAAATAATCAATCATTACCCTATGGGGAAAGGGACCGGTCCCAGATGACACGCAGGATAGGTCCCAAGGGGGCGGAGACCGGTCGTTGATCGGTCTTTTTGTCTGAAAGAGACATATCACTTTAACATGGCGTTGTCATTGGAAATGACCAATTGCCACAGTTTAGACACCTTGTGACAGTAAGGTGGTGTGTCTAAAAATAGCTTTTCAAATAAGCTAATAAAAAAAAAAAAAGAATTAAAAATAATCCACTTGGCGTCGAAGTAGAGCTCGTCTGCTTGTAAGGCAAACGCTCTACCGTCTGAGCTAATATTGCATATGCGTGATGGCTGGCTGATGGTTAAGTTATATATTTTTCGTTTCTGTTCAAATAAAAAAGAGAAAGAAAAAATAAACACACACACAGCAAATAAAAAAACATGGAAAAGAAAAAAATAGAAAAGAAAACAACATTAACACACACACAAATATGGGGAAGTGCCTTGAATATGCTCCCGATTGACCGGTCATGGGATAGGTCCCTTAATGGCAGTTGACTTGTTTTTTGCGTTGGCCATAATTAAATTAAAAAATCAATTAAAAATTAGAAAATTATCTCAAAACCTCTGATAATATAAATAAAAATTTAAAAAATTCCCCTCAAGTTACAAAGAAAAGTTAAATGAAATACCAATTGTTAAAACTAAAACAGCTTTAACATTAAAAAAACGTTGAAAATACAAAACTTTCGTAGCAAAACATTATAGAAATTTAAAATAAGAGCTAAAATAAGCAAATCGTGAAAAAATAAAGTTAATATAATAAAACATTAACTTTTGTTAAATAACTTCTCAGTAAAAAGTGAAAAATTTATAGCATCTTTTTGAGGAAAAAATGCAATTTTTTCGATCAGCGAAAAATTTTTGAATTTGGAAATTTCTCAACACTAAATGGTTCGAGATACTTAAAAAAGATTTTCACAGTTTCATTTCTTAGAATGTTGCCTATATGTCAGTATTTTTTCAAAAATTATCGTTATAATATCGAATTCACAATCGGCTAAAAACTAAAAAAAGCCGAAGAGAAAAATTAGTTTTTTTATTTTTGAAATGAAATAACTTAAAACCCATAACAGTTATTACAGTAAAGTAAGCAAGTAAAGTTTCTTCTTCGTTTCTCCAAGCTCATTCCAAAATATAAAAAATCAACCATATTGGGCAATAATTGAAAGAGCTATACGGTCCAAAAGCTATTTTACTTTTGAGGTGGTCTACTTTGCGCCCGATAAGTCACCCTGTGATAACACAGGGTAACAACGAATCCAAAATTCAGAAAGCCTGGGTCCTCATTAATAATTATCTCATACATACTAATTCAATCGGACTTATAGTTTAGAAGATACAGATTTATTGCCACTTTTTTTTGTTTCAAACCACTCTGCGTCGTCTTATAAAACCTAATGCCTGCACTCAAAATAATACGTCTGTTGGCTGGACAGAAAAATTTGTTACTATAACAAAATTTATTCCTGTTTTTTAGCTTAAAATAAAATTTGGTGATTTTAACAAATTTGTTAAATTTAACAAATCTAAATTTAAATCTACAGTTTTATCTGTAATAATACTGAGTAGTACACTCATAAAAAAAGCCCGTACAAATAGTTCAAAATTCTGCTAAAATAACAGGAAATAGTACCTGAATTTGCGCCAGCAGAATTTTCAATGAAGTTAAAAATCATGCTCTGCTAAATTTAGGTAAGCTAAATTTTACATACTACTAAATATACACTCAAAAAGAAAAAGTCAGTAAAGTCAGCAAAAAATGTTGCTGTGTCAGCAAATTTTTAGTCAGGAGCGTGCTTGCAAAAAAGTTGGTAATTTCAGCAAAAGGTTTACTGAAAATCAGCGAGCTGATTTTTACCAAAAAAAATAGTAATATTCAGCAAAAGTTTTGCTAACACTTAGTCGACTGCAAATGAAAAAATCCTTGCTTTTTGCTGAAAAATCACTAAACTTTTTGCTGAATATTAGTAGACTGAAAAAAACTCAAAAAACTTGTAGCGAAATTTTGCTTTAGTTAATTTATTTGCTGAAAATTTAAATATAGAATATGTGTAGAGTTGTTTTTCTTTTTTTGTCATTTCCGTTTCCAGACAAGCTGCGACATCTACATCTTGTCTATCTGGTTGTCGTCCACGCTATGAATGCGGTTATCAGCACAATTTTTGTAGCAAAATAAATTAGTAAAACATTAGTTCAAAATTAGTTTAGTGCTAAAAAAATATAACTAAAATTTTTGCTGAAAACGGAATTTCAGCAAAAAAATTGCAGAAAACTAGTACACTTGATATACAAGACGTTTTACTAATTTTTCTACTAACTTATTTTTTTGAGTGTATGGACAATTTCAGTTAAATTAGGTAGGAAAATTGAGTTGAATTCAGCAGAAATTTTACCTGATTTAACTACAAATTTCTGTTAAAATGTCGCTTAAAATTTTGACTTCCGGGATCTGACCCTAGACGGGCCCATATTTTTTATTGGGCGTAAATATGTCTAATAAGGTTTACTTTACATACTGACGAATTTTGTCCATTTTTCTCTATCTCGCTTAGTTTCCGAGATACAAACTATTTTACGATCTTATAATAAAAAAAATTAAAATATAGCGACATCTCTATGTGATATTGATAGCAGAGACACAAAAATATAATTAGAAACTAATTGTGGTTTAAATTAGCTGAAAAATTTGTAAAGTTAAGAAACACAAATTACTAAAAATTAGCATGCAAAGTTCGATTTACAAAAAATATTAGTTCAATCCTAAATTTTAAGACAAAATAACAGGAAAATTAGTTCAATAGAATCAGAACGCGTTTAACAGACTTTTGTACTAACTTTTTTTTATGAGTGTATAAGTGTCACCTACCCTGATTAAATTTTTTAAAAAACATGACTTAAAGAATTTTCAGGCAATTAGCGTAGGAATCAATTTTTTTTATTAATAATTTTTTTTTTTTGAATTAATCACCGAACTTCGTTCTATGAATTAGGTATTATAGTCCCTAGATTATAAAACAAAGTTCGGTGACTAGTTGCAAAAAAAAGCGCGAAAAAATTTCGCGGAAAAAAAGTTTTGCAAAAATATAAGTTTTTACATCAGTATAAGTATTTGTTTGCAGAATTAAAATAAGGTTTTTTAATGTAATTTTTATATCATAAAGCCTTTTTTCGCGTTCCGCCAATATTTTGCAATTTTTTAGGTGCGGTTTTGTTAAATATATAATCTAGAGATTATAATTAATACTCATTTCATATAACAAAGTTTGGTGGCTAGTTGCAAAAAAATTCGCGAAAAATAAGTCGCGAGAAAAAAATTGGCAAAAAGGAAAATTCTTACATCAGTTTAATATAATAATACCGATTTAATACATCAAATTTTGGTGCTTAGTTTCCAAAAAAAATCGCGAAAAAAAGTTTTTGCAAAATGGAAAATTTTTGAATCATTATATTCATTTGCAAAATGTTAATCGCTGATTGTGTGCTTTAATTCATTTTTCTACGATAAAGTCTTTTTTCGCGTTCCGCTATTATTTTGCAATTTTTTAAGTGCGGTTTTTTAAAATTTATAATCTAGGGACTATAATACCCATTTCATACAACAAAGTTCGGCGGCTAGGCACAAAAAAAGAAAAAAATCCTAAAAAAAAAATTGCGCAAAAATTTGCAAAAAGAAAATTTTTGCATCAATACACACAAAACAATACTCGAGGGCATATTGCCTTGGCTGGCATAGGTAGCCTACATTTCTATTAAATTTTAAAAAATGGTTTCATTACCTTTGGTTATAGGTATTTAAACAATACTATTTTACCTATTGACCACGTAATTCCAACTTTCTAAAGTAGGTAACTCTTCGAAAAATAAATTTGAAATATCAAATGTTAGAATTATAAATGTCTTTTATTTGTAGAAATATTTTTTATTGCCAAAACCTTTTTAAATTTTATATATTTTTTTTAACGGCTTTTTCAACAAACAATAACTTTTCGAGGTAAGCCAACAATATTGCAAGTGCGAAATTAATAAATATGCATATTTTTATAGTTTTAGGTAATTTGGGAAGAAATATTTAACCCAAAGCGAACATATGATATATTCTGCATGCAAAGTCTCTTATTGGCTTGGCACGCACAACAAACACAAGGCGAATTTAAGGTCGTTGTCAACTAATAACGTTTTCTGCAGTTCCATGGAGACTTGTAAATTTACATGTACATAACTGCATTATGGATATATATTTTTAGGAAACATATTTTTGAAGTTCGCGATGCATAACTTGATAAAAAAAAGCGTTATTGGCCCTAAATTTTGGTAAAGGGGTTTCTAAAGGAACAAGTCATCAGTCATAAAAACCCCTTACATACTGAAGACTGTTTCCTTTACAAAAAACTTCAAATTGCAAAAAAAACTGATTCTTACGTCTGTTTTCTAGAAAATCACTCAAAACCTCAAAATCTTTTTCTAACAGAAACCCCTACATTCTGAGGACATTTTTTAAGTGCTGAATAATTTTTCTAAAGAAAAAACTCCAGATATTGGGAACTTTTCCTATATAAAAACTTTAGATTCTGACGAGCTATCCTTTCAGGAAACCTTTTAACTACAGCAAATTTTTCAGAAAAAAAAGAAAAAAGTCCTCAGAATCTCTGAATTTATCTAAAGAAGAAGTTTTCAATATCTGAGTATTTTTCTATAGGAAAAGTCCCAGAATCTTCCGAATCCGATGGTTTTCTATAGGAAAATGTTTTCACAATCTGAGGGTTTTCTATTGAGAAGGTTTTGATGCAGCAAAAAGTCCTTAGTATCTAAAGGATTTTCTATAGCAAACAGTCCTAAGAATCTCAAGGTTTTTTCTTTAGGAAAAAGTCCATGGAAACCGAGGGTTTTTCTATAGGTAGACGTATTCAGAATGTGAAAGAATCTGAGAAAAAACTCAGATTCTAAAACTTCATTTAGAAAAACTCTCAGATTCTGCGAACTTATTCATCCAGGAAAACTTTCAGTTTCAATAGAAAACAACCCCTTATTTTGAGGTCACTTTTCATTAGAAAAATCTTCTGATTCTGTGAATTTTTTCATGCAGAAAACCAAAAAGGGGTTTTCTATCAAAAATTCACAAATATTAAAATTTGAAATATTTTTTATATAAAAATTGAATATTTTTGATAGAAAACGGAAAATATGGTGTTTAAAGCGGAGAATACACGCAGGAACATTTAGTAGGGAACAAAAAATATCAAAAAATTTTGTAAACAGGAATTGCACGATGTCAACACGCACACACACACATTCACAAAAAATGGGCATTTTTTCACGAATGTTCCCTCATGTAATTAATTATGAAATTTAAATGTATTTTTATATACTTTTTTTTTTAATAAATTTAGATTTAAAAACAAAATAAAATTATTATTTACTGGGCTTTTTTCGATAGGAATTACCTAATATTAAAGTAAAATTACCAATATTTCACCTACGTTAAAATTGGTAATACACCTATTTGTATCAGATAATTTAACAAAAATTGTAGGTGATTTTTCGAACATAAAAGTCAAATTAAATTTACCTATTTTTATGGTAATATTGCCGTAAAACCAAGCAAACTCTATGTTACCTTTGCAAATAGGTAATATCACCCTATAGTTTTAGGCAATATTACCTTTAGTTTTTTTTGTGTGTATATTTGTTTGCAGAATGTAAATCGCTGATTAAGTTTTTTAATTAATTTTTTATACCATAAAGCTTTTTTTTCGCGTTCCGCGATTATTTTACAATTTTTTATATGTGGTTTTTTTAAATTCATAATCTAGGGACTATAATACCAATTTCATACACCAAAGTTTGATGCTGAGTTTGCAAAAAAAAAATCGCGAAAACAATTTTGCAGATTGGAAAATTTTTGCATCGTTAAATTGGTTTGCAGAATGTTAATCGCTGATTGAGTTTTTTAATTAATTTTTTCTACCATTTTTTTAAGATATTTTACACATTTTTCTTTTGTGTTTAGATTTTTATTCTATTATAAGCAAGGTTGGTTACCGTTATCGTGATGAAGATGAAGAAGAAGATTAATTACATTATATATGCTTACATATTTTATTGTAGGAGGCGTTGCTACAACTACAACAACAACAACCGTTATCGATATAATACTGTTATCGCTAAATACCGTTTCAAATTGAATACCGTTACCGTTACCAATACCAATATCTCTAAAAAGTTTCCAAATACCGTTATCGTTACTGATACCGTTATTTTTATGGGTAGTTACCGGTATTTTACCGGTATTTATTAATTTATATAAAAAATGCAAAATTTTCAAGTTTTTTATAATAATCTTGAGTTCTTTTTTTCAAAAAAATTTATAGATAATAATTTCACATATTGAAACTACCAGCATTGAATTTAGAGCTTATAATATGGGATTCTAATGCTTAAAATGAAAAATATGCTAAGTTTTTAATTTTTTTTATACGTTTTTAACGCAATTTACAATACCGGTACGTACCGGTATTGCTGTTTCGATAACGGTATACCGTTACCGAAACAGTCTTAAATACCATTACCTTTACTGTTACCGTTATAAGCAAAATTCGATACCTTTACCGTTACCCTTGCCGTTATTCGTTTCGGTAAACAACCTTGATTTTAAGGGATACCAATAATAAATTATATGAATTCCAACAAAAAATGGTTAAAATTTGTCTATTTTTGCAGAAAGATGGCAACTCTTAAATGAAAGTATTTGACAATTCAAGTGATAACGTAAAAATCAATCACGAATACGTTGGGATTTATAAAATAACATTTTTTATTCCCCGCGTTAAGTGAGTGAAGTGAAGTGTAGGTAATGTGATGAATACAGGTGATTTACAAAATTAGGCCAATAAAGTACCCAACAAACAATTCGTTTATGTACCGTTTTCGGTCCATTATAAACGGAATCCAACTCCGTTTACGTACCGTTTTCTGGATCCGTATACGGACCAGAAATCGGAACTTAAGGAACATCGAAACTGATTCGAATCGGTTGATAGTTCGTCAAAGACGGACCGTTGTGTAAAAAGTACCTTTTTCCAAAAAAAGTACCTTTTTCCAAAAAAAGTACCTTTTTCCAAAAATAATTCCTTTTTCCAAAAAAAGTACCTTTTTCCAAAAAAAGTACCTTTTTCCAAAAAATGTACCTTTTTCTAAAAAAATGTACCTTTTTCCAAAAAAGTACCTTTTTCCAAAAAAAATTCCTTTTTCCAAAAAAAGTACCTTTTTCCAAAAAAAGTACCTTTTTCCAAAAAAAGTACCTTTTTCCAAAAAAAGTACCTTTTTCCAAAAAATGTACCTTTTTCTACAAAAATGTACCTTTTCCAAAAAAAAAAGTAACTTTTCCCAAAAAACATACATTTTTACAAAAAAATAACTTATTCAAAAAAAGTACCTACCTTTTCCAAAAAAAAGTACCTTTTCCCAAAAAAAGTACCTTTTTCTAAAAAAATTTTCCTTTTCCCAAAAAACATACATTTTTTCAAAAAAAATACCTTTTTCAAAAAAAGTACCTTTTCCAAAAAGAAAGTACATTTTCCCAAAAAAAGTACCTTTTTCTAAAAAAATTTTCCTTTTCCAAAAAAAGTACCTTTTTCCAAAAAACATACATTTTTCCAAAAAAAAAACAACTTTTTAAAAAAAAATACCTTTTGCAAAAAAAGTACAAATAAAGTACTTTGTAAAAACAAAGTACCTTTTTCCAAAAAATTTCGTTTTTCCAAAAAGTACCATTTAAAATAATATATAATTTCAAAAAAACTACTTTTTTTCCTCCACCCACGGATATCTCCACTAAAACAAGGTTTCTTGATATTCGGCATAGACGTGCGCTAAGACGGGATTTTTGGAAATTCCTACCGGAACGGGCAAAAAGGGGAAAAGTCTCCCGATAAACAGTCTCACAAATTGGAAAAGTGCCTGCCCAAACCACTGGAGGTAAGAAGTTGAAATTTGGTATAAAGGTTCCTCCACTGTAGTAGACATCGACTAAGTTTGTATTTTTGGAATTCCCTACGGGATATCCCAAAAGGAAACTCGGTATGTGAGTTCCTCCTTCTGTGTAGGCGTCCGCTTAGACGGAATTTTTGAAATTCCTATCGGGAGGGGAAATAAGGTAAAAGTCTCCTCCTGACGGCTTGCCCAATCCCTTTTGGCCAACCTAAAATTTTAAATATGTATTCCTTGGAGTAGGACTAACTCACCGGCAACGTAATTTTTCTATTTTGGAACAGGAACATAGTAAAAATGGTGGTTGAAAGGGAAAAATGTCCCCACTAACGGCCTGCCCAAACCGCTTAGGCAATGCAGTTGAAATTTGGTATGAATGTTCCTCATCCATCGCAGATAGCCGCGAAGATGGAATTTTTGTAAATTCCTAAAGGGAGGGGCAAAAAGAAGAAAGGCCTCACCTTGGGGGCCGGTAAAAACCCCTTCGGCTAGAAACCTGAAGCTTAAAATGTGGGTCCCTGGAGTGAGGACTAACGTATTAGAAAGATACTTTTTGAATTTTGGACAGGGTCGTTATAAAATGGGAGCTCAAAAAGGGAAAGTTGCCCCTTAACGACCTGTCCAAACTGCTGGAACTAGGAAGCTGAAATTCGGTACTTAAGTTCCTCTCAGCCTGCTCAAACTGCTGGAACTAGGAAACTGGAATTCCCTGTCGATGGATTTTCGGAAATTCCTACCGAGAGGGGCACAAATAGTAAAAGTTGGCTAGAAACCTGAAATGTAAAACATATTTTACTTGGAGTATCTGCTCACTTACCGAGACGGTGCTTTTTGGACAGGGACATTGCAAAAATGGGGATTAATGAAGCGAAAAGTGCCGCTTAAAGGCCTGCGCAAACCGCTGGAGGTAGGAAGTTGAAATTTGGTATTAAAGTTCCTCCTCTATTGTAGACATCCGCTAAGATGAGATTTTTTGGAAATTTCTACAGGTAGGGTCAAAAACAGGAAAAATCTCCCCCTTAACGGCCTGGCCAAACTGCTGGAACAAGGGATCTTAAATTGGGTTCCTTCTCCAACGTTGACTTCCCCTAAGATGGTATTTTTGGAAATTCATACCGGGAGGGGTAAAAAGTGAAAAAAACTTCCCCCTTGATGGCCTGGCCAAACTGCTGGATATAGAGACCTAAAATTATGTATGTAGTAGGTTCCTCCTCCAACGCAGACGTCCTCTAAGACGGAATTTTTGGAAATTCCTACCGGGAGGGGTAAAAACGGAATAATTCTCCACCTTGATGGCCTAACCGAACCCTTCGGCTAGAAACCTGTAATATATAATATGTTTTCCTTGGAGTATGGGCTAACTTATCGACAAGGCATTTCTAGGACTTTGGACAGGAACGTGGTAAAAATGGTGGTTCAAAAGGGGAAAATTGCCCCCCCCCCCTTAACGTCTGCGTCTTTAGCTAGAAACCTAAAACTTAAAGAACAAGTGTATATGAAACACTAAAATTAAGAAACTAAATAGGAAACGAGTGGGATTGAAACACTACACAAGTGGAATGAAATGGATATAAACGTTGAACGAGTGGAATTGAAATTATAGACAATGCAAATGGATTGGAAGAGGGAACTACCTGTTCAAACACTATCAACGGAATATGAAACTTATGTAGCATTGAAACATACTCCCCAAAAAGTTAAACAAATTTTCTGAAAGAGAAAAAACCTTAGAAAAGGAATGGAACTTATATATTCCGATATTTAAACTTCATGTAACGAAGCACCGGTGGAAGAAACCGACGCAGTAAATTTTCCAACTGAATTTGTGAATTTACTTGAATTGCCAGGTCTACCTTTACATAAACTGGAATTAAAAAAAAAACTTTAAGACACGCTAACAACGTAGCGGGCTTTGCCCGCTATTTTTAATATTATAAAATGCTTTCCAACCCTGCTTTACGTTATTTATTTTCATTCAAAACACAAATGAACAAAACTACTTACGGGTCTATCTACCTAAGTTCGCACTTTACCAAATTATCTTAACATACACACGTATATTGCAATTTATTATGGATTCATTACTAACAATCCACTTTTATGAGAAAAAGTGATCAAATATTTATTTATTTTAAACCCATTGTTGTGCAGAATTATTTATTTGTGGTGGCTGGGTGAAGGCTTTAAATAAAAAAACTTTAAATAAAAAAACGAATTTAATAAAAATTGTGGGGGGCGCAGCCCCCGGGGGGTAGGGCGCCCCCTTTAAGGCACGCTTACAACGTAGCGGGCTGCGCCCGCTAGTTTGTAATAAAGGAACTAAATGCTTCACCTCCAACCTGGGGGCAAATTACCGCAGTCGTGACCGAGTTTTATTCGATAGCAATTAGTGGTACTTAAAACATTAAAAAGATTAAAATTAGGTTAGAGGTGAAGCATTTCGTTCCTTTATTACAAAAATGAGTTAAATTTGTAATAATACTTATTCGTGTTATTTTATCTGCACTTTGAAAACGTGATTTTTTAACAATTTCGAACGCATACTACTGCGGGAATCTGGCCCCAGGTTTTAATCTTTGTTATGTTTTAAGTAACAATAGCTGTGTTCGGGTACTCAACATTAGGTCTGTTTCTTTACTTTTTGGGTAAAGTTCGGTAAAATAAGAGTTAGCAAGAAATACTCTCACGAAATGACAAAAATGCACAAAAGTAAACGACCGAAAAACAAACGTCAATAGATTTGTGCATTATAGTTCGTTTTGGTGAGCGCTCTTTCTAGTTCTTGTTCAATTTGTATAGCTTTTCTAGTTAAACCCCTTTTTAAATCAAAAATTTAATAAAAATTTCCTTTTTAGGCATTTCTATTTACAAAAAGGAATACATAGTTTATAAATTTGGAAAAGATTTTAATATTAAACAAAAACTTCGATTTGCTGAGTACCCGAACACAGCTATTGGGATCCCGCGGGATCCCAATTTTACCAAAAAGCGTTTTCTTACTACACAATTGCGTAAATGAGAGCTGTCATGAGAGAGTAATATTCTTGTTCTTCTTGCACGAAAAAGCCCAGACTTTTTTTTCGTGTAAATTTGGGTAAATTGTTTTTATCAGCTGATATATCATCAGTTGGGTTCAACTAGTTCAATTGCACTATTCAATAATTTGAACCAAAGACATAGTTCAAAACTAATAGCTCTTTTAGTTAAATCGCTCATTTCATTCATTCGGAAAATATGTTTATCATTTACAAAAATTAGTATAATAGTTGCAAAAGCCTATCGGTGATTTTACAACTCCATAAAATTACCGACAATTTTTTGAAGACGGTTGTTTAAATATGTTAAAGAGATAAATATGTATGTAAATAAATTGAAGCTTTTGTTTAATATTAAAATCTTTTCCAAACTTAATAAACTATGTATTCCTTTTTGTAAATAGAAATGCATAAAAAGGAAATTTTTATTAAATTTTTGATTTAAAAAGGGGTTTAACTAGAAAAGCTATCTAGATTTTTACAACAAATTGAACAAGAACTTGAAAGAGCGCTCACCAAAACGAACTATAATGCACAAATTGTTCGGGCTTCAAATATGGTTTTTCGCGTTCGTTTACTTTTGTGCATTTTTGTCATTTCGTGACAGTATTTTTTGTTAACTCTCAGTTTACCGAACTTTACCCAAAAAGTAAAGAAACAGACCTAATAATTGCTATCGAAAAACACTCAATCACGACTGCGGAAGTTGCCCCCTGGTATCGACACAATCATAACATTGGGTGCGTTCGGCAGACACAATTTAATAGTCAACAGTTCTACAACTATCTGCTGAACGACCTGATCACTAATCGCTCAGTCTGAGCACTCAGGTAGCGCTGTCATATTTTGGTAGCAGTGATACCAGAGCTTTGAAGAATTAATTCCTTTTTGAATGAATTCACTACCAATCGAATTAAATTTTCTCTTCAATTGAATGAATTCCTTTCTTAAGTAATTCACTGAATTCGTTCAACTGAATGCGTTCATCAAACAACAAAATCAAAGAATTAATTCAATTGCAATAGTTCTTTTTATTGAATCAAATGAATTGAACGCGTTCAATTTTATAAATCGAACGGAAAAAAAGTGAATTAATTCCTTACTGAATTAATTCACTACTGTATTCGTTCAATTTCATTTTCGTTTCACTGAATTGAAAAAAAAAAATAAAATAAGTTCACTGAATTAAAAAAAAATAAAATAAGTTCACTGAATGCAAAGCCTGTTTTCTGCCGTTCAGTAGAAGTAAACAATAATGTACAAATAAAATTTTTAAATAAGCAATTTTACAGCGTGTGCTAGTAAAAATGAGCAAATTAGAAACCGGATGCTGTTTATCAACCTACATGATTCAAAAATAAAGCCTTTTACTATTAAAAATAAAAATTTTACAGATATAGATAAATTTGGAAAAAAATATAACTATATAACTAGTTTGAAAAATTAATAGTTATATTTTTTCCAAATTTATCTATATCTGTAAAGTTTTTATTTTTAATAGTAAAAGGCTTTATTTTTGAATCATGTAGGTTGATAAACAGCATCCGGTTTCTAGTTTGTTTATTTTTACTAGCACATGCTGTAAAATTGCTTATTTAAAATTTTTATTTCTACATTATTGTTTTCTTCTACTGAATGGCAGAAAACAGGCTTTGAATTCAGTGAACTTATTTTATTTTTTTTTCAATTCAGTGGACTTATTTTATTTTTTTGGCAATTCAGTGAACTTATTATTTTTTTTTTTTTAATTCACTGAACGTAATTTTATTTTTTTTAATTCACTGAACGAAAATGAAATTGAACGATTCAGTAGTGAATTAATTCATTAAGGAATTAAATTCACTTTTTTTCCGTTCGATTTATAAAATTGAACGAGTTCACCAGTGAATAAATTCATTTGATTGAATAAAAAGAACTATTGCAATTGAATTAATTCGTAACAAAATAAATCGACCGAAAGCAAATATGAATTAATTCCATTCAATATATGGTGCTTAGTGAATTAATTCATCGAATTTTTAATTCAGAATTGAAAAATTGAATTAAGGAATTAATTCTTCAAAGCTCTGAGTGATACATACATTTCTTGTTGTTAATTTACAATAAAAATTGTTTTGTAAGAGTGACAAATAAAAACATACAAATATAATTCGAAAACAAAAATTAAAAAAAAAAGATGGAAACTACACACAGAAAAAAATAGGGGGAATATTACCTAAGAGCTATGTAGTTATACAACTACATAATTTTCAAGTTAATTTTACAAAGTTCTAGTAAAATATGCACATTTTTTTGTAAAATATATATAATCCTCGCAAAATATATAGATATGTAGCGCTCACAAAGCGCTAAGTCACCGGTATCAGTTTAAGGTAACTCCCGAATGCTATAATTGACTATATTGACAAAATTTGAATTTTTTTTAATTTTAAAAATAGTCTTATGACGGTCACAATGAGTCACAAGCAGGAATAGGCACCATGGACTATTTATTGAATCTAGGCTATCGATATTCTTATTTACTTACCCCTTCTTTTATTTGTTATACTGCTCTTTATGAAGTATTTTTAAGTTTTTTTTAAATGTTTTTATGTTTTTATATTTCATTCAAATCTTTTTTTAGTTTATTTTTAATTTTATCAGTTACGCGAAATCCTTCACCATGACCTGGTATAATAAAAGCACATAATTCTGCTAATTTTGAACGATTTTGCTTTTGTGTTTTCGAGTTCTCGGAACCGGCAGCTAACCATATTTCAGAATCCCATATATCTTCCTGACGTTCAAACAAATCACCACATATCCCAACGGTGCCGCCGGCCAAATCTGTATTCTCAATTAATACGGAAACACATGACAATGTATGACCAGGTGTGCTTATTATTTGAACCTCTTTATTGATCAACGGATAAGGCTGATCCCAATCCCATTCGGGGTATTTGTCTCCATGAGACATACAGGAGCCTATAAAATGCCATTCAGCATTAAGAAAGAGATAATTGCAGCCGGTATGATCCGAGTGTCCGTGAGTACAAACTACGTAGTGAATATCTTTGGGTTCTAAATTATACAGCTTGAGAGCCTTCAATATGATGTCCCCATCCCAAGCTGTCATGGTATCCACAATTATATTTTTACCGCAATGAGTTTGTATTAAACTACTGCTGCAGTTAGCTCGCATACATTTGGTATCGACAATATCGGTACGTGAGTATCCCACAGATAAGATATTTACTTTATTATACATTTTTTAGATTAAAAATCTTAATAATCCACTTCACCATACGATCTAATGAGAACGCGCCAAAAATATTCCAACAACTATGTACAAAGTAGTATTCACTGTGAAATAGGAAGTTATTATTGAAACTACAATCGGAACTACATACCGTCACCTAAAATGCAAAAGGGCGTAACAACACTTTTTATTATTTTACACTAGAACCAAAAAAAAAAACGTAGAATTAAAGATATTCTCTATTTTCTTCTCTTGTTTAAAACATGACTATAGACTTATTTCGACATATAAGTTTAAAATTTTGTAGGGAAATGTAATTTAGTCTACATTTTTTGCAATTGTAATTCAGAAAATATCAATTGAAATTCAGAAAATATCAATTGAAATTCAGAATTTCCATTTGAAATTCAGAAAACATCAATTGAAATTCAGAATTTCCATTTTAAATTCAGAAAACATCAATTGAAATTCAGATTTTCCATTTGAAATTCAGAAAATATCAATTGAAATTCAAAAAATATCATTTGAATTCAGAAAATATCAATTGAAATTCAGAAAATATCATTTGAAATTCAGAAAATATCATTTGAAATTCAGAAAATATCAATTATTATTCAGAAAGCATCAATTGAAATTCAGAAAATATCAATTGAAATTCCGGAATCGTCATTTGAAATTCAGAAAATATCAATTGAAATTCAGAAACCGTCATTTGAAATTCAGAAAATATCAATTGAAATTCAGAAAATATCATTTGAAATTCAGAAAATGTCAATTGAAATTCAGAAAATATCATTTGAAATTCAGAAAATATCATTTGAAATTCAGAAAATATCAATTGAAATTCAGAATACATCAATTGAAATTCAGAAATCGTCATTTGAAATTCAGAAAATATCAATAGAATTTCAATTGATATTTTCTGAATTTCAATTGATGTTTTCTTAATATCAATTGATATTTTCTGAATTTCAAATGACATTTTCTAAATTTCAAATGATATTTTCTGAATTTCAAATGACGGTTTCTGAATTTCAATTGATATTTTCTGAATTTCAAATGACGATTTCTGAATTTCAATTGATATTTTCTGAATTTCAATTGATATTTTCTAAATTTCAATTGATGTTTTCTGAATAATAATTGATATTTTCTGAATTTTAAATGATATTTTCTGAATTTCAAATGATATTTTCTGAATTTCAATTGATATTTTCTGAATTTCAAATGATATTTTCTGAATTTCAATTGATATTTTCTGAATTTCAAATGGAAAATCTGAATTTCAATTGATGTTTTCTGAATTTCAAATGACGGTTTCTGAATTTCAATTGATATTTTCTGAATTTCAAATGACGATTCCGGAATTTCAATTGATATTTTCTGAATTTCAATTGATGCTTTCTGAATAATAATTGATATTTCAATTGATGTTTTCTGAATTTCAAATGGAAATTCTGAATTTCAATTGATATTTTCTGAATTTCAAATGGAAATTCTGAATTTCAATTGATATTTTCTGAATTACAGTTGCAAAAGGTGTAGTGCGTCATAATCAATCAGAAAATCGGCTTAAATGTTTTTGTTGTTACGCCCTTTTGCATTTTAGGTGACGATGCGTTAGAATAGAAACACAAAAAAAGACAAAACATATTTACCATCGGCGATTAAT
The DNA here is from genome assembly GCA_949987735.1 of Leucophora obtusa. Lineage (NCBI taxonomy): Eukaryota > Metazoa > Arthropoda > Insecta > Diptera > Anthomyiidae > Leucophora > Leucophora obtusa. Next base: position 366,967,170 of record OX465295.1, read on the forward strand.
TAATTATAAGAATAGATGGTAACCGAAACGAATGCGGTTATCGCTAGGGTAACGATATTTTATTTTATTTCGGTAACGGTATTTTAAGGGTAACGCTATTTCATTTATTTCGGTATCGGTATTTTAAGGATAACGGTATTTATTTATTTATTTATTTATTATTCAAATAAACCAACTGAGCCTGTGATCCAATGATCACAACGGGAGTCTCTTTGCGCCCCAGCTCGAATAAACAATAGTACTCTTGTTGTCTTTACTTGTAATTTAATTTATTAGTTTGAAATTATTTGTTGTTTGTGTATAATTTGTAAGTCACAATTATTGCTTTGTATTGGATGAATAAATGGATATATGAATGTATGATGGATAAATAATATAATGGAATGTAATGTAATGCAATGTTTATTCTCTATAAATATATAAATTATAAGTTACCGAATAAAATGGAAATAATATAATCAATAACAAATTTCTAACTTACGTGGTTTCTTGCTGAAGGTCTTGGCGCAAAGTAATGGTAAAATGGTTTCCTTTTTTAACTTTTCTCTACCTTTATTTCTTTACCATATTTGCACCAATACACTTTCAAGAACCGGTTTTCTTTTCGTCCAACTTATACAAACGATTTGATTTCTAAATATACAAATACAATAACATAAACAAATACATAAAGGATACAATACGTTCATCGAAATTCATTTCTACGACAAGGTTGCCGTGTCGCCAACAGAGCCCTTAGGGCCATATATAGTTGGTAGACTAACAAAAACAGGTTATTTTATAATATTTCTTAAAACTATAGTCTTAAAAATTAATTAAATTTGTATATAAGAGCATTTGAAAGAGACTACAAGATAAAACAATTTGTAATAAAAATTTGTTTGTTTGAGTTATTTCGGTAACGGCATTTTAAAGATAACGATATTTGGGTTATTTCGGTAACGGTATTCTAAGGTTGACGGTATTTCAGTTATATTTTAGGCGTAACGGTAGTCAGTTATTTCGATGCATCCCGCAATTTTTTTTTACAAAAAACAAACGAGATTAAAAACATAACCAATTTATCAACTTAATGTACAAAAAATACTCAATTACCAAAAGCCGAAAATAACGGTAACGATATTTTAGGGATAATGCAATTTATTTATTTCGGTAACGGTATTTTAAGGGTATCGATATTTCATTTATTTCGGTATCGGTATTTTAAGGATAACGGTATTCCGGGTATTTCGGTAACGGTATTTTAGGGGTAACGGTAGTCAGTTGAAAGGGTTTTTAATCGATAACGGTATTGCCTGCCAACCCTGATTATAAGGTCTGTTCGACGTCGGTATACGCACAATTCTGACAATAGAAATTCATATTTATTTTCGTTCGATTTAATTTGTTACGAATTAATTCAATTACTATAGTTATTTTTATTAAATCAAATGAATTATTTCACTGGTGAACGCGTTCAATTTTATAAATCGAACGGAAAAAAGTGAATTAATTCCTTATGCAATTAAATTACCACTGAATTCGTTCAATTTAATTTTCAGTTCAGTGAATTAAAAAAAAATAAAATTACGTTCAGTGAATTAAAAAAAATACATTCACTGAATTAAAAAAAAATTACGTTCACGGAATTGAAAAACAATACGTTCACTGAATTCAAAGCCTGTAGTAGAAGAAAACATTTATTTACAAATAAAATTTGTAACTAAGCAATTTTACAGCGTTTGCTAGTAAAAATAAACTAATTATCAAGGTTGGTTACCGTTATCGTTATAATACCGTTATCGCTAAAATACCGTATCAAATTGAATACCGTTATCGTTACCAATACCAAAATTCCCAATACCGTTATCGTTACCGATACCGTTATTTTATGGGTAGTTACCGGTATTTTACCGGTATTTATTCATTTATATAAAAATGCCAATTTTGTAACTTTTTTATTTTATAATCTTGAGTTATTTTTACAAAAAAAAATTATAGACAATGATTTTAAGTATTAGAACTACCAGCATTGAATTTGTAGGTTATAATCTGTATTTTTAGGACTTCAAAATAGGAATCAGTGAACGTAATTTTTTTTTCAATTCAGTGAACGTAATTTTTTTTTTAATTCAGTGAACGTATTTTTTTAATTCACTGAATGTAATTTAATTTTTTTTAATTCACTGGACGCAAATGAAATTGAACGTATTCAGTAATTCACCACTGAATTCTGTCTATTCAGTAATGAATTAATTCACTTTTTTTCCGTTCGATTTATAAAATTTAACGCGTTCATCGGTGAATTAATTCATTTGATTTAATAAAAAGAACTATTGCAATTGAATTGATTCTTTGAATTTGTTGTTTGACGAACGCGTTCAGTTGAACGAATTAAGTGAATTACTTAAGAAAAGGAATCCATTCAATTCTAGAGAAAATTGAATTCGATTAGTAGTGAATTCATTCAAAAAGGAATTAATTCTTCAAAGCTCTGTTAAGACAAACCCAATAAGCACATAGGTTTTTAAAATTCAAGTGCTTTAAATTTTGCTTGAAGTAAAGTATATTTCAAATTCTAGCACTTGTTTTTTTAACAAAAATATTTCAAACTTGAATTTTTGTTTCCATTTTGCTGGAGTATGCTATTGAAATAAAATGTAATAAAAGTTGAATTCAAGCCTTGAAACTGGAAAACAGGGCTGGAATTGAACTTGATTTCAACTTGAATTCCAGTGAAATTGTTTATAGGGAAAGCTATATGCAGTTAAAAAGGTGACGAAGGTATTTATTTACATTTAAAATAACGAAAATGTTTGTTTTTTTTACTGTTGGAAAATAACTACACCGAAAAAATTTCTCAGTTACAGGCAACTAAATTTTCAACTGAGATTCAGGTGAAATATCCCTTACTGATCTTCAGTTGAAGTTAACCAATTTGATTTTGAAAATTTAATTTAACTGAGCCTTCAGTTAAAATGAAACAAAATTTTAAATTAGTAGCTAATAACCGATTCAACAATTTAAAATAACAAATATTTATATTTGTCAATAAATAAAACCAAATGGAATTTTTTGTAAAAATTACACAATTTATTTAAAATAAACAAAAATTGAATTACAATTGTCATACCCTTAATAATGTATTCCATACTTTTCTTCTTCCATTGTCAGCATGGACCCAGATTTTCAAAATTTGTAGGGAATAGAGTTTTATATTTTGTTTGACCGAAATATTTCCTGCAAACAATGAGAAAAAAAAATTAAATTATTAAGCGTAATTTAATTTCCATGAAAAAACAAGAACTTACCAAAAACCCAAACAATTTTCATTATATTTCACTTTTGTGTGACTTTTGTTTTTAAATATTGTTGTAAATTTATTACCAATTGAATCATTTAAAATTTACAGGTTGACTCAAAAAAATTTATTGTGAACCAAATATTAGTTGCTCAGTTAATTTTTATTTATTTTAAATTAACTGAGGATATCTTTAACTGAGGAATTTTTTCGGTGTAGCAATATCGTAAAATTAACTGACAAATTTCTACTACAAAAATTTGCAAGCAACTGACAAAATAAGTAAAAAGTACTGTTTTTATACTGTTAATTATTTTGGTATTATAAAAGTATATTTTAATAAAAAACAATTTTTCTTTCTTTCGATAACAAAAATATGTGTACTTCGCCCTATTTAAAATTTGAAGAAAAAATTCAAATCGGTTCTCCATATCGTCACCTTAAATGCAAACGGACGTAACTACACTTTTACTTTTTTTTTTACAGGAGAAGCAAAGAACGTTATAAAATCAATAATAATAAAGTATTCTTTGCAGTTTTTTCAATTTTTACTTATGGTATATAAATTTATTTATTTTTTAACAACTTTTGCTTTATTTTCATATTTAAGTTTTTAAGTTAGTTACGTCCTTTTGACTTGCTTTTTTCTGAAACAAGAAGACGTCACAACGCCACAAAAATTAAAACATGCATGTTATGTTAGTAAATTTTTCAAGCTTTTTTAACAAAAATACTTGTTTATATTTCAATTAATTTTTTTTTTAATCTAAATGTTTATATTTTATTAAAAAAAAAAAAGAAAAAGGATTTGTTATTCATTTTTAAACTAAAAAAATACATGTATTTTTAATACAGATATTTAAGGAATTTTAAATGAAAAAAAAATCCAAATCGCGGGTAATTTTTGCCTTCGTGGATAGAGCGCGGGTAATTTCTTTCATGCGTAGTTTTTGGGTAATCGGATAAATTACACAATTAAAAAAGAATTCAATTCATGAATTGGATAAATGATATTTTCAGATTCTTTAGTTAATTGAATAAAGTAAAACTAACTCCGACAGTTCCAATTCAAATGAAGTGAATTTGATTTTTCAGGTAATTCATTAAAACAAAATTAGAAGTTCTGCTGTAATTTATTATACACAGAGAAAACCAATTCATTGTGACAACCGAATTTCTTGCCAACTGAATGGTTTGGTGGCAGTAACCGAATTATTGGCTGTTGCAATCAAATGTATTCCTGACATAATTTAAATATATTGTTTCAACCGAAATTCTATTGTATTCACCGAATTTCTGTTGCCACAAACAAATATATCGGTAGATTCAACCAAACCAATCAGTTGGCAAAAAATTCGGTTGCCCCAATGAATCTGTTTTCTCTGTGTAGTCCTTTAATATTTTCTTAAATTTGTGAAAACGTCTGCCAATCTCCATTAAAAATTATAGATTTTCAAATGTGCTATTTTGTAGGAAGGAAAAATAATTTTATTGAAAAATTTAACAGACTCGGGGGGAAATAACCAGGGACGTAACAGTTATAACTTTTATTCAAAAAAGTGATTGTTTTACAATTATTTCCTGTTTGAGTATTTTTAATTTTCTGTTTATTTGCTCTGTTTGATTTATATTTTTAATTCAAACAAAAACAATCCAAACACGATTTTTATTTTTTCAAAAATAATAAAAAAAGTTATTTTGTGATTTTTTTTCTTTATCAAAAAATAACAATTAAGAATATAAATCAAAAGCCATGGAACCAATGACTTCACCAATTATAATATCCTGATGATGTCAACTAGTGTTAATAAAAGTTTGAACAGTGATTTAAAGTGAGTAAATATGTACATTCCAGCAACTTCCGGCATTCAATTTAGGTCAATTTTTAATTTATTATCAAATAAAAAAGTTAGTGCTTAATTTTTTCAAAAAAATCATTCTGTAACTTTTATAAAAAGTTTTAAAATAAAAATCAAAAAACAACAGAAATTTATAGAGTAAAATATAAAAATTGAAAAAATTAAAATCTTTGCCAAACTTTGTGATTTTTTTGTGCAATATGATTTATAAAATATAGTGCATTATTGAAATATTATAATTAAATAAATTTGGGTGGTGACTTTTTTAGAAATATAACAGTTATTTTGGGTCTCTGGAAATAACGGAATTTTTTGGATATAGTGAACAAGATAATAGGCTTTAATCAGTAAAATATTTCTAAGCGCACATAAATTATGATATTATAATTTTTATATCCTTCACATTTTGAAATCATAATTTATTCTTATTAGAGAACTTTTTAAGTTCCAAAACGACTATTCTGTTTCAAAAATATATATCTTTAACGCCTCTAATTTAGCACCTTTTCTCTGAGAAAATAACGCCTCTAAAAATGAGAGAGTTGTAATAACCAATGAAATCTAATTTTTTAATACATCATAATCTCCCAGAAAAGGGGGTTTTGGGAGAAAAATCGATTTTTGAACATCACTTTTGCCGTATAGGAGGGGGAGGGGGCAAACATGTTACATATTTTTTCTAATTTGAGGACCCTTAGATTTTTTTAATATGAATAACGATTTAACTCACTGAAATTAGGACTCTACTATTGTTAACCAATTATTGTTTTTTTTTTGTTATTTTAACTGAAAATTGTTTCTTTCATTCAACTAAATTTAACTTAAATACAACTAAAATTTGGAGATATAACAGCACTTTGTTGCTGTTTTTTGTCTACTAATATTCAGAAAAAGGTTTTTCTGAATTAAGCGGGTTAAATTCTGAGTTAGAGAAATATTCGTAAGACGTGCCCTGACGGTATCCTGTGAGACATGGAGCAAAAATAAAATCTTATTTTACAAGTAGTGACTCTAAACTAGGTTTGTTATTAATAATGTTTGCCAGGCCGTACACATATTTTTGACAATCTCTAACAAATATTTGTTTCTGTTTTAGTTTTTTTTTTCAAATTTACGAAAGCCAAAAACTAAAGGTCACCAGAAATGTTTTCCTTGATTATGTATTTCGTATATCTCTTGCTGGTTTTGCAAAAATCTCTGCAATTTGCAAAAATTCAATTATTTAACATGATTCGAAAACTAACAAGATATGAAAAAACAAGAAATAAATGTTTCTTCAGAAAAATACAAAATACAAATTAATTAATTAACAAATTAAATTTTTAATTGTAATATTAAAACCGCCAATCTTCAAAGCTGTGATTATAACATCCTTTAAACGTATAAGTATAAAATATGACAACATAATACTACTGAGAATCACTAGAACTAGAGCTGGATGTATCCGTAGACATAACTTCAACATCATCCTGGGAAGCTTCCTTATGCGAACGTGTCTCTAATGCTACCGAATTTCCAGATGATCCCATTGTCATATGCAATTCACCCATATTGGTCCAATTAAACTGATTTTGAAATGCATTTGGTACCTCATTCATGTTACGTTGACTATCGGCCATATTATTTTGATGGGCCACACCGCCACCATTGATATTTAAATCAGATTTACCCAAGAAACCATTACGCATCTCAATGTCCGTAGGATAAGGACGTCGCACATCACCAATACACCAAGTCAAAGGCGCACTAACTGCATTAGCTGAGCTTATACGATGGGCATATTTTATAAGCTCTTCTGATGATACGGGTCGTTTGTTAGCTTGATTTATACTATCTAATTTACGGCGAGCTTGAAAAATAGCTGTTGACAGTATATGTTCCGCCTCCTTAAGCGATTTTTGTAGTTTTTGGATTTCCCGATCCTGGTTAAGAAATAAAATTTAATACCAACTTAAAATTTGCTCCACTTTGACTAACCTGCACATCAACTTTTGATTTTAACTCTTCCATCTTTTGTTCAAGTTTGGCTTGTTCATCAGCTAATTCCAACATTTTTCGAAATTCCTCATCTTTGGCTACCAATAGATCTACCAGAGCCGTGTGTTCAGCGGTAGATATTTTCTGATGTTTTGGTGATAAATTATCTATGAGCTCCCTGGAAAACGAAAGTTTTAATTTGTTTGATTAAGAGTTCAAGGTAACGTACTTGGATATTAATTCCATATCATCTATAAGTAGGAGAAGCCGTTCTTTTGTGCTTAAATGAAAGGACATTGTATTGTATAAATAAAAAAACTAATGGATTTGATTTAAAAAAGCCTGCAGAACATTATTGTTGAAAAACAAATTAAACAATCACAGGAGAATGATATCAAATGCAAATTGAAAAAGTAATGCCAACTTTAGTTTAGTAAAAAATAAAATTTAAAAGTGGATATCGTCGGCTTGGCTGCAAGTAGAGCTATGTGATTTTTAACAGGTTTTCAGAATACATTTTATTAACATCATATCCCTTAATGATTCACAACCTCATTTATTAAAATTGTCATTAAGCATATGATGCCAATAAAATATCATAAAAAGATAATTAGGTTATTCACAAGGGGTGTGCTATCTGTTGTATCGTCCTACACGCAGAAAAAAAAACAGGTGGAACTTTATCTAAGTGCTATGTAATTATACAACTACATAAGTTCGAAGTAAGTTTTACAAATTCCTAGCAAAATATATGTAATTTTTCGGATATTTTCCACTAGATATGTATATATTTTGCAAGGATTGTATATATTTAACAGAAAAATGTGGATATTTTACTTGAAGTTTGTAAAACTATCTTGAAAATTATAGCTCTTTTAATAGAGTTGTTAAAATTTCTTTTTTGACTTTAACAACGATTTTCTATTGGGTTTTCTATCTCAACATAGGACACTAAACATACGTAAAAATGTTGTATCGTGCTATTCGCAAATGTTGTATTTTTTCAATTTAAATTCAAACAACTCTGTTTTTTGTTAGTACGATACAACGATACAACAAATAGCACACCCCTTCTGAACCACCTTAATGTAACTCAGTTTTTCCGTTCTCCTGAAAACTTGTAAAAAAAACAAATAGCACTACCTGCAGGCAAGCCGATGATATTCACATGCTATGCAATCTGTTGTTAACTAAATTTTTTTAAATGGTCAGTGGGGCAAACTAATAAAATAATCAGACGATATGCCAAAACCTATTTTTTGAGAAAAAAGATAAAGACGTTTTATACCCAATTCACATGAACAGGGTTTAATGTTTAAAATTTTGATTCGAGATTTCCATCCTATAATTGCGACTTCAATGAATATCTAATGTGAAATTACGAGAGTATTTTGGAGTACTATTTTCAGAGTTGTATTTTATAGAAAAAAACGGTAATTTGCATCTTTAAAAGTATAGAGTAGTACCCACAGTATACTGGATAGTAGGATAACATGGTTGCACTGATCACGCACATCTATTAGTGACAGCAAACGGTTTAACTTTTGAAGTTTTCAAAATACATAGTAAAAAAGCAACAACGTGATAACATTTTCTCCCCGTTTCATTCTAACTAATGTCAGACTGCAGCAATGTAACAAGAAGAAGCATTTGATCACCATATTGGGGAAAATAACATATATAGGGAACCTAATCTTCTATGTGTGTTCTATTGTAGTACCGTTTTAGTACTGAGTACTCAAAAAAATAGACTGAATTGAGTACTCATAACCGGAATACTCAATACCTTTACAACTCTAAACCACAGATCTCCCAGTTTATTTTTTGTTACTCCTTTTTGGAAATTTTATTGTCTGAAATTATTATATTGGAAGAATATTGACTGAGGGGCTGAGTGCCATTAAAATTTAAGAAGGGTTTTTACCACAATTATTTTGCTATAGTGGAATACTGAGCACTGAGCTGCGTACTAAGGATGCTCGGGTATTGTTAGACTAGTAAAGTTGGTGCAAAGTTCACAGTAGCGGAAAACCTGGTTCAGGCCGTTTAAACTTTTGACGTAGTGTCCGACTTCCTATTTGTTGAATAAAGAGGGAATTTACAGCGTGGAAATTTGTGATCTTTAGTCTATGCCATTAAGTCATAGTCCCACCCAACCACAGATCACAACAACTGGAAAAAAGTAATTTTGTCCGTAATATTGAAATTACGCAAGGAAATAATGGCTGAAGCTAGGAATAAATTATTAACAAAAACTGGCCTCATGACAGCAGCTGGTTTAGGTTTGTTAATAGTGGTGGCCAGCAAAAGTAAATGTATTTTCAATTACTTGAAAGCTCTAAGTGATCCTTTAAGGCACAAAAAAATTGAAATTATACAAACTGTCGATGACTGCCAGAGGATAGTGAATATCCTGAAAAAGTAAGTTTAAAATACAAGAAATTTTATAATTCTGTATTTCAATATTTTGCAACAAATTCACAGGCACTGTAACAATCTTAAAGTTTTAGGCTTTGATTGTGAATGGGTTACTGTGGGCGGTACCAGACGTCCGGCGGCTTTATTACAACTGTCATCTAGTGAGGGCCTCTGTGCTCTATTTCGATTATGCAGCATGAAGCAAATACCTAAAAGCTTAAGGGATCTGTTGGAAGATGATGAAGTTATTAAAGTAGGTGTAGCGCCACAAGGAGATGCTCAAAAGTTAGCTCATGATTATGGTGTAGGTGTTGCCAGTACATTTGATTTACGTTTCTTAGCTGCTCTTACGGGTAGAAGAGCGGAGGGCTTAGCCAAATTATCTAAATCCGTACTAAATGTTGAATTGGATAAACATTGGCGTTTAGTTTGCTCTAATTGGGAAGCTAAGGACCTTACTGAAAAACAATTGAACTATGCTGCAAATGATGCTTTGGTGGCAGTTGAAATATTCATAAAAATGGCTAAAGATTTGGATCCAAAATACTTTTGGCAGTTATCTAGAACGGATTATGAATACATACGCCTTCGATTAGAGCCATTTCTTGAAGTAAATTTCAAAGAAGGTTTTCTAGCTAATACAAACGCAGATCAGACGAAAATTTCTGCTAACGCCAAACTGAAATCCTTAAAGAAAATGCAAGTTAGAGGTATCAGTACAAGATCGAAAGCTTTGTATGACAATTGTTTATTGGAAGCTCCCGACGGCGAGTTACTATGTACTATAGATAGGCGTAAAGCAAAATGGTATATGGATCAAAGTCTAGGTTCGGAAGTAAATTCAGAACCATTTACTGTGCGGCTTAACTTTGAACCCGCTGGTCGGGCAGTAGGTGAAGTGGGTAAATATTATCAAACTCCTAAGGAAAATCAATGCGTTGTATGTGGTAACAAAGAAGCATATATACGGAAAAATGTAGTACCACGTGAATATCGTAAACATTTTCCGGGTAAGTTAATACCATTATTAACCACCATTTAAAATTTGTACTATTTTCCCATCTGTACTTAAATACAGTTGTAATGAAATCACATACATCTCATGATGTTTTATTACTATGTCCACCTTGCCATCAATTAAGTAATATGTCTGATTTGAAAATTCGCCATAAACTAAGTCATATGTGCAGTGCTCCATTTACTCACGAAGAAGGATCTATTAAATTTATAGAAATTCCCGAATTAAAGTATGCTTTTCTCCACCTACCTATTTATTCATTATTTATTTAATTTAAATCTTTTACAGACAAGTTAAATCTGCCGCCCGTGCTTTATTCAATAACCGTAATATAATTCCTGAAGGAAGAAGAAAACATTTAGAATGTATTATTTTAAATCATTATAAGGAAGAATCAGAAATTTCTACCGAATTATTGCAAGAAGCTTCTGATATTGATACTAAACAAAGTAATGAAAATTATAGTCAGCATGGTAAGATGGTTGTGCAAAAGTTTCAAACAGATTTTGGTGGCCTTATAGAACTAGAAAAAATATGGCGCGAACATTTTCTACATACAATGCAACCAAAATTTTTACCTGCTCTATGGAATGTAAATCATAATGCTAACAGGTTAAAAAATTCAAATTCTTCAATAATATTTTAAATTACAAAAACATGTACCTACTTGCTTCTACTTTAACAGGTTAGAAATCCGAGCAAATGAAGGTCGTGTCAATGAAGAAGATTTAATTTTAGCTGGGCTCAAGTTTGATGAAAAAAATTCATAACTATCAGTTTAATATGACAAATATACCTCCTATATTTATACGTTCAAGATAGTAAGAAAACGCTCATGCCGTCAGTGTACAACAATAAATAAATCAGTAAAACTATGTACATAAACTCATTGCTTAACGTATAAAGTATTTTAGTAAAAATTCCGTTGCAAAGATACATACATAATGGTAAGTGTGATTTGTTTTTTTGCAAATGATGTAAAACTTTAAAATATTTGGAAAGATATAACCCTTTTACATGCTGGATTACGCTATAACGCTATATTAACTATTTCCGTTATCGATAAATTAAAAAATCATCGCATATCGATAAATTAAAAAAAAAAAATTAGGACAATGAATACAAATTACAAACCCCCGCCCCTCCATTGCAGATGTGACCTGCTAATTTTGTTTTTTTTTAATTTTATATAATTGAACGGATCTTAAACCACAATTTACTTATGGCCCAACTATATTAAGCGATGTTGAATTGAGGAAAATAGCGATGCCATGAAAATACATTGAAATACTAATGTCTGACTTAGCCAACTTTTTATAAATTTCATCTCCTAAATCAAATTAAAAACATTTAAAATAAACAAAAAGAAACTCAATAACGACAACAAAATAATAGAACAAACAAAAAAATAGAATAAGTTCGCAGATATGGAAATTGGCTAATTCAATTAAATCAGATACGGGTGCCCTTCATCTGAAACAAAAATTCAGTAATATTTTGTGACATCTTACAAAAGGTAAGTCAATTGTGGTTACTGGTTTACCGTTTTTTCAAAAATTTATTATATATTTTATATCTTTTTATTTGTTTTTTTTTTAATTTTTTTTGTTTAAATGTTTTTAAGTAGAGTACGATGAGTTTCTTTTGAAAATTAGGCAAATTAATACGAAAGGTGACTTAAGATAAATATGGGTGCTTCAGTGCATTCTTATTGTATCGCCCTTTCCCTTAAGGGGTTAAATATTCCCTACGGGAAATTTTAACAAACTGTCACCGATCTGGCCCCTTTATATGAAATAGACTGGTCACTTTTACATGGCGTTGTCATAGGAGGTGGAAATTGACCCCTTGTGACATGTCACAAGACAAATCCCAGGACAAGTCCCTGAAATTGAGAGTTCAGTAACCTGTCCTAGGATTTGTCTTGTGACATGTCACAAGGGGTCAATTTCCACCTCCTATGACAACGCCATGTAAAAGTGACGAGTCTATTTCATATAAAGGGGCCAGTTCGGTGACAGTTTGTTAAAATTTCCCGTAGGGTTGTAACAGAATTTTAAGGGGATATTTAAACGGTTGTCAAAAATTCAAATAACAATATTTTTACTATGTTATTTGTTATTTAAAATATATGTATTTTCAAAAAATATGAGCTTTAAATTTCTCCAACCAAAATCGCCAGGGTTGCCACTTCATTGTTAGCCTTTTTTAAAAAAGGCAAATATACAACCTTCATTAATTATTGCAAAATAAAAATGTAGTGATTCTTAATACCAGATAATAAACTTGAAATTTCAAAAAAAAGGCAAGAAAAAACAATTTTACTTGGGAATATAAAATTTATTTGACTGAAATTCAAAAAAAGGGCCACGATAAGGATTACAGTTTTTTGTTGACTACACACACCTTGGCAGTACAGTGGCAGCCGATTTTAAACTCATGATTGTGAAAAAAATGCGTTTGAAGTCTAACGTTAATTTCAAGCTAAGAAAACAGCAAAATTTCAAAAAATTGTGAATGAAAAAAAGTTATATCTCCTAGCTTACTACATGTCCACCAAATTTGGGACGAATCGGTTAATGGGTATTTGATATATTAAACCTAATGGTCTTGAAAACGATGGTAGATATATTATTATACATAATGCATCATCATTATTACATCTTTTGATGTAGTTTTTATCTTTTTGTTCTGCCCTGTTATAAGATATATGATTTCTAATAAAAACAAGTTAATAAAAATGCAAACAAAAAGTGTTACACACAAATTTACCACATAGAGCATTACTTTGGGACTATTTTACAAAAAAACATGTGAAAATTTAATTTCTTCGAATTTTTTATTGAAATTTGCGCAGCATATAGAGAAAAGTATGCTCCATCCAAATAAAATATAAAAAATTTCGAAAACAAAATTTTTCCTAGAGTCGATACCCTCTTAATTCGGCTCCGCCAAATAAAGTTGGTCCTCTAATAAAAAACTTGATTAATTTTTTCTAGAATTTTGTTTTTATTTACTTAATACAAGGCTTTTGCATTTAAATGCAATTATTCGATATATTTAGTATTTATTATATTTGATCTCGTATTTTCATTAAATTTAATTATTAATACTAAGCAATCGCAATCTATATGAGTTTTGTTTTTATTTGTGTAAGTACATATGAATTGAGCAACTTACAAAATGTCTTAACAATTTGTTAATTAGTTTTTTGTTTTGATTTATGAGAAGAGGAATTATTTAAAATATTTTAACTATATAAATTAATGACATCTTGTTATATTTTGTTTTCACTAACAACTACAATAGATAAAAGAAACCACAATACGTTCAGCTTGGAGATGAATTACTATAGTCGTAATTAAACAACTACATGTTGTATGTCTACTTAATCAATAATCAAATAACGCAGTCGTTTACGTATCGTCGATTCGCGTGGTAAAGAGAGAGCCCATCTTTTTAGAGCCGTTAAAATTACCGAACTAACTACTAGTAGTGCTCCTATTAAAGAGTAGCCGGTAGGAGTTTCTCCAAAGAATATCATTTGCCATATGAAGGCGAAAACAATATCAGCACAACGTGCTATAGCCACGGGTCCAGCTTGTTCAATTTGTAAAGAGATTGTAAGAAGAATTTGTCCTAGAAAGCTAAAAATACCTAAAATAACTACCAACCATCTATCGCGACCACAGGCAGGCCAACATATGGCACCGATAGAACCGCACACTATTAGTGTATAGATTAAAGCAAATGCTCCAAAGTTTGTCATTATGACGGAAAAATGCAAACCTTTTAAAGCTCTTAATAAAATATAAACATTGGCACCAAATAACGTTGAAGATATAGCAGCAACAGGACCCCAAATATCATAACTTTTGCCCTCATATCTCTCGGCCTCAAGGGAGGGTGCAGCATCGCCAAATACAAATGGAGGCCGTGTAATTAAAACGACTCCCACCAAAGTTAACACAATGGTGACAACATTAAATAAACTACATTGCTCTTTCAGAAAGACTCGGGCAAATATGGCAACAAATACGGGAGTTGAAAAGATTATAACACTAGCATCAGCTAGAGGCATATGACGAAATGCATAAAAGCTTAACATTAGACCGGTAGTGCCCATAAAACATCGTAGTAAAAGTATAACACGTTTGCCTTCTGGAAAAACGGGTTGTTCTGTATACACTACTATAGGAATGGCAGGCAATAATACACCAATAAATCTGTAAAAATATTTGCTTTACAGTTTTTTGACAAAAAAAAAAAATTAGTCTTAATACTTACCTAAAGGACGCTAATTCCATGGGATTTATGTCAACTAATCCCTTAACTATCACAGAACAAAGCGAAAAGAATAAGGATGATAATGTGGCCAAAATAATGCCTAAATATGGACAATTTAATTTGGATTTCATGCGTGCCAACCAACGTTTGGAGGTATCATTATTACGGAAACCATCCACAAATTGATGCAACTCTAAATTTTCAGGCATGGTAGTATTTTTGTTGTTTTCAGCAGTCTACAGGACAACTTTATTAAATAAGTTTGTTATTAAAAACATCTACATTTATTTCATAGCACGCATCTATCTGAAAGTACATATGGACGGCACAGATGGCTGGTTATTAATAAAAATGTTTTAAAATTTAACAAAAAAGGTGTAAACAACAACATACTCTGAGATAATATCGATTTTTTCTTACGTCTTGGTATTATTTATTTTTACAAAATATTGAGGGTTATTTTCCAACAACTATTTAATAATAACATTTTTTTATTTCCTCATTATAGATTTCTTTTAGTTTTTACATTTAAATTGTGATTTTTACCCACTAATTAAGTTTTTCTTTCAAAATATATTGTTTTCCGTTGGCAGAAGCAAAACCGTAATTTTTACCCGTTCTATTTTCACCATAGTTTTTCTATTTTGTTTTCTTTCCTTTTTCTCTCTGAGCAAAGATCTCAGAAGCAGGGTTGTATGCAGTGTTGCCACATATTGTTTTAGAGAAACTGTTAAAAGAAACTGGTTTCGTAATAGAAAAAAAACTACAAGAAATAAAAATATGTAATACTGCATTTAGACTTAGGAAAAACTACTTAGTTTTTGGCTCTTGCTAGTTTTAAATTGTCAAAACGCATAGGTGCAGTATTGTTCGAAACCTAAGCAACTTTTCCTTAAAAAGTAATCAAAGTCCTACATATTCTTTTTAAATTGGTTTATACAAAATAACACTTTTAATTTTTATTATGTTATGTGCCTACCCAAGAAACATTTTTACGGACTCTCCGGCACGTACGGAATCATGAATCCGGCTTTTACGGCACGTTAATGGCCCGTGTGCACGTATCCGCAAAAGCTTGTACGTCTACGGAACATTAACGGACCGTGTAAACGGATTTTCGAACACAATACGTTTTAACTCCGTTTTTTGTATCCGTTTCCGTACTGTAAATACGGACTTAGTTTAAAAAAGAGAAAAGAAATTTGTAAAAAATTATAAAAATTGTGAAATATTAATATGGAATATTTAATGGAACCGTCCCGTATTACAAATAACAGCGAAAACACTTTATATAATAGTAGTGGTGGTAGCAGTATTGCGACTATGGAACCAAATAATTTAAGCCAAACTGCAGCTGCTGTGGTCGATAAGGTAGCCGCCGCAGTTTCTGAGGGCGTGATGGTGGTGGTGTTACTTCGTCTGATCTTGAACAATCTACAACACAAACATTTCCCGATCATCGAGTAGTATTGATAATGAATGGGAATGCCCTTCAAATCCCACAGCTGGTATTTCAACAGTGACCGAAGGCGAACGTTCTGCTTCACCCCCACCTAATTGTGTCATTTCACATATAGATTTAAAGCAATTCTGTTTTAAATCTTTATGTGAATGGAGTTAAGTAAAACCGGAATGTCCTCTTTGATATGGACTTTCCAGAAATGCGTATATTTGGTGTGGTACATCAAGAGTATGTAAAAATATAATTACGTTTATTCTCAGAGGTTTGTAATATTAAATATTAACTAATTTATTGTTTCTTTTACATCTAGACATTGAATTTTATTATTATTTTATTATAGACCAGATGTAAATATAATATAACTTTAAAAAATCAGTGTCAATATTAATAAACCTATAAAAAACGAGTAAAAAGGTTAAAGTCGGGCATGCCGACTATACAATACCCTACACCAGTCTGGTTAGTTTAGTTTATTGATTCAAACTATCACAACAAGAATAAATCTTATAAATTACAGTGATAGCACGTAACACTTTCAAGTAAATGTTTTGTCAAATTTAAATACAATTTATAAATTGATATTAATTATAAATTTAAAAACTTAAAGATAACATAGTGAAATTTAAATTGCACGAACATACATATAAATTAAAATAAACATTATAAAATTGAAAAACATTTAATACATTTTAAACAAATTTAATAGTTCCATTTTAAAGCGTATTGTGTTGCTAACCAATTGAATATTTAATGGTAAGTCATTCCAAAGACCGATTGTGTAATTAAAAAATTGTCTTGTAGATAATACGTATTTATATTTTTGTGAGATCAGGCCTCTTCCACGTGGAGATTTGGCAAAAGCCAACTAATGTTTGGATCCGAAATTCGAATGGGTTAAAATGGGACTTGTGTCAAAATTTTCTATAATGTGAGTCAGCGAACCAAATTTCATTAAAATATCTTAATATTTGCGACCTGCAGTTTGTAACCAAGCCAATTTTGGGGGACCCTTATATGGGCACTAGGTCTAAACATGGACCGATGTTCACCAAAATCAATAGGCTTCGTCCTTGGGCTGCCATAGGTCGGTGTACCAAATTTCATCAAAATATCTTAATATTTGCGACCTGCAGCGTATAAACAATATAATTTTGGGGGGCCCTTATTTGGGCACTAGGTCTAAACATGGACCGGTGTTAACCAAAATCAATAGGCTTCGTCCTTGGACTGACATAGGTCGGTGTACAAAATTTCATCAAAATATCTTAATATTTGCGACCTACAGCGTATAAACAATATAATTTTGGTAAGACCCTTATATAGGCACTAGGTCTAAACATGGACCGATGTTCACCAAAATCAATAGGCTTCGTCCTTGGGCCGACATAAGTCGGTTTACCATATTCCATCAAAATATCTTAATATTTGCGACCTGCAGCGTATAAACCATATAATTTTAGTAGGACCCTTATATGGGCACTAGGTCTAAACATAGACCGATGTTCACCAAAATCAATAGGCGTCGTCCTTGGGCCGACATAAGTCGGTGTACCAAGTTTGATCACAATATCTTAATATTTGCGACCTGTAGAGTGCGCACAAGAATGCATGGACAGACAGACGGACGGACGGACAGACGGACATCGTTAAATCGAAATAAAAAAAATTCTGAGCCGATCGGTAAACTATAAGGTGGGTCTAGGACCAATATTTTTTGGTGTTACAAACATCAGCACAAACTTATAATACCCTGACCACATAGTGGTGTAGGGTATAATTAAAATATATATAAAAATGAAAATTAAAAAAACTAATATGCAAGTGCTTGTGCAAATTTGAATGTTACTGACACTTTAGAAAACATTGTTTTCTATTGGCGTTTATACATGAATGTATGTCACTACATTGCTAGTTCTGTCAAAACAACAGAGTAGAATATTGGAAGATGACAAAGCAAATTGTGGTAAATTCTTTGTTGTTGTTTTTGTTTTTGTTTGATATTTCGAATGTTTAATAACGCTCCTAGACGAGAACAAGAAATTCTCATTGAGTTTGTAATTTAACTTAACAAGAAACCAAAAACTAGTAGTTTTTGAAAATTACTTGTATTTACTGGTCAAATTCAACACAAATTTTTAATAAAAACCTACACACAGAAAAATATAGGGGGAATATTACCTAAGAGCTATATAATTATACAACTACATAATTTTCAAGTTAGTTTTAAAAAGTTCTAGTTAAATATGTTTTGTAAAACATATACAATCCTTGCAAAATATATACATACATGTGTAGTGGAAAATATCCGAAAAAATAAATATATTTTGCTAGAAAATTGTAAAACTTACTTCGAACTTATGTAGTTGTATAATTACATAGCACTTATATAAAGTTCCACCTGTTTTTTTTTTCTGCGTGTAAAGTAATTAAAAATGCCAGTTCTTTCGAATAAAAAAAACTTTTAAAACATTAGAAAATATGCAAGGATATTCAATTTGTCTACAGTTTATTGAAATCCCAACAAACAATAAGCATTGAAAAACATTTAATATCGATTTGATTTCAAATTTAATTTTCAAAACTTACCTTTGAGAAAAACTTGAGAAAAGCCTTTTATCGATAGAATTCTCAACAAAAACGCCTTGTTAGTTCTCAAGTATATTTTTAAAATTTTTATAGACTAGAAAAATTAGTTTGAGATTTCTTTATAAAGGCACATCCACACGGGATAGAAAACTCGCTAGAGTTTTTGAAAATGCAGCTCTGTACAAGTCTATGAAATGTAATCTCTAGGGCATTGACAATTGCTGTCATACATAATTTCTTTAATTAGTAACAATTTTTAAGATGTCTTGTAACATTATTGAACATTTCAGTTTATTAAATGCACCTTTTGGTATTTGGAGAAAAAAATTATTCTTTAAAATACAACAATTTTATTAAAAACAAATACTTGACAACTAGAGATGATTATTTACGATAAAAACTAGTGTCAACTATATTAGAGATGACAAATTAGGCGTAAACTCTACGAGATTTCTATCCCGTGTAGATGTGCCTTAACAAATGTATATCTAAAGTTGAGAAATAGGGTACTTATCAAATCAACTTTAAGTGTAGTTTTTAAACCATTCTCAAATTTAATTTTTTTAAATATTCAAATATAGCCATTTTTATTTTTTTTTTATTTCTTTATTTACACTTAGAAAAATGCATCAATTTCAGAATGCAAAGTACAGAACATATTTATACGTACACAATACATATTAAAAATTAAGTTACATAAATATATAAATATTTTAATCTAAATATTGGTAATAATCACTACATTAATGGCTTGATGTTGTACAGATATTTTGTATATTCCACTGGTATACAGAAATAAATTTTAGTGGGATTTTAGAGAAATTACATTATATGGAAAATTAATTAATCATCTTCTGTGTCTACAAAGAAAAGATATACGTTAGTAAAAGAAAAAGTAGCAATTATTACACGGCTCCAAAAAATAATATTAGAGAGGAATTTCGGCCATATATTAAATGGTTTCAATAGCTTAAAATCAAAACTGATCGGATCTGTTGGATATGAAAAATCATTGAAATCCGGGTGTTTAAGAAAGTGGCTGTGTTTTTATCTGTCAACTATTAAAAAAAAAAAAAATGCTAAAGAGGCTTCAAAATCGCTAGAAAATCACTTAACTTATAAACAGTAAAAAAATTAAGCGACTTTATCGCTAGGTTATCAAAAAGTGATGATACTAAAGACACTAGTACAAGTTTTTTTTTCTCAAAATCATATTAAAAACGTGCAAAAGAGTTCTATACTTTAAAATACTGAAAAATTTTATGATTAACCTTCAAACCATGAATCTCGATTTTAAATTAATATTTATTAGTATTTAAAATAATCTTATTGATATATGGATTTTTTTAGAAAATTTTTGCAACTTGGTTTAGTTAAAATGAAAACAAATTTTGTCTACCATTTCTAATTTTATTATTTTCCCATTTATAATTTTGAAATTTTTTAAAACAAAATAAATCACATTTCAAAAGCAGTATTCCCGTTATAAACTGCGTTAAACTAAGTTTAAAGACAATCTACATCCTAAAAACTGGGCCTAAAGGTTGTTTTTTTATGATATATTCCAATATATTACTGCTGCTAAAAATCGCTAGATTTTTGGCTTAATGCTATTTGGTAATTTCCCCCAGAAGCAAATTAAAATCACTAGATCTGACGAGAAAATCGCCGTTATGGCAAAAGTGAATTAGGTCTATAAAATTATCTCGCAAAATGATGTGAATGAATCTTGAAAAAGGTAATTACCATCTATAAATCACCTGTGTCTGAAGTGAATTTG
Source organism: Leucophora obtusa (assembly GCA_949987735.1). NCBI lineage: Eukaryota > Metazoa > Arthropoda > Insecta > Diptera > Anthomyiidae > Leucophora > Leucophora obtusa. The sequence goes on from OX465295.1 coordinate 366,987,837, forward strand.
ATGCCCATAAGTGTATGGTCCATTATGTACTGTTCTTCAAATGGAAATTATAATCCTAAACCAAACAAATTATTATTTTATATTCTAACTTAGGAGATTTAAACTGATACTTACGTTTCTAATTAAGGTTGAAAATATAAAGTCCCTCATGTAGGTAAATACATCTTTTCGCGGGTTCTTCGTTTTCGTTTTTCCATTTACCTATTTTCCAAATTTTCATATTTTTTATTTATTTGTTGTAATTAAAAAAACTGTTGAAAAACATTTTTTTTCTCAAATCTTTATCAAATGTTATTATAAAATACTTTTCAACTAAGAAAAATATTTGATAAAAACTTGAAATATACAAAATATCTCAAACCACATCTTAAAGTAAAAATACACTTGAGAAACACACTTTAGGTTAACACAAGTTGAAAATTTTCCAAATAAATTCTATTGTATTTTTTAAATTGTTGCCGAATATTTCTCAAATTTAATTAAAAAACTAGATTTGTTGTATGGAGAATGATTTGAAAAATACACTTGATATTAAACAAAAATTTAAAAATTTCGCAAAGGTTTGAATCGATGTTTGTTGGGATATGTCTACAATTTATTGAAATTTGAAGAGATTCTTTGGAAAAAGTTTTGGAATATAAGAATTTTCATATCAAAAAATATGAGGGCCGATATAATTGTAAATACTTCTGTAAGTAAAACCAAATATTTAAGTGAAATTGTTTTCAGAGATTCTACGATTTTAAAGTGTTTCTGAGCATTACTTACGGTTGAGATGGTCATCCTAAGACAATTAAATTTTAAAAATTAATTAAGAAGTTTACAAGAAGTTTAAATAGAAGCGCACTTAAGTTAAAAAAAATTTTTTGCGCTCACTTTAAAATAAAAGGGCCAGTTTTATAGTCAGAACCCCCATAGCCCTGCCATATACAGTTTTTCATAAATCGCGAATTTAACTTATAAGCTGCTATATACAACCCATACTGAGGTATAAGAATGATTAGCGTTGTTTTTGCATTCAGCGATTGAATTGGCTAAAACCGTAAAAACCTACATAAAACGCAAACAGTTTAATATCAAGTGTTTTAAAATAGCAACATTGGCCGCATTTGCCTTTTGCTGATTTTTGTGCGGCCCTTGTTTGTTTTAAAATTTTTTTTATTTCAAAAATTTTTTTAATATCTTATTTCACAATGTTCTAAAATTTTTTATTTTGAAAATTTTTAGATAAAAAATTAGGACCAGTTTTATTGTCAGGGCTATGATCGATTTGAAAATTTCTTACTTAAGAGATATTTTAAGGAACAATTGATATTACTCTTTGGGCCAGTTTAGTTAGAAATTTCGTACTTAAAAAGTATTCAAGACAAAAATCGATCTTAGTTCTGACCATGAAACTGGCAATTAATTCTTTACAAAATAAATTCAACATCTTACGCTACTGTCGACATTGACAACTACTTTGTCACAAATTTAAAAAATGTGTTTAAAAAAAAAACTGTCACATTTTTCAAGTTTTATTTTTGTTTTTCATCACATTTATGAAGTTTTTTATAAATATGATGGAGGTTTTTCTTCGAGTGATACTTATATTCAGCAAAATTTTTTTGTATTTTCGGCAATAATTTGTATGTTACAGTTTAAAACAATTTTACTAAAATTTACTAATTTTTTCTAGCTCAAAATAGTTAAATTTCCAGTAATAACATCAAAATTTTCAGTAGCCATTTCAGACTTTTTTGTTGGGTGGACGAGTTTTATAGTCAGCACAAAGCACGATTTTAAACTCAGATTTTACTTTAGTAGAAACTTTGTGTGAACATTTCTTACCAAAGTGTTATTAAAATTCGTACTTTGTGCTGACTATAATACTGCACCGAATTGTGCGAATACGTGCGCAACGAAATTATTAAATTACAGTGTTGGCAGGCAATACCGCTAAAATACCGTTACCGAAATACCCGGAATACCGTTATCCTTAAAATACCGTTACCGAAATAACTCAAATACCGTTATCCTTAAAATACCGTTACCGAAATAACCTAAAATATCGTTACCCTAACGATAACCGTATTCGTTTCGGTTACCATCCATGTTAAATTAAAACCCGAATCAGGGATATAATTCTTTATACAGGGTCCGCCAAATAACTTTTTTTTTGAAAATGCTATAAAAAAAACTACTGAATATTTTCTCAAATTTCTTTTTTTATTTGAAAGTACAATCCTTCCGGTTAATAATGGAAAATAATTTCATTCATATGGCTGCCTCGGCTGGCCATGCAGTAGCCTACACGATCGGCCCAATTTTTAAGCACATTATCGATTGTGTGCAGCTGTATTTCACCAATGGCTTCACGAATATTGTCCTTTAAAGCGTCAATTGTCTCTGGCTTGTCGGCGTAACACTTATCTTTGACGGCACCCCACAAATAATAGTCCAACGGTGTCAAATCGCAGCTCCGAGGTTGCCAAACGATATCAGCTCTGCGGCTGATAATGCGATCTTCAAAAACAGGGCGCAAAACATCGAGTGTAGCTTCGGCTGTGTGGCACGTAGCGCCGTCCTGTTGAAACCAAATGTTGCCAATATCCTCCTCTTCAATTTTTGTGAACAAAAATTCGTTCAACATGGCCCGATTACGATCGCCATTGACTTCGCACACATTCAGCAACATTACCATGATTTTCAAAGTAATGTCGCAATATTTCCCAGCGTTGTTCAAGCGTATACATAACCATATTCGTTCAGCGGAAGGATAAAACTAATTATCTGTTAAATCAGACATGAGCTAAGTGTTACCATTCACGAAATAAGCACTAGTTGAAAAAAAAACGTTAGATGGCGGACCCTGTACATGTTTTTGTTTTCGGAATAATATTCAGTCTTATAACTCGTTGAGTTTCAAATTTTCGTTGGCCGATTCCGCGACACCGCAGGTTAATGAAAAAATATGAAAAAAGTGTTCCAAAAATGTTTAGTTCTACTTGTGTAATTAAAAAATATCAAAACAGAATTTTAAAAAAGTTGAGTTTGCAATGAATTCTTGTGGAACCAGTTTTGGAATGGATTGGAGAACAGATTTTTTTCTTACATGAAAAATAAAATAAAACATTTCTTTCGTCCGCTTTGATTTAATGTAAAGATTTGTAGTTTTACTTTTTTTAATGTATAGTGCGTCCCTTTATAATTTATGAAAAACCACAATATGGCCCTCGGTGAAAAATCCGTGCCCACCCTTGTAATATAGTATCAGTGCGGCAGTTTGTCTTCAAACAAACTTATGAGGTGTTTCTATAAGACGTGCGTCGTTCGAAAAGCGTCATCTGAAAACACCACTTTAATAAAAATTCTTAAAAATATTGAATCGTTTTCGCGAAGTTCAGCCGACACATAGTTTATCTGGTTTATGCTTAAATGTGGCAATAACAAATACAATATTTAGTTCATATGTGATGTGCTGGTAATTCGGACACATCACAATTAATGTGAATGCGCCAATACAAACAAATTTTAGTTTTAGATATGCGGTACATGTTTGTGAAAATACTTACCTGGAAAAAACCGACCAAATATTGTTTTTGGCCGAACTGATCAGTCGGACACTAATGGTTTACAATTAACAAAAGAAAGAAAATCAATTAAAACGGTATTTTAAGAGTAAAATGTCATGCCTGCAAATTCTGAAATTTACTATATTTTAACGATTTCAAAAATATTCAAAATACTAAATATACACAGAAAGAATTTACAAAATTCTAATTAAATTATTAAACATCTTATACCGTTTTTGTAAAAACAAAAAAAAAACTTTTTTTAAAAAGGCAGCAACAATGAAATTTGTAAATCCAAAAAAAATTTGTTATTTTTTTGTAACTTTGTATTTTTAAACAAATTTATATATTGATGTTTTTCAATTTACAAACATTTTAAACAAAAGAACTGAAAATAAAATTTTACTATCTAATTTCGTAAAGCACTTGGGAAGGGAACTTTCAATGTAAATTGTTTTTGTAACAAAAACAATTAGGTTGTTCATAAGGGGTGTGCTATCTGTTGTATCGTTGTATCGTCCTAACAAAAAACAGAGTTGTTAAAATTTTTATTTGTGTTTAACAACGATTTTCTATTCAGTTTTCTATCTGTTAGCACACTCAAACATAAGACATTAAACATACGTAAAAATGTTGTATCGTGCTATTCTCAAATGTTGTATTTTTTCAATTTTATTTTTAACAACTCTGTTTTTTGTTAGGACGATACAACGATACAACAAATAGCACACCCCTTGTGAAAACCCTTAATGTCTATGGAAATAACGCAACACTTCACCGAAGTGTTTTAGAAAATTACCCTCTTAATTTACATAAAAACAAACATGTGTTTTTACAAATTCCATTGTTGGTGCCTACTTTTTTTCTGTGTATGTAATTCCTCCCCCTATATTTGTTCTTTTAATAAAAATATACAACTATATATGAGTTTTACATAAAGCGGTGGTACTTTTTTATTTACCTCTCATATTATTTATTATTAATATTTTTGATTTATAAATCTGCATTTGAAATTAAATAAAAACATTTATGTATAATATTATTTATTAATAAGATGTTTTATTTGATTTTCATATTAAAAAAAATGTATCGCAATATGTTATCATGTAATAGTACATGCTATGTATTGTAAGTTTCAAGCATAAAATTATTATACAATAAGATAAGGTTTTTGAGTAAATATGAATTTAAAAAAAAAAACACAAATTAATAAAATAATAAAACTTTGATACGTCGGAGTTGCGACCGATCATTAATAACACTATGCGACAGTCAAAATCGGGATGGGATGAAACCAACGGGAAATGTTATATCGGTCAAAAACAAGTTATACGTGTCCCGGCGTTACGCTGGGTCACCCCTAGGAATCGAGATATATCTTTTTTTTTGACATAACTCGATAACCACTAGTCCGATTTTGCTCAAACAATTTTAAAAAAATTAAAAATTACAATTCCTTTAATCTGTTCATATAACGTTTTTCTATATACTCAACAGTTTTGCCGGTAAAAATAAATGTTTGTTACCGCTACCATAAAAATCAATAACCTTTTGTTTATTACTTTTTTTTAATATTTTAGGCAAAAAATATTTTTTTCTTCATACATTTATTTTTACCGGCAAAACTGTTGAGTATATAGAAAAACGTTATATGAACAGATTAAAGGAATTGTAATTTTTAATTTTTTTAAAATTGTTTGAGCAAAATCGGACTAGTGGTTCTCGAGTTATGTCAAAAAAAAGACCACCAAAGGTCAAATCGATATATCTCGATTCCTAGGGGTGACCCAGCGAAACTCCGGGACACATATAACTTCTTTTTTACCGATATAACTTTCCCCGGTAGTTTGAACCCTTCCCGATGACTGACCCCTACCATTTGTCTCACAGTGTAATAGACTTTGGGACAGCCAACACGAATATGGCCTTAAAATTTTAAAGTTAGCTATAGTTGAAGAAATATTTGCAAACAAGTTTTTGTAGGGAAATTAAATTTGTTGATAAGCTTTTTGCGAAAATATACACTCAAAAAGTTTGCCAGTTACTAAATTACAGTTATTCATGGAGTAATTAATAGTTGTAGTTTTTAACTGGAAGTTCAGTTGTTTTTCTATGACAAAATACAAAACAACAATTATTACGGTTATTTTAAAAAAAACTTACGAAAAGTACCTACTGTATTTTATAATATATAGTTGTTTAAATCAGTTTTTTTATATTATAGGCCGTGTTTCCGACTTAACTATATCCGTTAACTCAGAAAAAAACCAATGTAGACAAAAACATGTTTGCGACGAAAACTAACACATTACTTTTCGTATGTTTTGCTGGCATACGGTCCATTATACCGCAACTATTATAAACATTATTTGTTTAAAATATGCTGTAATTGGTTTAACGTAAATTTGCTTTGATAGGGCGAAATAAAGCTATTTGTAATAAATAACTACCAAAACAGTATTTTCGTTAGTTATTTAAAGAATAAAAAAGTTCGTTGAGCTTTTGAAAGCTTTTGTTTAGTTTATATTTGTTATTATTGTAAAGATATAGGAGGTTTACAAAACAAATTTTTCATACAAAATTTTTTTAAAAAAACTTTCTATATTTTTATTATAAAGCGTTTATGAATTGGAGGGTCAGTTTGCAAATAAAAATCAGAACACATTTTTTTATCGATAGCAAAATGTATTTTTTTTAATCAAAATGTATTTTTAGTTATTTTTGTAATATAAAGACAAATTAACTGTAAAAAACCGTAGTTTTTACTAATTTTGTCCATTGTTTTAAAATGTTTGTAGTAAAAATTTATCAATTTTTTTATGACATTGTTAGTTATTTTTAATAGTATTGTTAGCGCACTTTCTTAATTTTAAGAAAAAATTTACTTAAACTGAAAAAATTTGACAGACTCCTTAAAAATAAGGAGTATGACAATTCAAGTGCAAATTTGTAAAAATATCGATTTTAAATCATGCAAGTTCAAAAATGTGTCCGAGGGGTACTATTTATATTTCGGGAACTGGCAACACTCATGTCAATAGCTAAAATCTGGCAACACCATAATAAAATTTGACATTAGCTGTGTTCGGGTACTCAACATTGGGATCCCGCGGGATCCCAATTTTACCAAAAAGCGTTTTCTTACTACACAATTGGGTAAATGAGAGCTGTCATGAGAGAGTAATATTCTTGTTCTTCTTGCACGAGAAAGCCCAGACTTTTTTTTCGTGTAAATTTGGGTAAATTGTTTAAATCAGCTGTTATATCATCAGTTGGTTGGTTGGCTAGTTCAATTGAAATATTCACTTAGTTGAACCAAAGACCTAGTTCACAACTAATAGCTCTTTTAGTTCAATCGATAATTTCATTCATTCAGAAAATATGTTTATCATTTACAAAAATTAGTATAATAGTTGCAAAAGCCTATCGGTGATTTTACAACTCCATAAAATTACCGACAATTTTGTGAAGACGCTTGTTTAAATGTGTTAAAGAGTTAAATATGTAAATAAATTGAAGCTTTTGTTTAATATTAAAATCTTTTCCAAATTTAATAAACTATGTATTCCTTTTTGTAAATAGAAATGCCTAAAATGGAAATTTTTATTAAATTTTTGATTTAAAAAGGGGTTTAACTAGAAAAGCTATCTAGATTTTTACAACAAATTGAACAAGAACTAGAAAGAGCGCTCACCAAAACGAACTATAATGCACAAATCTATTGACATTTGTTTTTCGGGCTTCAAATGTGGTTTTTCGCGTTCGTTTACTTTTGTTCATTTTTGTTATTTCGGGAGAGTATTTCTTGTTAACTCTCATTTTATCGAACTTTACCCAACAAGTAAAGAAACAGAGCTATTGTTTAGCATAAACGTACTCACAAGGTTTTGATATACAAGTGCTATACAGTTGTGGACACGAATTTAAGCCAATTCAAGTTTTTTCTAATTTTATTGTTGTTGCCTTTATTTTTTAAGATCAAAATAGTGGCTAAATTCGCCACGAAAGGTAAGGAGATGGTTCAGAAAATTGTACAGAATTTTAACGTAATGTTTGTTTTTTCATTTTGTCACTTGTTTTCAGTGGGCGTGGCTTTTAACGAAAAATTAGCGATATCAACCTTTTATCAAATTACATAGTAAAATTTAGGCAGTACTGATCAGTTCTGTACAAACTGTATATTTTTGTAAATCCTATGAAATTTCTTTAAGTCTTGCATTATTTTTACTCATTAAGCGGCCCATACATTTGCAATATTATGGTACAACTTTCCAAGTGGTGCAAGCATATTGACCGTGTATGTATTAAATTGAAGGTTGAGCAATATTATGTAGTGAATCAAAACACTTGATTTTTATTGGACAACTTGAAATATTGCATAATCTATTGGCAACACTGTGCAATTTTAATTTTGCGCTGTTTATGTTTGTGTGCGTTTTGAGGTTATGTGGAATTCATATATTGCATAAAATATTGTGGCGATCTTTTGTAACATACATATATGTTGCAATTCATTGTATGGTGTGGCAAAACGAAAAAAAATACTGTGCCATTATATTGCAAATGTACGGGGGGCTTTAGGCACGAATTATTTTTTCGAATTTGGCTTTATTTTATTCAGAATTACAAAACACACCATTGACATAATATAATCTTACAAAGGCAGAAACAAACCTATAAAAATAGCCGAAAAGCTTCGAAAAGTTGGTTAAAAGGGCATTTCACAAAAGAGTCCCGAAATTAGTAGATTCTTTCAGCAAAAATATTCTTTCAGCAAAAATATAATTGCTAAATTTACAAAAAGTTAGTTACACTCAGATAAAAAAGTTAGTAAAAAAATTTGTAAACAGTTTCCAATCGCACTTTACTATTTTTATACTGATTTTTAGTACAATTTTTTTTAGTAATCATTTTTGCTATTCTCTTATTACAAATTACGGATTTTTTACTAATTCTCGCTGCTGATTTCAGCAAAACATTTTACTAATTTTTCAAAACCGAGTGCTATATTTAGCAGAAAAATATACTAATTAAAATTTTTTTTTTGATTTTTTACAATTCTGGTTTACCCAGCTAAAAATCGACATATATGAATACATACAGGTTAAATGTATGTTCATGCATGCTCATAAACAATGCATTCATGTTAATACATGGATACATAAATCTCCATACATGCTGGGTAGTTTATATTTGTTACTATTGATATATTCTTAGTTTGGAAATAACACTCGGAAAATTTTATTGCATCTCCAATGCATAAAAAGGTAATAGCAGGAGAACCGTTTTAAATTTTGACACCGGCGTAGCTAGACCATTTTTCTAGGGGGGGGGGGGGGCTATAGCCCCGTCTTATAAAAATTTTTTTTTTTAATTTATCACAAAAAGTATCTAAAGTTTTATAGGCCTTTTAAATTTTTGGTTCCTCTGTTTCGTTTACGATCATCTGTATGATCGCCAGATAGCTATTCGGACAAGTTACGCTTTCAGCTTTACCCAATAATCACTACACTCATAGAAATAAATCCGTAAAAATAGCAGAAAAAGTTACTAAAAATTAGTTAAAAATGATGCTGCAGAAAAAACTGCTAAAATTAGCAGATTTTTTTACTAAATACTAGTAAAATGAGAACAGCAAAATTAAAACTGCTAAATTTACAGAATTTTAGTTATATTTAGGCTAACTTTTAGTTAATTGAAAATAGCAAATTGTACTGTAAAATCTGCAGAAAAATTTGCTAAATATTTGTAGACTAAAAATAGCAAAAATAAACTGTTAAATCTACAAAATTTTTGCTATTTTTAAGCTAAATTTAGTTGAATGCAAATAGCAGTCTATTCTGCTAAAATCAGCAGAAATATTTGCTAAAAAATTGTAAACTGCTGTTTTCAAAAGGCTCGATTTTTATTTGCATTTAAAAAAAAAAATCGAAAAAAAAACTTCGAAAATTTTAAATTTTTTGGTGATTTTTTGGGCTACTAATTATTTAGCAAAATTTTTTGCTGATTTTAGCAGGTTAATTTGCTAATCTCCATTTACAAAAATTTAGCTCATATATAACTAAAATTCTGTATATTTAACAGTTTTAGTTTTGCTGTTCCTATATTACTAATATATAGCAAAAATAATCTGCTAATTTAGCAGTTTTTTTCTGCAGCATCATTTTTAACTAATTTTTAGTAGTTTTTACTAAATTTTTTACGGACTTTTTTCTATTAGTGTACAAATATTGAAGTTAAATCAAAGTTAAGGCTTACATTTTGTTTGAATTGCACTTTGTTTTATGATTTAAACCAGCAATATAAATATACTGATAGAAATAAATCTGTACAACTAGCAAAAAAAGCTGCTAAAAAGCTGTAGCAGAATCTCTTAAGTAAATTTTAGTTAGATAAAAGCAGAAAAATAAAACTGTTAAATCTAAAAAATTTCAGCTATATTTGGGTGATATTTTGGTTCGTTTTAAATGACAACTTACCCTTCTTATATCAGCAAAAAATTATCTGAATATTAGTAGAAAACACACAGAAAGGAACAACTATTACTTCTGTAAATTCTTTGTTATATTTAAGTTAAATTTCGTTAAATGCATATAATATTCTATTTTGCTGAAATCAGCGGAAATTTTTGCTGAAAAATTGTTGAATATTAATTTCAGATTGGGAGATTTTCAATTTATTTTACAAAACAAAGTATATTAAGGGAAAAATTCTCAAAAAAAAAAAATTAAAAGATTAGTTTTTAGTTAATTTATTATTAGAAAAGGGACTTTATGCAAATACATATTTGCAATAAAATGGCATCGAATTGGTAATATGTATTTAGCTAGAAGTGCATATTTTTGCATATTTTGCTATAAGTGCATATTTTAATATATATTGTAGCTTAGCATGTTTTATTGCATATTCCGCCAATAAATGCATATTTTTGCATATTTTGATAAAAATAGATGTTACAAATCGTCCTTTTGATTCTATGAAAATCTTAGTTTTTTTGGAAAATTTACCTTTAAAATAATTTTTTTTTCTTAAATTTATTAACATTTTTTGGATCTTTTAATTCACGGAAACGATATTTAAACTACTTTTAAGATAATAGCTGTTTTTTCTAATCACTTGGATTTAATAAATCCAAAAAGTATTTCTAAAAGTGCTCAACAGATGGGGTTAGATTTTTCCTATTTTAAAAAAAATTTCTGTCCGACATTTCTTTCACCCTAATTTTTAATACCGAATTCGATGATGGAGGATTCAACTTTAACTTTTTATTTATAATTATATTTTACATAAAACAGCGATAAACAGTCTGCCTTTTCAGTTTTATCAGTTCAATTTATATTTTTACACAATTGAAAAATTCCATTGCAATATTTAATATTCACTAATTGGATTTAATTAAATTACTTACTGTAGAGTGAAAAATTGCCATTTCTATTTGAGCTATTTCTCCATGTCCAAGATGAAAAATATGTATTTGGTGAGGTGTAGTTTTTTTTCTAAACATATTTCATAAAAAAAATTTAAGAAAAATCTTTTATTTGTTAGTTTTTCAATTTTTTTGTTTCTATTTTAATTTTTATTCGTATTTTTTTCTGACATTAAATTAATAGGCTGTTTAATATATTTGTGCTTTTATTATGGATTTATTAAATCCAGCTTTTTTTTGGATTTAATAAATCCATTTTTTGTGTGAAAAATTCTAAATCCAGGTGATTAAAAAACACGCTAAATAATACTATAGCCTGCTTAACAAAAATAATATTGAAAACGCTGAAATAAATAAATTCATGTTTAAAAACTTTGTAATAAAAACTTTACGATTTTTAATATATACTTTATGTATATAAAACACGATTTTTAAATTTCTTGCCCTGGTAATTACTGACGATTTCCTTTCATAAGAAAGTTGAGTCAGAAATGGATAAGAATTTTTATTTCAAGTGAAAATGAAATGTTAAACAAAAATCTTGGGGGGCTCAACTATTTCTGGGGGGTGCTTAGCTCCCCCTCCCCCATACCGGCCTATCTACGCCTATGAATTTTGACTCTAAATTTCAAGCACGATGAAGTAATTATACGCTTGTTACAATCGAAAGAAAATTTTTTTTAATAAATTTTTTTAGATTTTACAGTTTTTTTTTTATTTTTTAGTACACTTTTTTGCTAATTTCAGCAGATTGATTTTAAATTACAGTTTACAACAATTTACTGAAATTTAGTAGCTGCAACTAATTATTTATACTAATTTCATTGTACTAAAATTATTGATATTTAGTAAATTTTTTAACTGATTTTAGCAAAACGATTTTGAATTGCAGTTTACAACAATTGTACTAAAATTTAGTACCGGCTACTAAATTTTTCTACTAATTTTATTGCACTACATATCAGCAGACATGTGTTGCTAAAATCAGCAAAAAATACCGCTGGGCTCAAAACAGTTAAATTTCCCGTAATAACAGCAAAATTTTCAGTAGCCATTACAGACTTTTTTGGTTGAGTGTATAAATTTTAGTTAACTGAAATTTAGAATTTATCTTGGAAAAATCAGTAGACAAAAAGTAGCAAATAATATGTTATATCTGAAAAATATTAGTTATATTTAGTTGAATACAAATAACAGTCTATCCTAGTACAATCTACAGAAATATTTGCTAAAAAATAGTAGACTGCTGTCAGCAGGGTCGGTTTTTATTCGTATTAAAAAAAACTTTGAAAATCAAGCATTATTGGTGATATTCAGCAAAATATTTTGTTCATTCTTACAAAACATTTTTTAATTAATTATTTTAAAAACGGTTTGGGAGTTGTTATGTTATTAATATTTATACGTGCACTATTTTTTGGACGCAGTCCTTAGTGTATGAACAATTGAAAAAATTGGCGCATGGACGAGTGAACTAGAAGAACGCACTACTTCAAAAATAAAAATGAATGAAATGATCTGTGAGCTACTCGTATTATGTCGAATTCTATTAATTTTTATTCAAATTGTCAGTTTGCACTAATCTGTTCCATTTTGTTATGGAAAATTTCGGGGTGTGCTCACATTTTTACATACAATTTCTAAGCCTATGGACAGATTGGTGACATGATTTAACTCCAACGATCACTATATCCGAAAATGTTTCGAATATAACATCCACACTGGAAGTTGGGATTATGACCAAAGTATTTTTGGACGTACACCCAGATAACAGATTCGGTGCTGACAACCGCATTTGTAAACTAATAGAAAAAAGTCTGTAAAAAATATAGTTAAAACTACTACACTATCATGCAGAAAAAACTGCTAAATTAGCAGATTGTTTTTGCTACAGATTCGGTGCTGACAACCCCATTTGTTGCCAATCGAATGGTTCAGTTGCATCAAATGAATTTTTCGGTTGCGGCTACCGAATTATTTTTCATACAACTGAAATTCCGTTGCCACAGTCAAATTAGTCCTGTCTCAATTGGTTTTCTGTTGCCACAACTGAAAAATTCGACTACCACAACCGAACCATGCGATTGGCTGCAAACGCGGTTAGAACTGAATCTGTTTTCTGGGTGAATATGTAGCAACAACAAATTTTCAAAATAAATGGCTAGATCAGACCCAAAAATCGCTAGAAAATCACTAGATTTATAAACAGTGCAAGAATTTAGCGATTTTATCTCTAGATTGTTTAAACATGGTACTTAAAGGTGTTTTTTACTCAAAAATTTGTTCCAGAACTGATTCTAGAATAACCGGTTCCACTTTGGAGCTATAGAAGGGGTTGCTTTTGAGACAAAACAAAAAGAATCGGTGTTAGAATCGACAATAGAAAGGGTTGTGAATAAAAAGTAGCTATTCTTCAACCGATTCTTTGGAACAGAAAATTTTCCTGGGTATATATTTTTTTGTTTTCTCAATCCCCCTGATTATGTAAGGCGTGGACGTTTTTGGGCGTTTTTACAGCAAAGTCGTTAGAAAGAGTATTTTTTGCAATACTTAACAGGCGAGTAAGACTAATATTTTATCAAAAATTTATTAGATTCAGGAATATTTCACTTTTTGTTAATTTCGATTTTAAAAAATTCGATTTGTATGGAGTCGTTTTTACTAAATACGCCACCGCCTTACATAATCAGGGAGAATAACTTCCCAGCAGAAATTACTGCTTGCTTGGAAGCAGTTTTGTCAGGAAAAGTTGAGCAGTGAAGCGATTGCATTATTGATGATATCATACCTGATATTTGTTCCAGATAGCTCGCGTGAAAGCACTTGTTTCCAGATCCGAAAAGGCATGAATTCACCGCTTTTAATTATTGCTCCTATTTTTCTTTTAAAATGTCGATAATTCATGCCAAGCTTTTCAACTATTTAAAATCATGCCTTCTTAAAAGCACAATATTCCTGCATATTTTTCCGTGAAGAAAAAATGCCTCTTATTTTTAGTAAAACTTCTTATTTTCATTAAAATAACTTTTTTCCACATTTTAAAAAATTTTGATAAAAGAACCGCAAAAATATTTCAGCAATCAAATCATTTCATGCCTTTTTGAAAAGCACAGCAAAAAGCGATGTAAACAATTAATCAACTTACACTGAACCAAAAATAGCTGTGAAATCAACTAAAATCCATATTAAATTGATGAATGGGTGATCACTATACAACTAACAAAACCTGTCCATCAATTTAACGCATTGTTTAGTAGATTTTATTTTGACGTTTAACTATTTTATGTGGTATTATTTTGACAAAATATCGTCAAATGTATTAACAAAAATTAGTTGTCTTAACAATTATATTTAATTAAATTGCATAATGATTTTGTTGTTTTACCAATTCATTTTATTAAATTCAACAATGCATTTTATTTAATTAATTAATTTTTTATCGATTTATTATTCATTTTTAACCTTATATTTCATTATTTTTTATATTTCACCAATATCAAATTTTTTAAGCAATATATGTCTTTTTTAAGGCACATTTACACGCGAGAGAAAATTAATAGAGATAGAGCAAAAAGCAACCCTAATTAGCTTAAATCATTCACAATAAAGCTATTTAGAAGTGCTTTGTGCTCTATCTCTAGCAGTTTTCTCTCGCGTGTAAATGTGCCTTTATAAAGAATTTGATAAAATATAAAAAATAATGAAATGTAAAATTAAAATTATAATATAGCACATACTAAAAACTCTTTATTTAAAACACATCCCAGTGTAGAAAATCATTACCAGATATATCGTTATGTAACTACATACATGGTAATGGTAACTAGTTACTTTTGTTATTACATTTCTTATTACCTTTATATGGCGATGTCGCGAAAAATAATGAGTTATGGTTCAAAAAATATATCGTTACCTATGTGCTTACCAGTACTGACAAATGTAATGAGTCTAAAAATAGATTTTCAAAAAAATAAATTATATAAAAAAAAATATTTTTTATTGTATTTTTTTTTAATAAAATTTTCTGGTGCGGGAATCGAACCTGGGTCTACAGATTGCCAGTCTATAGCTCTACCATCTGAGCTATACATGTCTATTTAATAGATAAAAAAATAATTGACCTGCTGCACACAAGTAAGCTTACTCGCCAACATACAAAAAATCAAAAAATATGTGGTTACATATATCCTTACCAGTGTTTAAAAAGTATTGAGTCTAAAAATAGATTTCAAAAAAATCCAGAAAATTATTTTCTATTTGAAATAATGATAAAAATAAGTCATTATAAGTAACTCATTATTATATGTTTTAAAATAATGCAGAAGGTAAGTGGGTGTCATTACTGGTAGTCCAAAAAATAATGATATGTCATTACCGTTTCTACACTGGGATGTACCATTTTATATACAAAAACATATAACTTTATTTAAATTATTAATTCAAATACATTATATAACTTTCATTAATAGTTTGCCTTAAACAAAATAACAAAAAGATAGATAATATCAAAATTAATGACAGAAATTATATAAATTTATTTAAATTGAAATTAATAAATCCTCAATTAGCAATTCACTGAATTTGTTAATTATCTATACTTTGAAAAACAAAAACACTTAATGTCAATTTATTGATATTTCTGACAATTACAAATACACATGCTAGCACGAGTAATGACGCGACAAAACTAACCTCACTAAACTTTTTTCCACAGATTAAATACTTTTTTTTTCAAATTGAAGAAAAATTATATCAAATTTACGTTACTGCCTTTTTACAAAATTTTTTAGAGTATATTTAGACTGGGCAAAAACTAGTAGTTTTTGGCCATTTTTAGTTTTTGAGCCAAAAACCACAAAATTACTTTAGTTTTTCCATACAATTTTCATACAAACTGAAAACCACATTCTACCTGGTTTTTGCCAAAAACCAAGAAAAAATATCTGAAATTAGCATTTTTGATACACTCGGTTTCTTTTATAAGTAATTTTTAATACACCCTGTTACAACGAATATAGAAGTAAAGCAAGTGTCAAAAATATAGTTTTATATTTTTTTCAAATATTTCGGTTTTAATTTTAAATTGTGTGTTTTTATCCATTTTAAAATGTGTTATTAATTTTTTTAATTTAATTTAACAATAAAACCATAAAGAAAATTGTTTAATAAAAAAGTGAGGTGACAAAGAAAAACCAAATGACCAGTGTAAATGAATTGGCTTTTGTAATTTAGTTTTGTACAAAAACCAACTGG
This sequence comes from Leucophora obtusa, assembly GCA_949987735.1. Taxonomy (NCBI): domain Eukaryota; kingdom Metazoa; phylum Arthropoda; class Insecta; order Diptera; family Anthomyiidae; genus Leucophora; species Leucophora obtusa. The sequence goes on from OX465295.1 coordinate 367,004,070, forward strand.
TTTTTGCTTGGTCTAAATTCAGTATTAGAGTTAACAAATTAAATTTTGTTAAAAAATGGACAAAAAATTATCAAAACAACAATTGTTTTGTAGAGAATTATTGACAGAAATAAGTACATATGTTCATTTAAAAAAAGTAGTTGATTAAAAAAAAAAAACACACATTAATTTGAATAAAAAATATATTGTTTTAACAATTCGTTTCATCAAAAAGTCACAAAATTTTTATGTTGATTTCACTTACGACTTTTGGTTCAGTGTAGGCCTTTCATTATTGCTGTTTACGAAGCTATAAATTTTTAGCGGTAAAAGTAGCAGTAAGGAAGCAGTCAACGTTTTTACTATAATAAATATGCACAATAAAGGTAAAAACGTTTCTGAAATTGCTAGAATTATTTGAGGATCTCGAAAAATCGTCCAAAATATATTAAAATATCAAGAAAAGCACGAAACTTTTGAAGCCATTAGGAGAAAGCCGTGACCAAGAAAGAGCTCTAGTGCTGACGACCGATTAATAATTTCTTATGCAAAGAAAAATCCGTTCACAACATCCTCAGAAATTCGAAAAAATATTATGGAAAAACATAATCAGTGTGTTCCCGTACGTTCCCAATGTTACCGAAATTTACCCAAAAGCGTTCCCGTACTCGAGAACTGGGTAAATGAGAGCGCTAATGAGAGTGTATTAGTGCTTCTCTTTTTACCAAAATTTACCCACACTTTTTCTTCGGGTAAACTTTGGTAATACAGCTGATGCAAATATAAACAAAAAACAATTGTGAAATTAAATTAAAAATTGTAATTAAATAAAGAAATAAGCAAAAGAAACTTGGTTTTTTGTTAAAATTAATTGAATAAAATCAAAAACAACTTTTAAATGCGAATAAATATGTCTATTTGTGCCGATTTGCAAACTGAAATTATACGTATTTTCACATCAGTGATGGGATTTTTGGCACAATCTACGATTGATTGGTACAATGGCACAACCGATACTATTTTGGCACATTTTGGTTATCTACAAAATTTAATAGAAAATGAATTTAAAAAATAACAATTCTTTAATTTTTAGTTTCTAAGCATTTACTGGTATTAAAATACCTTTTCGAATAAAGCGAAACTAAAAAATGGCATCGAAGATATTACCGAATAAAGCACCGTAAGTTGTTTTTCACGTGAAAAAATTTCTCTCAGACTTTAAATGCTTTAAATTGCAATTTAAGTTAAAAAAATTAACAATATTTTAATTTTATAACAAAGCCACAATCACAATTAACACAAAATGTCACTTTTTCACCAAAAAAATAGTCTTGTACATTAAATTTGCGTGAAAACTAAGTTTGCACAATTTTCACGTGAAACTCATTGTCATGAAAAATAATTTTTTTTATATGGAGTATAACAGTTTTTTCACGTGAAAACTGAACAACTTACGGTGCTTAATCCATAGAATTTTAAAAATTCAAATGCTATAAATTTACCTCAGAGCTTCGAAAGAATTAATTTAATAGTATATTTAGACTGGGCAAAAACTAGTAGTTTTTTGTAATTTTTAGGTTTTGAGCCGAAAACTATAAAATTAATTTAGTTTTTCCATACAATTTGCATACAAACTAAAAACCAGATCTACCTGGTTTTTGCCAAAAACCAACTAAAAATATCTGAAATTTGTATTTTTGATACACCCGGTTTCTTTTATAACTAATTTTCGATACACACTGTTACAACGAATATAGAATTAAAGCAAGTGTCAAAAATATATGTTTTAAATTTTGTAAAATATTTCTGTTTTAGTTTAAAATTGTGTGTTGTTATACATTTTTAAATGTGTGAATAATTTTTTTAATTTAACCATAAAAACGTAAAGAAAACTGTTTAATAAAAAAGTGATGTGACAAAGAAAAACTAAATATTCAGTGTAAATGAATTGGCTTTTGTAATTTAGTTTTGTACAAACACCACCTGGTTTTTGCTCAGTCTAAATTCAGTATAAGTTTAATTCATAAAAAAATTAATTCAGTTTTAGAAAATGTTTATTTGTATACCATTCCGTGCAACCATTCTTAAAGAATTCATTCATTGGCTCATATGAATAAAAAATAGATATTACTAATAGGGGGAAATACAGGGTTTTTTAAGCAATTACTTCACAAATCTAGTCTGCTTCGGAGTAGACTAGAAATTTAATTTTTTAATTTTCGTTTATATTTCATGCTATTCTACCAGCCAATTGATAAATTTGGAGTTAAAAGCCATTCCTAAGCCCAAAGTAATTACTTCGAAGTAATTGCTAAGTTTTATTCATATGACCCATTGTCTGCATTCCCAAATCTTTAATAAGTATCGGATGAATTTAATTTATCATTCACCTTTTAATTGAAAGAAAATTTTAATTCATTCAAATATAATTAATTCCATAAGAATTCAAAATAATTCCATAAGAATGCATTTACAAAATGAAAATTGAAAACACGGTTTCTAAGTGATAATTGAGTTTTGGCACAATAAAGGCCCATTTGGCACATTTTAGTCACACACTTGGCACAAAACAAAATTTTTCAAGTCCCATCACTGTTTAACATTATTCTTTGAAATAAGTTTTTGGGCTAGAAAAGTGGTTTTTTGCGTTCCTGTACTATTGGTTAATTTTGTCATTTTGTGAGAGGATTTTGTGCTTACTCTCATTTTACCGAACTTTACCCAAAAAGTAAAGAAACACACCTAATATAATAAATTTCCACAAAAAGTATCCGCCGCAGACTAAATAAAAATTACTTAATTGGGTATGTAGCACAACTCAATCCTCTGGTTTCAAAAAAGAACCTTGCGGCTCGTCTCAAGTTCGCTAAAATGTATAAACACAAGCCAATACCATTCTAGAAAAATGTTTTTTGGAGTGATGAATCAAAATTCAATCGATTTGGGTCTGACGGAAAGAAAAATGTTTGGCGTCCCCCGATCAATATTTACAGTAATTTTGACTTAGCTGCACAACCAATTTTTGCAAGAATTTTTGTGCAGTTAAGCCAAAAAAAGCAGCTAAGTCTAATTGTTTACCTGCCTTAATGTGCAGGTATACCAATACACACTGAAAACAAACAAAACAAATGATGACAACTTTGTGCTTTGCACCAGATCTTGCGATTTTTATGGTTAAAAAACAACTAAAGTAGGATATTTTTGTCACAAAAGAAGTTGACAACACATTTATTTTATGTGTGTTTTTTTTTCCTAGAATTGAAAAACAAAGCAAAACACATGAGGCAGCTAACGGTGATCTTTTTTATGAAAATAATGTAAAACTGCCAAAAATATGAGGCAGTTATCTTAAATTCGTAGGTACAAAAAGTGCACTTAAAGAAGACAATTGCGTATATAATTTTCTAAAATAGAAACGAAACCAAAATTTTGTACAGTTATAGCAAATGTGCACTTAAGAAGAAGGCAGTTAAATCAAAACTACTGTATATAAACATATTATGGAGAACCATATGATTCCATTCGCTGAGGAAAGTTTGTGTGTCAAATGGGTTTTTATGCACGATAATTATCCTAAACACACCTCGCGATTAGTAAAAAATATTTGGAGGACCAATCAGTTGATGTTTTGCCATGGTCAGCACAAAGTCCTGATCTCAATCCAATTGAGAATTTATGGAATGACATTGAGAAAAAAGTTGAGCTTAAAAAACTAAAAAAATCGCAACGAACTCTGGAAATTCGTCCCTGCGGCATGGTATATTACCAGCAAGGTGTCAGTCACTGGTTGAAAGTATTCCAAGAAGATTAGAACTGGTGATCAAGCAAAAGGGCTACCCGAAAAAATATTAAAACAAATTTTAAAGACGGATTTACTCCCCTCATATGGGGTGTGCTAATTATGTGTCCAGTGAATTTTTTGATTTTTTTAATTTAAAGTATCGTTTTTGTTGAATTGTTTTGTTTAAGTTTTTTTATTCCATACATCGCTTTAAGTACTCTAAAATGAATATTTGACAGTAATAAACTAATTAAAAGAATATCTTTTAATAATGTTTTTTTTTGGGGGGAAAATTGCATGGGTGGGTGTGCTAAGTATATCACTAAAAATCAAAATCGCGTGTTTTTAGAATTAAAAAAAAAATCGGTATTTTTCGACCAAAAATCGGCAAATCGGCATTTTACATATTTTTCAATACAAAATCGACAATTATAGCAGCCCTGTGTTAAATATAAGACAGATGCTCAGCTTTTATTTTTAAATCTATCATAAAAAACAAATTCTCAGAGATTTCTTTAGCAATTTTTTATAAAGTCTAAATGTGCTCATATACTCACAAAAGTTTGTCGGTAGAATCTACTGAAAATGACAATTAAAACAAAGGTATATGCAGTTAAAAAGGCGACAATAGTATTTACCTTTAAAATAACTAAAACTTTTGTCATTTTTAACTGTTGAAAAATAACTAACAAATGCATTAAAAATGTCGTAAAATTAACTGATATATTTCTACTACAAAAATTTCAAAACAACTGACAAAATCGGTAAAAACTACTATTTTTTACAGTCAATTATTTTTGTTTATAAAAGTACATTTTAATAAGAAAAACTATTTTTTTTCTTTCGATTACAAAAGTATGTGTTATTACTCCAGTCTATTTAAAATTGGAAGTAAAAATTGCAAACGGTTCTCCATTTATTATGCTTTTATGCATTGGAGATACAATACAAGTTTCTGATTTTTATTTGCAACTAGAAATATATCAATAATAACAAATATAAACTAAACAAGAATTTTTAAAATTCAAAAAAATTCAACGAAATTTTTTGTTTTTTAAATAACTACCAAAAATAACTGTTCACTGTAAAATTACTGTTTTGGTAGTTGTTTATTATTGTATGATAATAAAAATAACTGCTTTAAACAACTGTTACGAAATTACAATACTTTTCGTTAGTTGTTTTCTTAAATAACCGTCATAAAAGTTGTTTTGCTTTTCTCTATAGAAAAACTACTGTAATTACTTTTAAAAACAACAACTACTGATTACTACACAAACAACTGTCATGTAGTAACTGTCAAACTTTTTTGAGTGTAGATTTGATTCCGAAATTCTTTTCCATTTTCATTATAAACAGAAAATAACTAGAAACATAAACTAGAAACCTTTTCAGTTAGGTTAAACCGTCGACGTAGCAGAGAAAAATGTGTCCTAAATATTATTATCGCTATTCATAAGTTAAAACTAACGACTAACATCGAGTGCATAACTTTTTATTAAGTTGTACAGTCGTTAAATAGCGCCCTATATTTTTAACAAAATTAAATTTCTAATTTATTTAATTCTTTTATTCTATATAACTTTCTTTTGCAGTTTTCCTTTGAGTTTTACACCATTCTTTGGAGTTATGCAGTTTTTGAGATAATCGGAACGCATCCCTTGTTATACCCTACACCACTATGTGGTCAGGGTATTATAAGTTTGTGCTGATGTTTGTAACACCAAAAAATATTGGTCCCAGACCCACCTTATAGTATACCGATCGACTCAGAATTTATTTTTATTTCGATTTAACGATGTCCGTCTGTCCGTCCGTCCGTCTGTCCATGCATTCTTGTGCGCACTCTACAGGTCGCAAATATTAAGATATTTTCATGAAACTTGGTACACCGACTTATGTCGGCCCAAGGACGAAGCCTATTGATTTTGTTTAAAATCGGTCCATGTTTAGACCTAGTGCACATATAAGGGTCCCCCCAAAAATTGGCTTGGTTACAAACTGCAGGTCGCAAATATTAAGATATTTTAATGAAATTTGGTTCGCTAACTCACATTATAGAAAATTTTGACACTAGTCCCATTTTAACTCATTCGAATTTCGGATCCAAACATTAGTTGGGTTTTAACCAGAGTGGTGTAGGGTATTGTATAGTCGGCATGCCCGACTTTAACCTTTTTACTCGTTTTTGTATGGAATTGAGTTCTTTTTTTATGCGGCTTTTTCCCGGAACGCATCTACCGCATAAAAAAAGATCTGGGTGTATTTTTAAATACAATATTTCAAAATTACAAAAACTTAACTTTTCGCTGGTAAAATAAAATGCACATGTGTATGTTCTTATTTTTCTACGCAAAATTAAAGAGCTAAATACTGCAAAAAATTGACCCAGGTAGAAAATTACAAAGGGGCCAGCACCGGCAAAGCACCGAAATGGGTGGTATGAGTGCTTGGTAACAGTGCCTTCCCAACCCCCAAATGATAACATCGTTCCACGGTGGTTCCAATTATTTATAAAGCCCTGGGAAAGCACCCAGTAACATAAAAATCAAATGCTTTCCCAACGCGCAAATAAAAACGAGTAAAAAGGTTAAAGTCGGGCATGCAGACTATACAATACCTTACACCAGTCTGGTTAAAAGCCAACTAATGTTTGGATCCGAAATTCGAATGGGTTAAAATGGGACTTGTGTCAAAATTTTCTATAATGTGAGTCAGCGAACCAAATTTCATTAAAATATCTTAATATTTGCGACCTGCAGTTTGTAACCAAGCCAATTTTTGGGGGGACCCTTATATGGGCACTAGGTCTAAACATGGACCGGTGTTAACCAAAATCAATAGACTTCGTCCTTGGGCCAACATAGGTCTGTGTACTAAATTTTATCGAAATATCTTAATATTTGCAACCTGCAGCGTATAAACAATATAATTTTGCGGGGTCCCTTATATGGGCACTAGGTTTAAACATAAACCGGTGTTAACCAAAATCAATAGGCTTCGTCCTTGGGCCAACATAGGTCTGTGTACCAAATTTCATCAAAATATCTTAATATTTGCGACCTGCTGCGTATAAACAATATAATTTTGGAGGGACCCTTATATGGGCACTAGGTCTAAACATGGACCGCTGTTAACTAAAATCAATAGGCTTCGTCCTTGGGCTGATATAGGTTGGTGTACCAAATTTCATCAAAATATCTTAATATTTGCGACCTGCAGCGTATAAATAATATAATTTTTAGGGGACCCTTATATGGGCACTAGGTCTAAACATGGACCCGTGTTAACCAAAATCAATAGGCTTCTTCCTTGGGCTGCCATAGGTCGGTGTACCAAATTTCATCAAAATATCTTAATATTTGCGACCTGCAGCGTATAAATAATATAATTTTGGTAGGACCCTTATATGGGCACTAGGTCTAAACATGGACCGATGTTCACCAAAATCAATAGGTTTCGTCCTTGGGCCAACATAGGTCTGTGTACCAAATTTCATCAAAATATCTTAATATTTGCGACCTGCAGCGTATAAACAATATAATTTTGGGAGGACCCTTATATGGGCACTAGGTCTAAACATGGACCCGTGTTAACCAAAATCAATAGCCTTCGTCCTTGGGCCGACATAAGTCGGAGTACCAAGTTTCATCAAAATATCTTAATATTTGCGACCTGTAGAGTGCGCACAAGAATGCATGGACAGACAGACAGACGGATGGACGGATGGACATCGTTAAATCGAAATAAAGAAAAATTCTGAGCCGATCGATATACTATAAGGTGGGTCTAGGACCCAATATTTTTTGGTGTTACAAACATCAGCACAAACTTATAATACCCTGACCACATAGTGGTGTAGGGTATACAAATTATAGTGTTTTCCTGACACCCAAATGATAACCTATCCATTTAATGCTTTGCAAAGTATTGAGAAATTCAAGAGTTTACCTGCCACCAAATTATGAGTCCTCATCACTGAAGAATTTTAAATTACTCTAAAAATAGATGATTCTTGGAGTTATTATATTGTATTGTGCAGTCAAAAATTATTTAAATATCCACACTTTTTGGAGCTTCTTGTTTTAAAAACAAAAATAATATTTTTGGAAAACATGTTAATGAATGTTTTATTAACATTAACATCAACGACTGTAAATGGTTCATTCAGTTTATTAGTACACAAAAACATGAACTTCCTTCATTAGACACTTAGAAAGTAAAATAAAAAAAAAACACTTAAAGATAAAAAATATTATTACAAAAAACGAAATTCAATCAGTTCCTCTGGCATTACAAATTATACAGTATATTCGTTTACTCTAAATTCTTACTATTACTACAATTGAAAAATCTTGTTTACATTTTGTACTGGAATTTTCCAGACAGTCAGTAAACGAATATGCTTATAAAATGTCATTGGAACCAAAACAAATTCAAGTCGTTTTATTTATTCTTTAACATTGGCATCACTTGATGGCATTGTCGACAAAAAATTCAATGCCATTTTACACCATATACACAAATGCCTCAACGCAACCAATTAAAAATTGAAGAAAAAGGCAATGTGTACAAAAAAGAAATTGTTTCGGAATAAGGGAATTTAAGACAAGAATCCAAAATTTGAGAGCTATAAACTATAAATATTCGTTATTTTATCAAGTTGTATCAAGTACACGCTGTTCACTTTTCCTTTAACACTGGTTAGTCTAGATGGATCGCCTCTCTTGACGAATTAACGAATACTTAGATAAGAACACTGGAATTTTAAATTTGTTTTCTTAATTTGTTCTTTTATCAAAACAAAATGTTTTTGAAAACCAATGTTTTTTTCATCAATTATAATTGATTGTTTTAGGCATTGAGCAATGTTATTTGAAAAAAATTTCATTGACATTAGTCAATTGTAATGCCAAGAAATTCCATTGGCATTGATCAATTGTGATGCCAATGAAATCGTCAACTAATTGGTAAATTTAATTAACTGGTCCCAAGTATGAATGAAAACAACTAACAGTGCCATTCAACGAGTCCCAGGTATGTATCATCAGTTTCATGATCACTGTTATCGAAGAATGCCAATGGGACCAATTACTAATTGTGCCATTCAAGTAACGAGTCCCAGGTATGGTTTGATTCAACAGGTCTTATCGTTTTAATTTAACGTCTAAAGCTTTAAAATTGTAAATCTGTGGCGAGTGTAGGTGTGAATCTTTTTATAAATTTTAAATTGCCCCTAAAAGTATGCTATGCCATTTGCGCTCTTTTGATTTTCAAAATTTCAATCTGGCAACATTTTGGCTAAAATGTTGCCAGATTGATATTTTGTATATTAAGAAGTTTGGGATTAAATAGTATACTTTTAGGCTATATCAGTAGTTAATGCGCAATATGGCAACATTTTGACGAAAATGTTGCCAGATTGAAATTATGAAAAATTAAATGGTGTAAGTGATATAGCATATTTTTAGGCGCTATTATATAAAATTAAGAAATCCGATATATGGCGCTATTTAACATTCTTGGGAACTTTTCATTGCCACTATATGAATGAAAACAACTAACAGTGCCATTCAACGAGTCCCAGGTATGTATCATCAGTTTCATGATCACTGTTATCGAATAATGCCAATGGGACCAATTACTAATTGTGCCATTCAAGTAACGAGTCCCAGGTATGGTTTGATTCAACAGGTCTTATCGTTTTAATTTAACGTCTAAAGCTTTAAAATTGTAAATCTGTGGCGCGTGTAGGTGTGAATCTTTTTATAAATTTTAAATTGCCCCTAAAAGTATGCTATGCCATTTGTGCTCTTTTGATTTTCAAAATTTCAATCTGGCAACATTTTGGCTAAAATGTTGCCAGATTGATATTTTGTATATTAAGAAATTTGGGATTAAATAGTATACTTTTAGGCTATATCTATAGTTAATGCGCAATCTGGCAACATTTTGACGAAAATGTTGCCAGATTGAAATTATGAAAAATTAAATGGTCTAAGTGATATAGCATACTTTTAGGCGCTATTATATAAAATTAAGAAATCCGATATATGGCGCTATTTAACATTCTTGGGAACTTTTCATTGCCACTGTATGAATGAAAACAACTTACAGTGCCATTCAACGAGTCCCAGGTATATATCATCAATTTCATGATCACTGTTATCGAATAATGCCAATGGGACCAATTACTAATTGTGCCATTCAAGTAACGAGTCCCAGGTATGGTTTGATTCAACAGGTCTTATCGTTTTAATTAAACGTCGAAAGCTTTAAAATTGTAAATCTGTAAATGCGCCGCATGCGGGCGTGAATAATTTTATAAAGTAGACTATGCCAATCGCGCCCTTTTCATTTTATTAACTATTAAACATACATGGGACTAATTAATTAGGTGGACTAATTAATTAATTTCATTACCATTGCATTGATATCATTTGTAATGAAATTATTTTCATTACCATTTTTTTAATTAATGGTAATGATTCTAAAATTTAATTTCATTGATTAATGACAATGATTTTAAATTTCATTACCATTGATAACGAATAAATTTAAAAAAATAATTGCTATTGACAGAAAAACGTAAAAATGGAGTAATACTCGCTGAAATCAAAAATGGAATATGCTCATTCAGGCTCATGCTCATTTGAAATTAAATATTACTTTCCATTCCATTGTTATTTGTATCCAGGTAAAGTTTAACGGAATGGAATGGATCCTCCTTAAAAAATTAAGTTTTATAACTTCCCCGGCCAAACCCGTTTTCGTTTTCATTTGTCTGAATTTTTTTGAAACAAATGGTTTTTAATCAATTGTAATTAGTTTTTTATGCATTAGTGTAATTTCATTACCATTAGTAATGATTTTTCTAATGAAAAATATTTCATTACCATTAAATGGTAATGCAATTTTTTTCATTGTCATTAGCAGGGCAAGTTTTTTTGGCAATTGCCATTAAATGCCATTTTTCACTTATTTTGTGAAAATGCCTTTTTAGACCTTTTTTCAAAATTTCACGAAAAAATAGTAAAATTGGCACAAAAAATGCAAAAATGGCACGCTTATTCCAAAAATTTTAAAGTATAATATGGCCTTTTTTTTAATCACTGGATTTATTTTTGGATTTATTTTATTTTGTTAAAAAATCCATATTTTGGTTTTTAATTTTCAAAATTAATAATTTTTATTCAAATCTAATACTTATTCGCCAATATTTTGTGCAAGAAAATCATTAAATTTTGTAAAAATGTGAACACAGGAATTGAAATAAGCTAAATCCAAAATTGATTTAAAAATTAAATAAATCCGTTTTGGATTTAGCTTAATTTTATTCTAGAAATTGCATTTTCGCAATATTTTAATTTTTTTTTTAACATTATATTAGGGAATAAGTGTTATATTTGGATAAAAATATAAAATTATAAAAGTTAAAAAGTAAAATGTGGATTTTATAACAAAATAAAATAAATCCAAAAATAAATCCAGCGTTTAAAAATATGCCATATTATATTGTGCCAATTTTACTATTTTTTCGAGCCATTTTGCCTGCCAATTTCAACTATTTTTTTTGCCATTTTAAACTTGCTCTGGTCATTAGTATGAACTAATGGTAATGAAATTTCAATGGTAATGAAAAATTCCCATGTATGCTTTTAAATAATAAAAAAATTTACGATTAAGCTGCAAATAATGAATCCCAATTTTTATTGAATTAATATTAGTGTTGAAAATATTACATACCCATATTTTATCGAAATGTGTACTTTTTAGAAAGTTTTTTTACTAAAATCGTTTAAGAAGTTGTTTTTTTATAATAAAAGAATATCAATATGCGAATTTTATAATATTTTTCAACATAAAACTGATTTTTAAAAATTATATTACGGCTGATAAAAAATCGCAAGATTTTTGGCTAGTAGCTACAGGACAATTTTTATTGCTAGGGGCGAAATAAAATCGCTAGATCTGACGAGAAAATCGCCGTTATGGCAACACTGTTTAAAGTTAAAATTTCTTAAATTTTTTTATTTCCCATGTATAGAAGTATGATTGTACTTTTTGCAATTGTGTAATTTTCCTATGATTATAGATGTGCACTGACAGCAATGTAAATCAAATGAGAGCACTGCATTACCGATATTCATTTGACAGATACTGATTTATTCTATATAGCTGAACTCTTTTTACACATTATTTTTCCTTAAGGATATTCATCAATTTTTTTTCAATACAAAGTTAATACAATATTAAGCAAGTGTCATACGGGCTATATGGGCTTAGTACTCTTAATGTTGGGCAGTGTGTTTAAACGTAATCAGTACAGGCCGTATGACACATGCTTTGTTTCGTATTGACGAAAAATTCAAGATTTTGCATGGGAAAGTAATGTTTGTGAAGAGTCCAACTATATACAATAGAATAAATAAGTAGTGCTTCCATATGATTTTTTACAATGCTGCCGATTTCAATTCTATGTACTATGTTTTATCAATTCAATACAATAATTGAACTCTTCGAACATAAGAAAATTTATAAATTTATCGTCTAAACAAAATCAATGCAAAATAAAGCAAGCGTCATAGGGGCTCAAGCAAATTTTATCATACTTGACATCTTAGAATATATTTTGAATTTTGAGCTATTAGATGTTATTAATACACATTTATAGCTCTTGTTTACTTTTTCGATTTTCTTTAGTCTTTTGAAATTAAAAATTAATTAAATTAAAAATACATACATACATGAGTTTTTAATTTTGTGAATACATATATTTTTATATGCATGTAGTATATTTTTGTTATACAATCAGCTTATATTAGGATATGTTCTATTTAAAGAGAAACTCTTGTTTTTAGCTCGATTTCATTGATCCATTATAAAATTACGTTTATGAATTTCTAAAACTGAAAGCAATTTACAACTATTTAAACTGTTGCTTTGGATATGGCAAAAAAGTTCTTTATATGTTAAAAAATCTATCTAAAGTGGTGTTGCATTTTTTTAATTTTTTTTTGTGACCCAATAAAAAATGTCGATTAAAAATGTTTGATATCTTCTCATTTTCTCTTTTAATGATTTTTTCAACACTAAAAGCATTTCTAATTTAATTTGGCAATTTTTGTAATTGTTTATATTAACTCATTGATATTTATTTATTAAAATGTTAAAATACTCATATTTTTGAACAATCTTGAATGATTTTTTTAAACGGCTAATGTATTTTTGTTGCTGGATCCATTTTTTATATTTATAGCGAATATCCAATATGTGCTGTTACAAATTCGTGAGAATTATACTTTTTTTTAACTATTTAACAATCATTTAATTAAAAGGAACACATTAAGATATACATAAATAATTGCTAAAGAATAAAAAAATAACAAATAAAAAGTACGACTTTATTATGTAAATGTTGTTATTAGTACGATTTTTTGTATAAGTTCTATATTCACATATTGTGCACCAGTATATGAATAAAATTAAATAAATTTGATATGCTTTCTTATTTTCAAATATAATAGAATTAACTAAAAACTATAATAATTAACTTGCAAACCGTAATAATTAACAGGTAAACAATTAGCACAATACAACACATAAATACAAGTAGTATAGTGCCTCACGACCAACTATAAATATCGTACACAGTTTCACACAGCAAAAGTAATGTCCATTTTCCAAAAAGTTCTAAGAATATATTTGTTAATTTTTTTTTAATAGACCAATTCTTATAATAAGAGATTTGTATGGAAAAAGTTGTAAAAATTGTGTTACCTTTACACCTAAACTCATTTTTACTACTGAACAAAAGAATATTTTAGAAAAATTGTGTACAAAACAACAATAAATTTTTTTTTTTGGTTAACTAATATATTCAAAGGAAAAGATTCATAATATTTATGAATACGAATCTATTTCATGATTTGGTTTTTAATTCCACTCATACCTGCACTGAGAAAATTATCTGCATGATACTAATGAATTTTTGCATTATATCAATGAGGTTTCACTAGAAATCGTCCATTGAAACTTTTCATTAAATGAATGCAGTTTTTCATAAAATTATATCAAAAATTTAATTTTATTTATTAAAAATCTTACATTCATAGAAATAAATCTGTAAAAATAGCAGAAAAAGTTACTAAAAATTAGTTAAAAATTATGCTGCAGATTTTTTTTGATAAAATAAGAACAGCAAAATTAAAACTGTTAAATTTACGGAATTTAAGTTATTTTTAAGCGAACTTTTAGTGAATTGAAAATAACAAATTGTACTATAAAATCTACAGAAAATTTTGCTAAATATTAGTAGACTGAAAATAGCAAAAATAAACTGTTATATCTACAAAATTTTTGCTATTTTTAAGCTAAATTTAGTAGAATGCAAATAGCAGCCTATACTGCTAAAATCAAAAGAAATATTTGCTAAAAAAACTATAAACTGCTGTTTTCAAAAGGCTCGATTTTTATTTGCATTAAAAAAAATCGATAAATAAACTTCGAAAATTTTTATTTTTTGGGTTACTAATTATTTAGCAAAATTTTTTGCTGATTTTAGCAGGTTAATTTGCTATTTTCCATTTACAAAATTTTAACTCAAATATAACTAAAATCCTGTACATTTAACGGTTTTATTTTTGCTGTTCCTATATTACTAATATATAGCAAAAATAATCTGCTAATTTTAGCAGATTTCTCTACAGCATAATTTTAAACTAATTTTTAGTAGTTTTAACTAAATTTTTACGGACTTGTTTCTATTAGTGTATGCACTCAATGAAAGTGTTTCATTAAAACATAGTTTCATAAAAACTATGAAGCTTTTTCGCTAAAATTAAGAATTTTTTCATTCACTTTGTGATGAAAATTTCATTATTTTTCCTTAAAAAAAATTCATTAAAACTCATCGAAGAAAATTCTCTCTGTGTGGCCCAAATTATTTAACGAAGTGTGTTAGTACTAAACTAGACTAAACAAATTGTGTGTTTCACTTTATTTCTCTCAGTTTTCGAGACATAGGCCATTTTCCATAAGAATATTGATGAGATTTTTCTATGAAATAATGAAGAAATGATGAAACATATTTTATAAAATTTTATGGAAAGTTTCATCACATTTATGAAAACTTTATAATTCTTCATAGATATTCGTCAATGTACATGGTTCATAAATATGTTAAAGCTTTTTTCGCTGAGTATACTAAACCAATTTTTTATTGTTTTCTAAGAAAAATGTTTCAACATGTTGAAAATCTAAAAAGAAAATGTGAGAAACTATTCATAGTTTTTCTGTGAAGTTTTTACTTTGATAAAGAAGTAAGCAAATGGGCTACTTTTAAAGACAACCAAAGATGAATTGATAAATTGTATGCTTAAAATTATATATGACGAAATCTATCAATAGCAATAATAAAAAAAATCATTTTATCATTAAAAAGGCATGAAAAAAATTTTAATTTGCTATTTGCAGGCAAATTTTATATATTGTTTCTAATTAAAGCCCAAACCACATAGTGAAAGTGCCAGTGGACAGTGGCAGTGCTGTCAAACTTTGTTCTTGAATTTCGCGAAAACGATTTAATATTTTTAAAAATTTCTTATTGCATTTTGTTTAAAAATGGCTCTTGTTTATTTAGAAACTTTTCTAATTTCTCGGCTTTATCGACAAAACGTTGCACTGCGGTCAACGTAGGTCTGTGTACCAAATTTTATCAAAATATCTTAATATTTACGACCTGCAGCGTATAAACCATATAATTTTGATAGGACCCTTATATGGGCACTAGGTCTAAACATGGACCGATTTTCACCAAAATTAATAGGCTTCGTCGTTGGGCCGACATAAGTCGGTGCACCATATTTCATCAAAATATCTTAATATTTGCGACCTGCAGCGTATAAACAATTTAATTTTGGTAGGACCCTTATATGGGCACTAGGTCTAAACATGGACCGATGTTCACCAAAATCAATAGGCGTCGTCCTTGGGCCGACATAAGTCGGTGTACTAAGTTTCATCAAAATATCTTAATATTTGCGACCTGTAAAATGCGCACAAGAATGCATGGACAGACAGACGGACGGACGGACAGACGGACATCGTTAAATCGAAATAAAAAAAATTCTGAGCCGATCGGTATACTAGAAGGTGGGTCTAGGACCAATATTTTTTGGTGTTACAAACATCAGCACAAACTTATAATACCCTGACCACATAGTGGTGTAGGGTATAAATAGCTCATACTTTAGTGTTAAGCTAAGTATGAAAACTATTTTTATTTACCAACATGTGAGCAGGGAACAATTATATGTCCGTACACTCAAAAAAATAAGTTAGTAGAAAAATTAGTAAAACGTCTTGTATATCAAGTGTACTAGTTTTCAGCAATTTTTTTGCTGAAATTCCGTTTTCAGCAAAAATTTTAGTTATATTTTTTTAGCACTAAACTAATTTTGAACTAATGTTTCACTAATTTATTTTGCTACAAAAATTGTGCTGATAACCGCATGCATAGCGTGGACGACAACCAGATAGACAAGATGTAGATGTCGCAGCTTGTCTGGAAACGGAAATGACAAAAAAAAACAACTCTACACATATTCTATATTTAAATTTTCAGCAAATAAATTAACTGAAGTAAAATTTTGCTACAAGTTTTTTGAGTTTTTTTCGGACTACTAATATTCAGCAAAAAGTTTAGTGATTTTAGCAAGGATTTTTTTCATTTGCAGTCGACTAAGTGTTAGCAAAACTTTTGCTGAAGATTACTATTTTTTTGGTAAAAATCACCTCGCTGACTTTCAGCAAACCTTTTGCTGAAATTACCAACTTTTTTGCAAGCACGCTCCTGACTAAAAATTTGCTGACACAGCAACATTTTTTGCTGACTTTACTGACTTTTTTTTTGAGTGTAGTTATTAGTGTATGAGCAATTTAGGTACATATGAGTACACTGGTATGTTGCTCATGCGTACAGGTTGACATTAATATATTTCCTAAAACTCGTTTAAGACACTCGGTTAAGACAAATTCTCGGTTATTATGAACTAATTTGAAATCCACGAAGTTTTGGACTCAGTTTTCATCTGCTAATAGAAACTTAAAACGATACCTCGTTTAAACCGCACGGTTTGTAAATCCTCACAAAAATCTAAGGCCAAATATTGTTATTATATTGTATACTTTTGGAAGCGCCTGGGTATTTTATATATTATTTTCTGAAAAACTTGATTCCTGTAGGTGACACTTATAGAATGTTCAGTGTATTCAAATTTACAACCTGAAAAAAATTCCAATTTGAAATTTGACTAAATAGAAGGTCCTTTCCCAGTTCGCGACATAAAAAGTGTTTAAATTTTAAATAAATTTTGTGGAACGTATTTATAGAATTTAAAATTCATAAACATTAAAGCAATTAATTAATGCAATAAAAATTCAAAATTTATGAAAAAAAAAAAATTACAATTACAACAGTGAAACGGAAATGCTTGCGAACAGGATTTTCACATAGAAAAATAAGGTTCCAAAAAACAGTTTTTAATGGGGTAAAATATTGAAAACGTGTATGCAAGACTATCGCATACACGTTTTCAATATTGTATTCCATCCAAAACTGTTTTTTGGAACTAAATTTTCAATGTGAAAATTCTGTTCGAAAGCATTTCCGTTTCGAATCGAATTACATAATATATATATATTTGTTCCTTTTACTCCAAGGGGCATAGGGCCGAAAATCAGAGGGGTTATTATGTAATTCTCTCTGAACCTCTGATTTTCTGTATTTCTAAATATTTCTTAAATTTCAGAGGAAAAGTGATGAGACCCAATAAGCATTTGGAAGAAATATCATCCAAAAGTTATTACGGCAATATCATCCATTTATCCCTTAAAAGAAAATCTAAGTAGTATTTCGAACATATCTTCTTTTTACCAGCTGGAAGATAAATTGGCGATATTGAACAAAAATGTCAAAAAAAAATTAATTTTTTAGATTTTGTTTGTTTTAGTTGAACATTTTTGTTCCGAGCATCCGATGGGTTTAAAATAACTTTTGCAATTTATAATGCAAACATTAAGGTAAGCTAAAATTGTATTTGATTGATATAAGTAGTTAATTATTGCAAATAAAATCAATTTTTTAAGAAACGGCGTACCGTCCGGTTACAAAATAAATTCAAATCCATGAAGGACTGATGGATGTATTAATGGACCTGTCGTTTTAGTTGGTATAAAATTTACGAATTTGAAATATTAACATTGGTGGAAAAATTTTTATTTGTTGTATTTGGTTATAAAAAATAGTTGAAAATAAAAGACATATTTTTAAATTTTTCTTCCAGGCAATACGATTGGGGAATCACCTTCGTATTGCCATGTTTGCTGGGGAAATACTGAAAATAAACTTTTTTTTTACTTTATTCGTATTGTTTGAAGAACTTGTTTATATCTTACACTGTGTAAAATAAAGTCTGAAGTATTTCTAATTGGTTGCTCGCAACTGTACATACAGACTTTCCATATCAACTGTGCAGCTAGAAAAAAAGTATATTGTATCAATAGTAAACTTACAGTATTTACAGTATTGGAACCACTTTGCCATATAGGCGTGGTAAATACACTTAAAATAGTTTGTAAGTTAAAACAACAGAAAATACCATTTCAAAGATAAGAAAGTTCATTTGGAAATTGGTCTACTTACTTTAAAAAAAAAATTTGGATTTCACCAAAGAGTATACATAATAAAGAGATTGGGGGTCTCTATCACTGAGAAAGCATTTGTTCTATTATGTGCCTTGGAACAGGAACATACTCAAACCAATATCACCCAGAAAACATGGCAATACGAAGAAGATTCTCCGAAAATATCGCCAGGAAGAAAACATTTATTGCCGGCAATATCAATTTCGTATTCCGGAAGTTTCCTCCGTCGGAAACAACTCTTACACTAAAACAATTTTTCCAGGCAATATGAAATCAATAACTCATATGGAAGATAAAAGAGATATCGCTAAATAAACTCCCGGTACAATAAAAAAATGATTTAATTTTTTCATTATTAAATTTAAGCCTAAAAAACAATATCTGCATACATAATCCATTGACCAACTTATAAATTATCTTGATCTTAAAAAAGTTAAAGTTATCTTAATCTTAACTTTTCACGAGTTTATTTCCTATATATCTTTTGATTGTTTTTGTACAAATTTAGTTTTAATTTTTTCCAAATTGATAAAAGATTTCTTCCAAATGATACAAAGGTGATACCACCGCAATATTGTCATAAAAAGTTATGACAAAAGATAAAATTTTTGAATTATTTTTTTCCTTATATCGCCGAATTATCTTCCAAGTGATAAAACGAAGACAATTTCAAAGTAAATACTACTTGATTATTTCCATTCAAATGACAAATAGAAAATCTCGCTTTAATATCTTCTTGGAAGGTATCTTTTAAACGTTTGCAGGGTCATTATGTGCGCTCTTAAGGCCGAGTTACCCAACCGTAAACGTATCTGTAACGAATCAGCTGTTTCGATACCACAAGAAGAAATGTATACAAATGGTTACTTACACGTAGATGTAAACGAACTTGCCGGATCATTCTGTTGAAATCAGAATTTTCTATCCGGCATCGAAACAGCTGAATGATTTTAGTCGGAAAAAATATGAAATGAATAAAGAAAATTGATTCAAACAACAAATAAGGAATAAAAATTAACAAATAAATGGACAAATTTAGAATAAAATATAAAACCACATGAAATAGATGCTAAATAGTAATGTCATTTACGATAAATTTACGTTTACGGTCCCATAATCCGCCCTTTAGTATGACTCAAAACATCGATTGTAACCAGGGATTTTTATAACTAAATAATAATTTAGTTATAAAAATCAAGAATGGAACTATACTATGGAATTATACTATTCCAACAGTATTATAGCCCTAGATTATGAATTTTAAAAAACCATACGTAAAAAATTGCAAAATAATATCGGAATGCGAAAAAAGGCTTTGGGGTTAAAAAAATTAATTAAAAGATTTACATTCTGCAAACGATGCCAAAATTTTCTTTTTTTGCAACTAACCACCAAACTTTGTTTTATGAAATGGGCATTATACTCCGTAGATCATAAATTTAAAAAACCGCACTTAAGAAATTGCAAAATAATAGAGGAACGCGAAAAAAAAACTTTGTGGTAAAAAAAAATAATTAAAAAACTCAATCAGCGATTAGCAATCTGCAAATGAATACAATGACGCAAAAATTTTCCTCTTTGCAAATATTTTTTTCGCGATTTATTTTTATTTTTTTTGCAAACTAAGCACCAAACTTTTGTGTATTAAATTGGTACTATAGACCCTAGATTATAAATTTAAAAAAACCACACTTAAAAAATTGCAAAATAATCGCGGAAAGCGAAAAAAGGCTTTATGGTACAAAAAATTAATTAAAAAACTTAATCAGCGATTTACATTCTGCAAACAAATATATTGATGAACAAATTTTTCCTTATTGCAAATTTTATTTTTCGCGGTTTTTTATTGCAACTAGCCACCAAACTTTGTTGTATGAAATGTGTATTATAGTCCCTAGATTATAAATTAAAAAGAAACGTACTTAAAAAATTGCAAAGTAAAAGCGGAACGCGAAAAAAAACTTTGTGGTACAAAAAATTAATTAGGAAACGTAATCAGCGATTTGGATTCTGCAAACAAATATATTGATGCAAAAATTTTCCTTTTTGCAAATTTTATTTTTCGCGATTTTTTTTGCAACTAGCCAACAAACTTTGTTGTATGAAATGTGTATTATAGCCCCTAGATTATAAATTTAAAAAAACGCACGTAAAGAATTGCAAAATAATAGCGGAATTTGAAAAAAGACTTTATGGTACAGAAATCTAATCCCTAGGTTATATATTTAAAAAAACCGCACTTAAAAAGTTGCAAAATAACGACGGAATTCGAAAAAGGCTTTATGGTACAGAAAATGAATTAAAAGAGGTAATCAGCGATAGACATTCTGCAAACGAATATATTGTTGCAAAAATTTCGCTTTTTGCAAATATTTTTTTTTTCGCAATTTGTGCTAATATTTGCTAATATCTAAATATTTAATTTAAATTTTTTTTAACGAGCCAAAGAGGAAGCTATTTTTTAGTTACTTACATTTTTAAATATGTAAGAGCGATCTAACATTTTTTGGTATAAGAGCCCGATTAAGTGAGCCTTTTCCATCCCTGATTAACCAGTCGGAGTTCGTTCCTGTTCCAAGCCGCATAATATTTTTTCAAATAAAAAATATTGAGAGAGTTGCAAGGCCATTGATTTCACCTACAGAATTGGTTAAAATAAATATTTATTCATTTATCTGGAATTGTTTCAGTTTTCTTGTAAAACTTAAAACCCATCTTGCCTTAATAGCTTTATGTATTTGTCTTGTCTTCATAGCATTATGTAATTTGTATTGAAATAATTTTGATATAATCAAACAATTTTAATAAAAAAGAATTAAGGAATTAAAGAATATTTATTTAAAACAGACAGCAAATAAAAATTTAAATTTATAATAACTGTAACGGAAACGAGGAAACCACAAGTTTCAGTTTCGTGAATATTTTTTTTTTAATTTTAAACAAATAAAAATAAAACAATAAATAAAACTAAGAAACCCGTTAATTTATAGTAAATTATTTTTAGCTTAACTGAAAACTTGTTTACTACAGAGAGAATTAATTAAATTTTTCAATAAACTAATGAAACTTTGCTTCATAAAGTGAACGAAAAATTTCCTAATATAACAAAAAGTTTCATACTTTGTTGTAGATTTTGAACGAAACTTTTTCACACACATTTTAAAATACGGTCACACTTTTTTGACAAGATTTATTTTTTGAAATATTTCATAAAGTTACCACTTGTCTCAACACAAGTGTTGTGTTATTCACAAATAAATGTTAAACAAAGATTAAAAACAAATAGTGGTGAAAAAAAGTAATAATTGAAGAAAAAATAACTGTTTTAATTTATTTGTTGTGTGTGTCGATAACAGTCTGAACACTGAAAAGATTTTCTTTTATACTTTTTTGACAACCAGACAATTTCAGCATACTTTTTGTCATACTTGTGTGAAGAAAAGTATAAGCACTTGTGTGATAATGTGAACGGGGCTTTAGGAATACCAATTTTAAACGTTTGGATTTTTTAAAAATAGACTCATAAAAAATAGTAAAAAAGTCTGTTAAACGTGTTCTGATTCAATTGAGTTATTTTTGTTATTTTGTATTTCAATTTGGAATTGTACTGTTTTTTGTTTTTTTTTTTTTTGTCAAATTTTTATCCAATTTAGCTAAATTTATATACGTATTTAGCAGAAGTTAAAATTTGTAACTCAGAGACCTTATAACTTATCTATAAATAAACTTAGTTTAGTGCTTAACGATACTTATGAATGTCAAATTTATATGGAAATATCTGTGGTTAAAATTTAACCTTGGTTATGTCGGAAATAAGTTACTCGCCCATATTCTTTTACTAAATTTATTAGGAGATCATGATTCTCAACTTCATTGAAAACTCAGCAGAAGCCAATGTAGGTTTTTTATGAGTGTATAAACAATTCGTTTTTTATATAATTTTCTGTATTTAGTATTTTGTTAAAGATAAGTGAATTTGAAATTGAGTAATACTCGACTAAAATAATTGTTGTTGTTTTTGAAAACTTATTACCTGTAAGTTAACAGTAACATATTACTAGGCAAGTAGTTACATCGATGGATATACCCTGGTTAAAATAATAGGTTTTTAATAGAAAAGTAAGAGGTTACCTACATCTTCTTCTTATTACAAAACTCATTACCGGATAATAGAAGGTTTTGTATATCACAATATACTATACTGTAAGATTGATACGATATATATTTTCCTATAGTGAGGCAGTTGGTATGGAAAGACTTAAAAAAGTATATATATTCATTAGAGCGGAATTTTTTGTGTGGAGAAACTTTTTCCTTAAAATCTCCATTTATTGTTCGGATTATTGTAGCACTAGTTCTAAAAGTTATCTGGTACAAATTAAAAAAAAAATTAGTTAATTTAACCCTTAACGCCTTGCAAGAAAAATTTTCGATTTCTGAAAACAATCCTAGTAAAAAAGGTTTTAATAAAACATTGTATAATTTGATATAATTATATCTAATCAGGTGTGGTTAATGTGATATCATATATAATTGTAAATAAGTATAAATAAGTCATTAGACCGTATATAACCATATAAAATTTTATTTATATTGATAAAGTTATATACAATTTTATATGATACCACATTAATCACAACTGATTATATATGATTATACAAAATAAAAAAAAGTTGAAGCTCGATAACCGGCATTCTATGTGTTTGATTTTATACCTCTATTAACCATGGTTTAACTATATTATCCGTGCTCTCAGAAGTTAAACATATCTCAACAGGTGCGTTTGAGGAAATGGCTCATCAAATACCAAAGAACAAGAAAATATCTTAAAATTACTAAGAAAATAGAACTGAATAACGACTATCGCAAAAATATGGTATTGGAAAACTAACTGGATGTAAGCTCTTTTGAAGACACACTTAACTATAAATATCTGCGTTGATTGAGTCCAACGTAACAAAAGATTGACTCCGTTTTTTTCCTGCTACAAATAGCTTGCCATCGTGGGAACTTTTTAGGAAGTTTCGATTGTTTTTCGATACTCTTCAGGAATATTGCTTGGACTATCCGCCACTTAAAATTCCTGTTCGGGCAGCTGCGAAAAGTCTTTTTTGAGAAGTTTTTTTGCGTTTCTGGACGTTTCTGGCTTTGAATTGGACAAACCGATACATTTTTAAAGCTGTCATATCGAGCCATATTTGCCAAAAAAAAAGCTTAAGCGACAAAAGTAACATTTTACAGGGGTAAAAGTTTTATAATTTTTTGTTTTGTTTTTAGTCTTACACAATACCGATTTTGATGAAATTTAGGTATGTTATATAAGATAAAAAATAAGAAGTAGTTTTTACTTTTTAGCTGCCCAATCTCACTTTTAGGGGTTAAAAAGGTGGGGTCAAAAATTACCAAATTTTAATTTTTCCCGTTTTTTAATGTTGGGTCCAAAAATTTATAAACATATTAAGTGTCAAATGAAAGAAATTTGAGCAACGCATCCAAAGATGCATAATACATGTCCGAGAGTGTCCAAGTTTTTAAGTTATCCAATGAAGAAAAAAAGCGTAAGCGACAGTTTGCGTTCACGAAAAATGTAAACAAAATGTAGTTGTGCATAGGAGTTGGCGCTTAAGATATTTTTGCTTTTTGCTTAAATTCGTAACGGTACCTCCCAGAGCTAAAAAAATTTTGGAGATGATGCAATTGATTAAGAACTGTAGATTAACAAAAACCTACAATCGAAAATCATGTCGCTTAAACTTTTTTGGCGAATATGGCTCGATATTTCTCAAAGATATTTTGATCAAGAAAAATTATTTTAATTAAATGTGGAAAAAGATATTCAGAAAAATGTGTGTTACACTTTTTAATGGCGCACTCCTTAGGTAATTTTTTCTTAAAATTAAAAAAAGAAAATACGAAAGTTTTTTGATAAATTAACACTTTGAGGACTATATATTTTCTGCCGAAGCGATTTTGAAGTTTTCGGCTATTTTCATGGTCTCTGATTATTAGGTCAGTTATGCCAAAAAAACTTGGCTCCGTTGAACCCCTTCTTACCCCTCATTTCGCTTGCCAAAAATATTTGCCATTTGACGACCCTGCCGTTCCGGACGAAGCGATTTTTATTATTATTTTATTTTCGTGATCTGCAACTTTATAGATATTTCACAAAAAATTGGCCTCATAGACTTCTTGCTTGCCCTTTATTTCGTTTGTCAAAGTTTGTGCTTTTTACCCCTCAAAAGAAGAATTCTAGTTAACCAACTTCGACGGCTCGCAAGGAGACATTTGGACCAGGTAGGTATTTACCGCCTAATACACATTTGTTGTATCAACCCTCCTCTACAAATCACATTTGAACATTTTTATTCTATCCTCTGTCTGGGCAATACTTTCCTGTGGTCGTCCAAGGGTTAAGCAACCTGTAATCTTTACTAAAGGTATTATTTTAAACATTTTTGCTGTTGGTTTATTAACGAAATCGTGAAAAAAAACTATATATTATCATAGCTGTCATATTAAAATGTTGCACAAAATAACGTTCTTACTTTCAATTTTGTATTTTTTTTTCTAAAAAGTTTATTACAAAATTTAATTTTTCTACAAAAATGTGTTTGCAAATATTTCCTAAACTAAAGCTAACTTTAAAATTCTTGGAGCCATATTTGTGATCTGCGTCACAAAGTCTAACAGAAATGATGTTTTGCAATTCCGATGCATAAAATTTTTCTTATTTTGTTATACTGTGTAATTGATAAAAGTCGAAAGTTAAAAAAAAAATGCCGCTCTAATGTACATACATCATTAAATGTCCTACAAAATGAATTTTCAATCTGCTAAATTTTATATTTTATAAATATAATGAATAATATTATTTGTATGTATATGTAAATAGTATATGTATTTGTATGCATGTATATTAATTAATGTATGCATTTAATTTGTTTTGGTAACTCTTCCTGTGAAAAAGTTGAATTATAAATATATAAATATATTTATGTATACAATAATTATTTGATTTATAATTTTTTATAGTCTTATATATGTTTTAATATGTTTGTATATTTATATGTATGTATTAAAACATTTATTGATAATAATTTACAATAGATTTACAAAATATTTAAGATTTCTTTCATAAACCTATGGTCAATTATTATGAATAAGGCCCATTGTATGTAGTACACCTAATCCTTTCTTATTACAATTTTTATATTTTATTTAAATATCACGGACTTGTTTGTCCTTCTTGTTTTTTTTATTAAATACTGAAGAAGAAGTTAGGTTTATACATGGAAATTTTGAAAAGAATTCGTTAAATTTGATTTGAAATACATTTTAGGAAAAAGGATTGGATGTTTAATATAAAGAAATGATAATGGTATAAGTTAGTTTCCGATAAAATTTAAATAGAGAAATTTATATTGCTTTTAAGATAATTTAAGATATACAATTTACATTGCAAACATATCATTAGTTATTTACTTGGTAAAAAATACAGTAGTAATACATTTTTTTATTTCAATAAAAATATTTGTATTTAATAATAATTTGTGCTTTAATATTAATACGCGCTTTTGTGTTTGTGTGTAATGTTTGCATGTACATATTGTAAATATTTGTATGAGCATAGCATAGTAGTAGATTAAGGATATCATTTAACATTAAACTAATACAATCACAATTTTTTTGTTTGCTGGTAAGGATATTCTATAGGCTAATTGAGAGTTAATTATACATACAAAAGGATGTGACTAAAATCTGACCCAAACAAGTTTGCATTAGATTGTGTTGCAGATGTTTTTCAAAAAATTTACGTAGATGTCCAGTGTGTTGTATGCTGCTAAAATACTAATCCTTATTTATCTAAATATAACGTTATTAACACTTTTTTGCATTTACACAGCAACATATGCATTATAGCTAGTTTGGACAGCGAAATTAATCTGCTTGTTAATCCATTTTTTTAATCTTTATCGTCTACACATTCATTGTTCGATAGTTAAAATATTAACTTGACATCTAGCAGTTTAACGTGGTGCCGATAGCGGTCCGGCAAGAGATGAGTATAGACAATGTCGGCCTTAGCTAAAATTTGTCGATTTTGGAATCGTCGTTATAACAAAACATAGAGTTGCACACAATTAGTATTATTAATATAGAGTCGTCAGATTAAAAGTTGGATTAACTGTTATTTAAATATTTTAAAATAGAGTTTAATCCACTTGTTTAGTGATTGGTTAAGTAGTTAATCCGACTTTTTCTTGATTAACTTTTCTGTCTGAATTGGGTATTAGAGTTATAGGGTTTAAACAATTTTTGAAAATATTAAATACGGCCTAGTCCTGGCGAATAGGTCATGAAAAACCATGGAGACAATTTTTTTTTTTAATTTTGCAGTCGATACAATTTTTTTTGCATTGATCACGTTGAAATTGGAACACAGATTTTTGTTAAATTTTATTTTCTAACACCTTGTCAAGCAATATATTATTTCTAGTAAGTACCAAGTAAAAAAGTAGCAGCAGAATTAACAAATTATAATGCATTCGCGTTGGTTATAATTTACGTTCTACAATAGCAATAGGTTCTTTCCTCCAAACTTGAACAGGTTGCTTTAAATCCAATTATATAGAACCAGCTATAGAACTGGTTCTGGGACGGTGAAATCTTACATTTTGGTGGCAAAAGTGCAGTTTATGGGGTTTCGTAAAAAAAAAATATGAACCCTCTGGAATTAAAAAAGAAAAAACCGAAATTAATTTTGGGAGGGGCTTGGCCCCGGAAGGCCCATCCATAAAACGAGGCCCTACCTAGATCTATTTTTCGACCACTAGGAGGGTCGAAAAAAGTGAGAAATTAATATAAGCGAAAATTGTACTCAAATGAACGGAAATTTTCTCACGATTTCAAAAATTATGTCTTTTTCTAATCCGTGGAATGTGAATCGAATTAGAAACATTTTTTTAAAATTCTACACCTTCCAAAAATTAAAAAGAGTGAAAAATCACATTTTAGTTGCTGTCGTTGGCAATTAGTTACTGTTTTGTTCGCTTGACGAATTATTCACAATTGAATTATGTTTGGTTTTAGCCGTCATATAGGAAAATAGCATAAATATTAGACCTTAACTTTAAGGTGCACGTAAACTTTTTGGGTTATATGAAAATGAAAGAGTTTGATGGCAAATTAAAATTTCGATAGTTAAATTAGCGCCGCAGAAAAAAAATTTGCTGGAAAAATCGCGAAATTTTTATTTTTTTAATGGGCCCCCTCTCTTGAGGGACTAAAATGAGTTTTTTCTTTAATTTTAGAAGTAATTTTACTAGTCGTGCAAATTTTTCCGATCACTTGAGTACCATTTTACCGTACAACAAAATCTCATAATTTTGGGCCCCCTCTTAAGGGGCTAAAATGGCTCTAGTTAGGGCTACGTTTTATGGATAAAAAAGAAATTACATTTTTGGAATCGTGAGACAATTTCCTTTAATTTGGGTACCCACACTTACATGTTACTACGTTCCCCTGTTTTTTGCCCCCACGGGCGTCTCGGGGCCGAGCCTCTCCCAAAATTAATTTCGGTTTTTTCTTTTTTAATTCCAGAGGGTGTCATATTTTTTATATTTTTTTGACGAAACTCCATAAACTGCACTTTAGCCCATTTGGCTCCCAGGAATCGGTTCTAAAATCTGTTCCATGGAACCAGTTGTAAAACAACTTATTCTAAAATAGATGCAGCTGTGATCGGTTTTGTTTGAAGAAAAAAGCTGAAATAAGGTGAATTTTTGAAGAAAAAATGTAACATTTACAAAAAAAGGCAGTAAAATTAGATTTGCGTACAAATCTTTAGCCACGCGATTTCATAAGGCAGTAGGATATGTGTTAAAATGTTTTTATGATTAGAAAATACAGAGAAATTTACCTTTAAATTATAAACTAAATGAGAAAAAAATAAAAATTAAATATTACCGCAATGTGCTCTGTCATATTTTAAAGGAATTTTTAGGGATTTTCTAATCCAAACAAATTAGATATATTTTTTTAAAAGTATTTTGGTCTCCTAAATCCGAATATAAAACCAAAACGGTTCCGTAAAATCGCCCTTCCAAGTTGTGGGTCTTTTAAGCCCTGACCAAAGGAAAATTTATGGGTCAGTACTTAAAAATCTTATTTCTTATGGATTCTAATTTCACATGAGATAACTTTTCATTTGAGGATAATCATGCCAGGAAATGTTTAAGGCTATTTTAAGCAAAAAAAAAAATTGC
Source organism: Leucophora obtusa (assembly GCA_949987735.1). Lineage (NCBI taxonomy): Eukaryota > Metazoa > Arthropoda > Insecta > Diptera > Anthomyiidae > Leucophora > Leucophora obtusa. Next base: position 367,032,801 of record OX465295.1, read on the forward strand.
CTTTCGTGGAATTGTCCTTTTTTTGGCCTCTTGAATATGAATTCCGAGGTCAAAAATGCCCAGATATTGGACTTTCTTTATATCAAAACAACTTGGGTAACAATTTTTATCTTTTTTTCAAATATATTAGGATCTGTTCATTGTATTTTTAAGTTTTATCCCACCTTTTTATTTATTGAAGTGTTTAGTGGCAAAATAGTTTTAATGTCTCTAATTGTTTTTATCAAATTTTAGAGCTGTAAGGACAATTGCAAAAAAAAATCGAGATCCTTACCGGGTCCATAAAACACTCCATAAATACTCAAATGAAGAGTAATTAAAGATAAAATCATTTGTTGTTGCATTTTCGTTTCAGATTGAAGATAAAAGATTGTGTTTTTAGGTCGCAGCTACAAATAGCTTGCCAAACGAGGATATTTTTAGGAAATATTAATTGTTTTTTGCAGGAAGCTGCGTAAGTTTCGTAGTCCATTTCACAATATTTAGGCCGGATTACAGAATGTGTAGTTAAAAGTAAGACAAAGGTTAAATTAAAATTTTTTATGGGAAACAAAGTTGAAGTCCCAGTTAGTAGCTAACGGTACATTCAGTAATCGGGGCTTAAAGTTTTGAAACACATTCTTTTGCTCTTTTTGGCATCAAATTTACTAACCGAGTTTTGGGCAGTGCCACTTCGCGGCCAGATATGATTGTAGAAGCTTCTCTACATTTTGTTTTTGGATCCCTTCCTGGGTTCTTTTGCTTCACCGTTCTAGGCTTTCTTTTAATCCATATGTCCTTGTTGAACTTTTCGATTACTCTAGAAACACATTGCCTTGTCGTGTGTACTTTTCTTTTTAAATTTTTTATAAGTCCAAAATGCACTAGTTTCAATAGTTAGAATAATTTTAATGTGCACTTGTCTTTGATTCTCCACTGTAAAATTTTAAACCAGTAGAATTTGACAGATTGATGCATTTTCAAATCTAAGGTACTTCTCAAAGATATTCTGATCAAGAAAAATATGTTTTTTAAGAAAAATGTGTGTTATACTTTTTCATGACGCGACATGTCGCACTCCTTATATACGATATACAATATTCAGTCGTTAAGTATTTTTCCCTCGGAAAGGGGTAAAAAAAGAAAGGCCAACAATTCGGAAGGCGATTCGATGAAAAAAACATTGGAAGAAAAAGTCGGTTTTTTTAATAGTATTTTTATCAGGGCTCTGACAAGCTTCTGAATTTTTAATTCAACAAATGGAGCTGACTACTGTTTTGTTTTTTCTGGCAACACTTTGTTTAGTGGCGAGCAGTGTTGTCCGAAAAGTTTTAGCTCATTCCCATTTTGAAAGTTTAAACACCCAATGTTATACCCAATTCATTTTAATTTAAACAAAAACCCAATTTAAAGGTTCAAAATAAAAGCTAAGTTAGCATCGCTCTTAAGTCCAGAAAATTATTGAGAAATTGCTCAGCAAAGTAAATAAAATTAAATATTTTACGAAAAATATTTACTTTTTTACTCGAATTTTAAAAGCCTCAAATCTTTGTTAAAATTGTGAAAGTAAAAATTGTTTATTAGAAGAAAGACGCAATCACAATTAAGCTGAAACGTCACTTTTTCAAAATAAAATTCGTACATTAAATTTTCGAGAGAAAAAATTTAACACAATTTTCACACGAAACTCATTATGGTGAAAAATAATTTTTTCGTACAAAATTTGTATGGATTTTGAGAAGTAGATACGAGTAGCTTTCAAAAACTAATAGTTTTTGGTTAAGTGCAAATCTAGTAGGTGTAAGTATAGTAGGGCTTGTACACTATTTTAAACATTAATGTTGGGTCTCATACTTCAGGTTTAAACCTAGGTTAATAGTTAACCCAAAAATTTGTTGTTTTGTGTATATTTTTTTGACATTTTATTTTGTTTTTAGTTAAGTTAAAGTAAAACCTACAGGTGGGTCTCACACCGTAAGTTTTCAAAAGTCGAGTTTACACGAAGGTACATAAGAGGTTATATGAAAACCACTAGTACTTTTTGAACCTACACAAAAATTTATTTTTTCTGAGTCCTTTGCATGTAGCAACTTCAATATTTTGGAAATAGACAATTTTTTGACTAATTATTGAGCTTGGTTGTTTTCGTTATTTCTAGATTTATAAATATTTAGAGAACATTTCTTCAATAATTCAAATATTTTGTAGAAATTTTGAAATACTTTAACAGACACAAATTGATCGACTTTAATTTAAAATAATATGCCTATAATTTATCCGAAAATTCTTCTTATTTTCGGCCTAAAGCTAAATCTTTTAAAATTAAAAATTTTTTAATCTGTCCCAAACCGAAGTCGAAATCCCTAATTTGGGCATAAATCCCCTTACCTGACAAAATTTTCCAAAATAAAATCCTCCTTTGAGAAAAGTTTATAAAATTTCCTAGATGCTAGCGACATCTACAGTTTTTTTTTAAGTTATCGATGTCACATCTCTATTATACATCTCTGATAAAAACATAATATTCACTGATTTCATAAAAAATCTTCAAATCGCTATTGAAAGTTCAAAAGTCCTTCAAAATTACAAAAAAGTACATTGTTAAGTGTCTGCGTTTGCTTAATAGTGATTTAAAAAGCCGCTCAAAAATTGTCTGTTGAAGGGAGGGAATGACCGTTATTAGTAGACCTTACTGTTTCGGACATTTTTTTGTTTTTTAGCTATTTTTACACCAATTTAGGCATCTTTGTAAATAAGTAATCGGGGTCAAATATATAAAATTTCATGAGGCTATAAAATGAAACTATTCTCAGACATCGCTAAACGTTTTGTGTATGGCATTCGTCAGAATCATCCACCCCATAGAAAAATGAATGCGTAGTGTAATCTTTGTGTGAAGTAATGCAAACTTGTTGATTTGTCTAGTACATCCTTACTTAGAAAGTATAAATTGAATAAGTTGCACGAGACCTTTGTATGGGACTCCAGATTATCAAGCATTGAGAGTATTTTTGCTAAATTGTTAGGAAACAAAAAATCAGACTATTCTATAATACGGATTGTTTACGACTTAAGTGCCTATGCATAATAATTTGAAATCCTTATAACACATTTATATAATGAATTTTGTATAAAAATTTGTTTTATAAGTCACTTATAAATTTCAAAATTGATTATGCATATGACCCTTAGTAATGTAGGATTATTTAAAACAAATTTGAGTATTACATACACTCAAAAAAAATAAGTTAGTAGAAAAATTAGTAAAACGTCTTGTATATCAAGTTTACTAGTTTTCAGCAATTTTTTTGCTTAAATTCCGTTTTCAGCAAAAGTTTTAGTTATATTTTTTTAGCACTAAACTAATTTTGAACTAATGTTTTACTAATTTATTTTGCTACAAAAATTGTGCTGATAACCGCAATTATAGCGTGGACGACAACCGGATACACAAGATGTAGATATCGCGGCTTGTCTGGATGTAGTATAACGGAAATGATAATTAAAAAACCAACTCTACACAATTTATATATTTAAATTTTCAGCAAATAAATTAACTAAAGTAAAATTTCTCTACAAATTTTTTGAGTTTTTTTCAGTCTACTAATATTCAGCAAAAAGTTTAGAGATTTTAGCAAGGATTTTTTCATTGGCAATCGACTAAGTGTTAGCAAAACTTTTGCTGAGATTACTATTTTTTGTGGTAAAAATCAGCTCGCTGATTGTCAGCAAACACTTTTGCTGAAATTACCAACTTTTTTGCAAGCACGCTGCTGACACAGCAACATTTTTTGCTGACTTTACTGACTTTTTTTTTTGAGTGTACGTTATCTTTTACTTAATCTTTGTTTATGTACTTAAGTATATAAAAACATGTATTATGTATAAATGTACCATATATGTAAAGTATGAGTAATAGTATTTATGCATAGGAGTATCAAAAAAATCAATTAAAAGAAGTTAATAAAAAAACAATAACTTTAGTAGGTTTAATATTAATGCAAAGCATTTGCAGTGGCATATAGGCAATCCTGATCGGATGTCATTGAATAATTAGCAGAATCACGATCTTCGGGTATAGTGGAATTTACCAGAGTGCTTTCATAGGCAATTTTGGAAAATGCATGATGACCAGATCCCAAACCTAAATGACCATAAGGAGATTCTGCACCTTTAACATATGGCATGCGTCTTAAAATATTAGGATTAGAATAGCGCACACCATTGGGCAAAGTTGTATGGGTAACATGTGAAGAGGGAGGCGGAAGAGGAGGTCGTTTTTGTTGCAGCTGTTGTTGTTGCAGAGTGCCATTATAAGCTGCCATGGCTACTCCTGAGTTGGCATATAAAGGCGTTTTAAAAGAACTTACACTGGTATTCTGTGACTGTGACATGCAGTGGGCGGATGTGGCATAAACAGCAGATTGTGATTGTTGCTGCTGCTGATGGTTATGACTATTTAGCGGCAATGGCATAGTACTACAATATTGTGAATAATCAAATTTCTGTTCCGCATTTGAACGTTGTAATGGCAAAGTGGCACTATTTGTATTACTTCCCACAGCAAAGCTGGACATTCTCATATTTGTACAGCGACCATAGGGTTCTTCTTGTATAGCAGGCTGTGGTGGTTTAGCAGGCGGTTTACAGGCGACCCGCGGTCTAATAATAACTTCAATTTCACGTTCTTCTGCTGAATGCACACCACTCGAAGATTCGGACGGTGCTCGTTCAGGTGGAGATATTGTACTTTCTGTACCAGTCGAAGTTGTATCACTGCGCGGTGTTAAAGCTTCTTGAGGCACACCAGAATCGGCGCGCCGCAAACAACGTGGCGTTGAACTTGAAGCAATCTAGGGAAAGAAACATAAAATAAGATACTATATAAATATTAAAAAATAATTAGGTTGTTCACAAGGGGTGTGCTATCTTTTGTATCGTCGTAACAGGTTCGATGCCTACAGCCGGCAGGTTATTCAAAAATTATCATATAAAGACAATCTGTCAATAAAAAATATAAACAATAATACAATTTAATGGAAAATCACTGATGAAGACTGTCCATAAAAAAAGGCAGAAACTAGATCTAGTCTGATTTGCAAATTAATGTGTTTATAATTTTTAGAGAACCTTAACCTCAAACCTACTAAATTAAAATTAAAAAAAATAAAATAGGTGTGTTTCTTTACTTTTTGGGTAAAGTTCGGTAAAATGAGGGTAAGCACAAAATCCTCTCACAAAATGACAAAATTACCCAATAGTACAGGAACGCAAAAAACCACTTTTCTAGCCCAAAAAATTATTTCAAAGAATAATGTTAAACAGTGATGGGACTTGAAAAATTTTGTTTTGTGCCAAGTGTGTGACTAAAATGTGCCAAATGGCCCTTTATTGTGCCATAACTCAATTTTCACTTAGAAACCGAGTTTTCAATGTTCATTTTGTAAATGCATTCTTATGGAATTATTTTGAATTCTTATGGAATTAATTATATTTGAATGAATTAAAATTTTCTTTCAATTAAAAGGTGAATGATAAATTAAATTCATCCGATACTTATTAAAGATTTGGGAATGCAGCCAACGAATGAATTCTTTAGGAATGGTTGCACGGAATGGTATTCTAAACTGAATTAATTTTTTTATGAATTAAACTTGAATTAATTCTTTCGAAGCTCTGAGATAAATTTATAGCATTTGAATTTTTAAAATTCTATGGATTAAGCACCGTAAGTTGTTCAGTTTTCACGTGAAAAAACTGTTATACTCCATATAAAAAAAATTAATTTTCACGACAATAGAGTTTCACGTGAAAATTGTGCAAACTTAGTTTTCACGCAAATTTAATGTACAAGACTATTATTTTTCTGGTGGAAAAGTGACATTTTGTGTTAATTGTGATTGTGGCTTTGTTATAAAATTAAAATATTGTTAATTTTTTTAACTTAAATTGCAATTTAAAGCATTTAAAGTCTGAGAGAAATTTTTTCACGTGAAAAACAACTTACGGTGATTTATTCGGTAATATCTTCGATGCCATTTTTTAGTTTCGCTTTATTCGAAAAGGTATTTTAATACCAGTAAATGCTTAGAAACTAAAAATTAAAGAATTGTTATTTTTTAAATTCATTTTCTATTAAATTTTGTAGATAACCAAAATGTGCCAAAATAGTATCGGTTGTGCCATTGTACCAATCAATCGTAGATTGTGCCAAAAATCCCATCACTGATGTGAAAATACGTATAATTTCAGTTTGCAAATCGGCACAAATAGACATATTTATTCGCATTTAAAAGTTGTTTTTGATTTTATTCAATTAATTTTAACAAAAAACCAAGTTTCTTTTGCTTATTTCTTTATTTAATTACAATTTTTAATTTAATTTCACAATTGTTTTTTGTTTATATTTGCATCAGCTGTTTTACCAAAGTTTACCCGAAGAAAAAGTCTGGGTAAATTTTGGTAAAAAGAGAAGCACTAATACACTCTCATTAGCGCTCTCATTTACCCAATTCTCGAGTACGGGAACGCTTTTGGGTAAATTTCGGTAACTTTGGGTAAATTTCGGTAACATTGGGAACGTACGGGAACACACTGAATGTATATTAATCAGAGATTCGAAGAATTAATTCTCTAATTCCCTTTTTTTGAACTGAATTTATATTTTGGGAATGAATTCCCTGATCAAACTTAAGGAATTGAATGAATTCCTTTTTTTTTTCATTCGATTTATATTAAAGGAATTCATTCATTTTTTTCTAATGCCTTCATAAAATTTTATGAATTCTATCAACAAGGAATTCATTCAATTCTAGTTAATTCAACTTTTGGTAAAGGAATTCATTCAATTCTAGTTAATTCAACTTTTGGTCAAGGAATTCATTCAATTCGAGTTAATTCAACTTTTGGTCGTGGAACTCATTAAATTCTAGTTAATTCAACTTTTGGTCAAGGAATTCATTCAAGTTCAACTTTTGGTCTAGGAATTCATTCAATTCTAGTTAATTCAACTTTTAGTCAAGGAATTAAATTTATTTCGTTTAATTCCCCTGGAATTAATTTTTTTCGTTTAATTCCCTAGAATTAAATAAATTTAATTGAATTAACTAGAATTGAATTAACTAGAATTGAATGAATTCCTTGACCAAAAGTTGAATTAACTAGAATTGAATGAATTCCTTGACCAAAAGTTGAATTAACTAGAATTGAATGAATTCCTTGATCAAAAGTTGAATTAAGTTCACAGTTGAATGAATTCCTTAGCCAAAATTTGAATTAACTAGAATTGAATGAATTTCTTGACTTCAAATTGAATTAAATAGTGTTGAATGAATTCTTTAGTGAATGAATTATTTAATTTTAATTCTTTACGCTTTGGTCAGGGAATTCATTCTATAAATTTGAATTCTTTGAATTCATTCACAGGAATTAATTCCTGCTAATGTCTTATTGATGAATTCATTCCTTGAATTAAAGAATTGAATTAAATTTTTGGGAATTCATTCCAAAAAGGAATTAATTCTTTAAAGCTCTGATATTAATTGCAACTGGTCTATATGACGTTAAAATAACACTGTACTAAAAAACAGAGTTGTTAAAATTTTTATTTGACTTTAACTTTAAAGGCTTCATTAGTCTAATCGTAAAGTAAAAAAACGTATCTGTAATCAATTCAGTGTGTTAAAATAATATAGAAATATATTTTTATCTTTTTTCTATGCATTGAAACTGTTGTCAAGTAAAATCGTAAAAAAGTTCTGTTGAAAATAGAAATTTTCTATTTTATTACTTGACATTTAATTCTATGCACAAGAAAAAGATACAAAATACAATATTTTTATTTTTCATACTCTTTTTATTCATTATGTGAATGATACGTTACTTTTTTTACGATACTTCCAAACTAATTTGGGCTTAACTGATTTTTCTCTCTGTTAGGATACTTAAACCTAGGACACTAGACATACGTAAAAATATTGTATCGTGCTATTCCCCAATGCCGTATTTTTCAATATAAATTTTAACAACTCTGCTTTTTTAAGACGATACAACGATATAACAAATAGCACATCCCTTGTGAACAATCTTATTAAGGTGTGCTATTTGTTGTATCCCGCGGGATCCCAATTTTACCAAAAAGCGTTTTCTTACTCCACAATTGGGTAAATGAGAGCTGTCATGAGAGAGTAATATTCTTGTTCTTCTTGCACGAAAAAGCCCAGATTTTTTTTCGTGTAAAATTTGGGTAAATTGTTTTTATCAGCTGTTATATCATCAGTTGGGTGCAAATAGTTTAATTGAACTCTTTACTAATTTGAACCAAAGACCTAGTTCACAACTAATAGCTCGTTTAGTTCAATCGATCATTTCATTCATTCAGAAAATATGTTTATCATTTACAAAAATTAGTATAATAGTTGCAAAAGCCTATCGGTGATTTTACAACTCCATAAAATTACCGACAATTTTTTGAAGACGCTTGTTTAAATGTGTTAAAGAGTTAAATATGTAAATAAATCGAAGCTTTTGTTTAATATTAAAATCTTTTCCAAATTTAATAAACTATGTATTCCTTTTTGTAAATAGAAATGCCTAAAAAGGAAATTTTTATTAAATTTTTGATTTAAAAAAGGGGTTTAACTAGAAAAGCTATCTAGATTTTTACAACAAATTGAACAAGAACTAGAAAGAGCGCTCACCAAAACGAACTATAATGCACAAATCTATTGACATTTGTTTTTCGGGCTTCAAATATTCGCGTTCGTTTACTTTTGTGCATTTTTGTCATTTCAGGAGAGTATTTCTTGTTAACTCTCATTTTACCGAACTTTACCCAAAAAGTAAAGAAACAGAGCTAATACAACATTTGAGAATAGCACGATACAACATTTTTGCGTATGTTTAGTGTCCCATGTTTGAGTGTGTTAACAGATAGAAAACCCAATAGAAAATCGTTGTTAAAGTCAAATAAAAATTTTACCAACTCTGTTTTTTTTAGGATGACTCTGTTTCTTTCTTAGTACACTTAAATATATCACACTAAACATAGGTGCAATTTCCGTATCGACCGAGGCAACTCAATTTATCTGAAGAAACAACAATTTATGCACAATTTTAACAACAGAAACGCTTTTTGGTAAAATTGGATATTATCTCCGGTAATGTACGTTTAAGAAGCTATTGTTGTATATTTTAAAATTAATTTTTAATAACTCTATATATAGCACACCCCTTGTGAATAACCTAAATAATAATATTCTACGCACAAGCATGTAGCTTGAAAAACTGGTTAAAAGGTAGGACCGGTCCTGTGACCTGAGCATTATGACTTGAAGCTATTTAGAAAGCTTTTGGTAAAATAATTTGGAGAATTTTTTTAGGTTTTTACTAACCGCACTGTCATAAATTAAATCAATATCCAAAAAAATTCATCCCTAATGTTCATATATAAATTAGCTGTGTTTGTGTGACCGTGTGTCAGTGTTATCAAGAACGATTTTGGAAGTTTTTTTAACCTATACCGGCTTTTTACTGTGAAAATGTGAATACACATGAACATGAATAGGAACGTCGCACAAACACAGCTATTGTAAAGAAATTTATAATTTGAAACTTACATGTGCTTCATTTGTGTGTACAGTGACCGTTACCGGTGCCAAAGGACTGACTAGGTGCTCTGGAGATGAGGAAAGCTGCATAACTTCGGGCATAGCTTGGGGAGCTCTGCCCACTGCAGTGGAAGAATTATGTTGCGTATTTGTAGCTACTAATGCTCCGGTATTTGAAAGTAATGGTGGCGGAGGCGGTGGTGGTGGTAATGGAGGTTCTAAATCCCTTGTCGATGCATAAGTAACACTGTCATCTCGTACACATGCCAATAATTTGCCTTCTTCTGATATGTTATCATCGCCCATCATCATTATACCACCGCCGCTACCAATACAGTTAACATAATCACCAACAGGATTAATGGTAACCGTTGTTGTATGATTTGTTATGGTCATTGAAGATATCATATGCGGAGGTGGTGGTGGCAACTCATCATATTCACTCAAATGTAAAACTTTTACACCACCTGGTGATGTGTGACCTTTAGAAATGACGCCACTGCTGTTTGCATTATTTGCTGCTCCACTACCACTGCCCAAAGCTATACCCACTACAGTGGCTGCTGTGGCTGATCTTAATGTTGCGTATTCTCCATCATCAATTTCCCCCGAAGTACTGGTAAAACATACCGAGGTTCCACGGGGCGAATTGCTATAAATTAAAGATAAATACAATTAAAAAAACTATATGTATTAAAAAGAATAGAGAGACACAATGTAGAGACCTACAAATACAGTAACTAAATTGTTAACTTGATTAGTAGAGTTATGTTTGTGTTATTTGAAAAATGTAAAGAACATGAATTCATTTCAGTTAAGTTTAAGGTACAAATTTAGTTTGAAAGTGCGTTTCACAAGAAAGTATTTGGCATAAAAAAACAAAATATTCGAAAATTTATTTAGATTTACTTATCAGGGATATGGCCTTAGCAAACATCAAAGTTACTATAGTGCTACGAGTATTTCTCGCATAGATTATATATTTATAGAAATAAGGTGTAAAATCCAATACTTATCTTTGTAAAATAGTTAGGTTATTCACAAGTTGTGTGCTATCTGTTGTATCGTTGTATCGTCCTAACAAAAAACAGAGTTGCTAAAATTTTTATTTGACTTTAACAACGATTTTCTATTGGGTTTTCTACCTGTTAGCACACTCAAACATAGGACATTAAACATACGTAAAAATGTCGTATTTTTTTATTTTAAATTCTAACAACTCTGTTTTTTGTTAGGACGATACAAAGATACAACAAATAGCACACGCCTTGTGATTAATAATTTCTTAGACAAACAAAAATCTGAGCCATCCCTTATCAAAATAATGCAAACACAGACATGGACAAGGTCCGGCGAAGGTCCCAAAACTTTCGCAATACCTTATACTGTTGGTTTACTATGTTTTTGTTAATAATTTCTAACAAAAACCCCATTTCAAACTTGCTCGAAAGTTTTAGACATGCTGTTGAGTGAAAAATAACCAAAGTATAGATGATTATCTATAAGTGTGTTTGCGTACCCGAAAATTTGTACAAATTCGTACAAATTTGTACAAGTTTTTACTGGAAGGTGTTTGTTTACACAATTACTCAGTAAGGAGAGAGGAAAAATAGAGGGTAAAATGACAGTTCAATACCAGAGAACTTACAAGTTTTTACTGGATGAATTTTTGCTAGTAAGAATTTGTAAGAAAAAAAAACATATGATTTAAAACATATGATTCAATAAACAAAACATTTGTCTAAATAATTTTGCAATAATTTTTTGTAAAAATAAAAAATATTTAAGCTTATTTACGATGGAAGGAGTAAGTAAGTGATCATTTTATTTATTTATTAATCCAATAATTTGAATAGGTTTATTTCGCAATCAGCTATTTTAATAACTGTTGCCAATTTAGCTATTTTCTCGGCAAATCTAGCGATTCTTCAACTCGTTTAGGGGGATAAAATATCCCTACGGGAAATTTTAAAAAACTCACCGAACTGGCCCCTTTATATGAAATAGACTGGTCAATTTTACATGGCGTTGTCATAGGAGGTGGAAATTGACCCCTTGTGACATGTCACAAGACAAATCCCAGGACAGGTCCCTGAAATTGAGAGTTCAGTAACCTGTCCTAGGATTTGTCTTGTGACATGTCACAAGGGGTCAATTTCCACCTCCTATGACAACGCCATGTAAAAGTGACCAGTCTATTTCATATAAAGGGGCCAGTTCGGTGACAGTTTGTTAAAATTTCCCCTAGGGATAATTTAGCTTTAGCGGGAAAACTAGCGATTTTTCTTTTCAAGACAGTCTTCACATTTTCTTAGCATTTTTTTACATTTATTTCCTTGACAGAATTTTTGAATCTTATTATTCAGCGATTTATCGGTAAATTTTTATGGAAAACAAAAAAGTTTGAAAAATTTGGCGATGTATCAATAATTTTTTAAGAAAGTTTTAAGAAGTTTGAAAAATATAGCTATTTTTGTGAAATTTTTCAACAGAACCTAAAATGTTCGTGCAATTTAGGGATTTATCGCTATTTAATTTTTTTTATAATTTAGATATTTTCTAGTGATTTTTTAGTTTGATTTAGCGATATTTTTAGGGAAAAAGTTGGCAGCAGTATTTTACTAATTCTTACAATTTTTCTGTTTGCGTACATTTTTAGATATTTTTCTTTTTGAAAGTAAATTTTGCCTTACTCTCTGTAAATTTGTTACTGAGTAATTTTTACTGGACTTTACTGGAAAAGTACCCAAACACACCTTATATCATGTCTCAATTCGATCTAAGGATTCTTTTCTCTATCCTACATAAAAATTTAAGCATTTCAGAGAGTTTACCTTTCTTTCCGATTGTTGGAATTTTATTCCGAATACTTTTTTGTGAAATACACTCTAACTATTCAGTTAGTTTTAGTTCCGTTCCGTAATGTGTTCAATGAAATACTATTTACGTAGTCAACATATAAAACTACTGTTAATTTTCTAGTTCTAATGGATTAAGTTAGTTTTTTAGTAAAATACATGTATAAAATAAAAAAAAAAATAATAATTTTCTTTAAAACAGGCGACAAGCGGAATAAAAATAGTTTCTCAACAACAACAAATTTAGTGCTTTTTGATAAATTTTACTTCTGATTGTCACAGCTTCACAAATGTTTGAATATTTTTCTATTTAAAGTAAAACCTTAAACGTAAAAAAACAAAAAAGAGGTGCCTAAGTTAGGGTGGTGTTAAATTAAAAATGCATGGTACAATCTGCTTTTTCGCATTTTTAACAGGTCGTAATTTTCCCAAATCTGATTCGATTTTTAAATTTGTGTGACCTAATCAAAAGCTTACACTGGCGCTAACAACTCTCAATAGAATTTTCATCGAAAATTTAAATATTGTTTGAAAATTTCGTTTAAAAAGAAAAGTTTTACAAAATTTAAATTGGATATTTTTATTGGAAATAACTCACTTTTATATACTGATGTCGATATTTATTTTTATGTCCTGCATACAGTTGTCTATCAAACACGAAACAGGTGGAGTGGTTTTGAGATAAACGATAATTATTAATAAAATTATTGAAAATTAAAAACTGGTTTTACTACCTACATATCGCACTTGATCAACAAGAGGGTATTAACTCAAAATTTTAAAATTTTCTGTAGAGGTGAAAAACTGTTTGTGGTTACATTTCAAGAAAATTTGAAGATCCGAATACAATACATCATAGTAAGCAAATTCCATTTGAAAATATATTTACATTGTTTTTCTTTTAAATTTTTGCAATTATTGCAAAAAAATCTATTTTTTGAGTTAATACCATTTTTCTGATACTTTTTGTTGATATAAAGGTAGTCACTACACTATCACTAAAATGGTCTCAAATGTGGTTTTCAAGATGAAAGAGTAATCGGTACATGTTGAAATTGTTACAGTAGATAGATATTAATGTTGTTAGTTGATTTCTTGTAAAAAGTGAAATTTTAAAAATTTTGAGTTAATTTTAAATTACGAATATTCTGGTAGACAAAATTAAAAACAAATTAAATTTAAGGACATTAAACGTCGAAGAAGTACCGGCTTAAAAAAGAAAACCGAATAAAAAATATGAAAATATCAGTACTAACAACAATAGTCTGCGGAGTGATTCGCTCCGATTTTAAGAAAATTCCGCTATATTCTAGAGAAGACAAAATTAATAAATACGTTTTTTTTTGTAACGGCGATGGGTTTAAAATCGTTAATATTTTTTCTACCAAGCTGTAAAATTTTCATAAAAAGGAAAATTTTGATACCCATATTGCCTATGGATTGGACCCAAATTAGGCACATTTTTAGAATTTGTAAATAAAGGTGAAAAAGATCTTTACAAAAAGACGTCTCAAAAGCGCAATATTGCGAATGTCGACACACCCTGCTTAAATCGAATAACGAATTATATATACACGAGGGCGGTCCCATAACTACCCGATCTAACAAAGAAAACACACAAATTTGGGAAAATTTTTTCTTGATTTCAATAGCTTCGATACCTCGTTTGTAGTAAGAACTGTCTAGCTCCTCAAAACTGGTCATTGTCTTGATGAAACAACACTTTCTTTTGCGTCTTTACAAATTCACTGAGATCGTTTACTATTGATGGCTTAAAACCTTCAACCTATGTTTTAAAAGGTTGTCACTTTTTACCAAAGTAACTTTTTCAAACCACCATCTTTACGTCAGGTCAAGCACTCCTGGCACCGCCCTCTTGGCTGCACTTATATGCATTAATGCATTTCACCAAAAACATTTTTTTTTTAATTTTGCAGCTCAAAGAGGAATATGAATTCTTATGGCGCAAAAAATTTTTAAGAATTTTTTCAAATATTTTAAATTGGAGTATGGGGTTGCTGAAATGGATTTTGTTGAAAATATTAGGTTATGAAACATAATAATGCTGAAATGGATTTTATTTTTTAAATATTATAACCCCTCAATTCATAAATGCTTTGTAAAGTTATAGCAGGTTTACAAAACGTCGTTTTCATACAAAATTTGTTCAATAAACCTCCTATAATTTTACAAAGCGTTTATGAATTTTAAATTTAACTTCAGGTTAAATTATAACGGGACATTGTATTATCCGGCCTTAGTGTGTTTATATTATTTTTAAACCTTTAGGTATAAATAATAACTAGAGAAGAAAAATTAGTTTTTAATGCTTTTTTACTCATAGTTGACTTTTTTTTGCTTTTATGGACTTTCCGTTTTTAGCTTTGAAATAGCTTTTTCCTAAGATTTTTGAGCTTTATATTGCTTTTTCTGCAGGACTCACAGGATAACGCCAGGATACGTTTTGCAAATATCTCTCTAAGTCAAAAACTAGCCAACAGATTTTCTTGAAATTAAAAACAGATTATATACTCAAAGGTAGTAGTAACCAGAACTAATAGTGCCAAATTCGCCAAATTTCGTAATTTTCAAAAAGCGAAAATCGCCATAACTTTTGAAATAATAACAATTGATCAACAATTTTCGGTACGTAATTTTATTTTATTGATCGTGTTATTTACAGCAAAAACCGAAATTATTTGACTACTAGGTTTTAAGATATGTCTTCAACATTTTTTGTGCTATATCGCCTAAATAAAGCGATAAATTAAATTTTTAATATTTTTTTCCATAGTAGATTTTCAACGCCAAATATATGGTTTAAATAGTATTGTAATCAGAAGAAAGAGCATTAGAGGGTTAAATACTAGGAATTTAGCTTTTTGTCTTCCTTGATAATAACACAGAAATACCATCCGAAATATAAATATCGGATCGTATTTATCGAATTGACAACCTGTTGAAATTTAAGAAAAGTAGTTCGGACCATGCTTTAATAAATACATTATTGATTAAAAATGATATTACAACAAAAGAAAAACGTGCAAATTAACACACACATATAATAATAACAAAAAAATAAAAGTAAATTGTTTTTAAAAAATGCTGTTGAACACATGGTGTTTAAAATAAACGATAAATTATAAAGCTTTACACTAAGAGAATAAGCTTCATAATATTAATGAAAAGCTTAATCAATTTTCATTCGATGAAATGATTCATTATGTTTATGAAGCAATCCATCATATTTATAAAACTTTTCACAAATATGATGAATTTTTTTCTATCAGTGTAGAAATAAAAACAATAGAATGGTGATGGTAGTTTTTTACGAATTGGAAACTCTAACATTTAAAACTAAATATATATTGTGTAGTGAGTGGGTTTGTTGATGTTGATTTGTACTCTATACTGCTAGCCAGTATTTCAAGTTTCAACAACATTCAAAATTTCAATTTGGTTTATGGCTGAGCTAAAAAACGATTTTTTACCGCTTGCCATCGTTTTGTTCATGGTCACCAATATGTCGATGATGATGATCATCGTCAGACGTACTCGTAACTTCATTGAATGTAACTTTTAATTTCGGTGAGCTAGGTGTTAATTTAGGCCAATAGATATCCTCAGCGGGGGCGCCGCTCATTATGTCCGAACTGGTTGTATTGATTATGTGATTTCCAGAATTTCCAGAATTTTCACAATTCATTTTGTGCTCGATATTATCACCTGCCACAGAGGATGAAGTATTCACACCCATAGTGGTTGAGTTATTTAAACTGGCCGTTGTAGTATTAGTTAAACTTCCGCCTCTGTTATGCATGAGTAACGGTTGTGTAGTTGCCTTTCCTATTATGGCATATGCATCTAAAGGTGGTAATTTGAAACTCCATCTTCGTTTTACAGTTAAACCAAGCCAGATTACTATCCATAGCAGTATGTGCATAACACTAACAAGGGCTAAAAGAGAAACAAGAAAAAAAAAGAATTTGTATTTACAGTGCTACAGAAATAAAAAAAAAAAACATAAAAAATTTTTAAGGCTTATTCGTATTAACCAATTACAAACAATTAAATTAAAAAATAGAATTGACTTTTGATTTAAAATCACGTTAGTTTGTATTTGTCCTTTGGAATAGTAGACAACTCTCATTACAATTGTATGACTTTCATGCTTACAGTTTTCGACCGAAATCAAATTGACTTTGGAAAAGTTCAAATAGAGTTGTTTAAATACATACATACAAACTTTTATACTTACACTCAAATGTTATATTAGAAATTTGTGTGTAAGTTCTCAATTCGATACCAGACACTTATAATGAGTCATTCAAATATTGTCAGTGGATTTTGGTTTATTTTTCTTCACACTTTTAATTCAGGTGTTGTTATATGATATTTTATGATGTGGATTTTGGCCACAAAATGCGTTATACCTAAAATGCTTTGGTTTAGACATTTCCTTCCTGCATATGTAAGATGACTAACAAGGAAGGTATACCAATTAGCTCTATTCGATTTTTATGAAATCTGATATGTGACAGAGGAGAAAAATATAAGAGCACGTATTTTTTTAGCCGCCCAATCTCATGTTTAAGTGTTAGAAAGTGGGATCAGCAACTTATTTTGTTTTATATGAAAACATGTCTGAAATTTAGATTTGTTTACACGCAGAAAAAAAAATTGTTGAATATAATTTACATTTCTATATACATATGGATATATTTGAAGTACATATGCTTCCAACTATTTTATTTTTATCGTTATTATATATACATATATATTTCCAAGCAAAAATTGTAATGTTTGTATGTTAGTCATATTTCCCCACCTAAACAAAGATATATTTGCAACTTTATTTTACCATTAAATATTATGTTTTTGGAATGCAAAAATATGTATGTTTGCCAATATGGGTCATATTCATAATCACTTAAAATTTATAAGTGACTTTTAAAACTTAAAAAAACTTTAAAACTTAAAAAAAGTTATACTGTATTAAACTTTGTAATATATTTATTGGCCTTTTGTGGCTTTGATAATACAATAAAACAATTTTTCCATACAAAATTCATTTTATAAATGTGTTATGAGGTTTTGAAATTATGCATAGACACTTATATGTTTACCCTCAAAGATATTATATTTACAAGCAAATATAATACCAAACAATATTATTTTATATTAGAAACACGCCAAATATATTTTTACTGTTATTTTTTTCAAACATAAATATATATGTATAACCTGCAAATATGTTTCCAGCGGAGCTATTTTTTTCGTACTCGGGAAAATAAAAATTTTGGTACCCACATTGAGCATGTCTTGGACCCAGGGTTACGACTTATTTGAAATATTGGTGAAAAGCGAACTATGACTAATATCGAAAAAAAAAACCTCAGACACTCCCTTTATTAAATTAAATAGAAGAACACCAGTATGGCAATTTTAATATGTGTATAAAGCCAGATTCACAATGATGGAGTACTTCACTCTGCAGAGTGGATTTTGTTGCTTTCTTTTTCGCACTTACATATTTTTTGTATCATGCCATCTCTATTTTAGTACACTCCACTCTGCAGAGTGGAGTACTCCATCATTGTGAATGTGGCTTTAATGTTAAACATTTATAAATGCAGCCAGTACCTCTAAAGAATTCTTTTATTACTATTTTCTTTAATGGAAATCTTACGCCTACGACAAATTCTCGTAGTGAAGGCCATGGAATAATAACACCTGGTAGACACATTAGAAAATATATCCTCCCCATTACATGAAAAAAATTCAAAAATTCATACAAAAAATAAACAAAAAATCCTAGACTGTCAAAAAACCCAAATTCTACCAAATGACTTTACCTAGTATTGTTATGCCATGGTGTAACTGTTTTTTACCGGAGTGCAAAAGCTTGTCGAAAAAGCTGGTTTTTCGGTTCCATAAATACCATCCTTTCAATTCAATTTGTTATATATTTTAAAATAATGAACTCTTTAAAGTTCTGCATCCATCATTACATATTCAAGAAACTACATTAATCTGTGCGCCAATAATTGTTGGCAAATTCAATTTGGTATTGACATTGATTATATTACTATTGATGAAGATAATTTCCTTTTAGATTGACAATTTGACTCTCATGCCTTTAAAAATTTACAATTTTAATTAGAATTTAACAAATCATGTACTTACCAGCCATAAATGTAGGACAGTGTAAATTATAACGATAAGTAGCACTTAAATCATTCAGCAAAGGAGCCTTGACAACAGCTAAAGCCAAGACATAACACAGAGAGGCACAATGAGCAAAATAAATCCAAGATTCGCTTGATTTCAATGTAATGACTGAACGATCACGCATTTTCGCTGCTAAACGACCATGACCATATAAATACATAATCATCGATGAAGATAACATCAATATGGTGGAGAGAAGAAATAGGGCCAGAGTAACACTGGCATTTAGTACCAAGCCAGGATTTTGTATAGGTTGAGCTTCACTATAGATTTGTAGTTTATAGAGATTGGAAATACCTACAAAACTAAAGATTATATCAGCAGCCGCTGCTATCATTTGTACACTAAATATGGTGGCAAATGATTTGGCAGTTATCCAAAATACAGCTGGATA
The DNA here is from genome assembly GCA_949987735.1 of Leucophora obtusa. Lineage (NCBI taxonomy): Eukaryota > Metazoa > Arthropoda > Insecta > Diptera > Anthomyiidae > Leucophora > Leucophora obtusa. The sequence goes on from OX465295.1 coordinate 367,051,871, forward strand.
GCGAACACACCACACGAGTAGGGCAAATAAAAGATTAACGAATTCAGCACTGGGCGGATGAGTAAAAACATTAACATCTATGGGTTTTTCGATGCCAAAAAATAATTGCAGCATCCCTGCAAAACCATCGAGTCGCATTATACCATCTTCGGGGGCAGAAGCTGGTTGAATAGCTGCTGCAGTTGATGTTGAAGATTCGTCTGAATTCATCTCGGCTATATATTCACTGGAATCGTTTAAAGATAAATCACCTATTAAATATTCAGGTTCGATTTCTACATGATTTTCTTCGGTCAAGGATATTTCTCTTTTAATTATTTTCTTTGTTTTTGTCTTGATCTCGATAATTTTCGAATTGCTCGACAGTGGTGTGGACGGAATAATTTCTGGTAGTTTCTCTGGTTTTACAATATGTATATTACTATCTCGTGTTGTTGTGCTAATAGTGGTGGAAGATTTTGGATATATAGCTGCTCGAGCACGACCATAATCTAATTCTTCATAGGATGTGGGTCTATGTTCGTATATATTACCTCCTCCTCTACCTCTGGCAGATGCTAATTCTAGTTCTTCTAAATTATTTACATCTAATAATTGTTCTATAGATTCCTCAGATTTAGTAAAACGTATATCACCTAATCGTCTTGTGTTAGTCCCTAATAATTGCTGTTGGGGGTAGTGGGGTTGTTGCTGCTGCTGTTGGTGATGTTGATTTTTACGTTGTACTTTTCTTTGTCTATGATGTTTACGAGACGACTTTCCATTATGTTTATTATGATGATGTTGATGATGTATATGATGTGGGTCATGTTTTATGGAAGAAGCAGAAGACGACGGCAACAAAGTTAAAGGAGGCAAATGTGTTGTTGTTGTTGGTATACTAGTCTCGGTCGTCGTGGTAGTAGTTTTAGGCAGTTGTGTAGAAGATAATAAGTCTTTATTGCTTGTTGTGGCAGTGGAATAGGTAATTGTTTTTGTTGATGCCATATTGTTATCGGTAGTTAATTCGTCTGTAGTTGATAAAATGTTTGTAGGTGTGGTAGTTATCATGTTTGTGGTTGTTTCAACAACAGTAGGAGATGTTGTGTATGTCATGCTTGTTGTTGTTGTCGATGATGATGATGATGTCCTTTTTATAACATCTTCTAATATCAATGTATTCCCTTTACCTACAATTTCCATTTCCTTCCATATTTTACGATTGCTTTCATTGACATTTTCATCTGCAAGTGACGTTTTAACCGTTGTTGCTTCTGTGCTTGTAGTGGTTGTTGTTGTGGGCCTTGTATCTATATTTATTGCTTGCCACTTTTTATTAGTATTCTGCTTGTTATTAGCATCAATTAAATCAGGCAACTCAAAATATTTAGTTTTTCCTGTTACATCAGTCTCTATGGTATTTTTTTCTTTTACACCATGTTGTTGCTTTTTAGAATTATGATCCAATAAATTATATGCACTGCCTGCACTGGAATAGGAAGTAAACATTGTATCATTGAAATAGTCCTCATCTTCTTGTGATTCAAATGATGTATTGTTTTGATAGGGCGATGCTATAACAGATAGCACTACTAAGTTACGACGATTTACTGTCATAAAATCCAATTCAGTTCGCCATATTGTTTCTGAAATCATAAAAAATTTTTGTTAATTAGTTAGTAAGTTTTTTATCGACGTAACTTTAACTTTTATTGCTTAAAAATGTAAAGCATATGCAACATTGTTTCTGAGCTGTATTTTAATATTGTAAAAGATAAAAGTATTAGGACAGCGCAAAAATAAAAAAGGTCTTTGACGTTTTGTACACAAAAATAATTTACAAAATTCTGTTTGTATTATTAAACATCTAACAAAAAACTTTAAGCTCCAACAATCGAACTTGTAAATGGAAACAGCATCTTTGTTATTTTTTTTTTAACTTTGAATTTTTATTTTTAAAGAATTTTTATATGGAAAATATAATTTACAACTATTTCAAATAAAAAAATTGCTAGAAGTAGAATTTCAGTTTTTAAAAAAGATGTTTGCATTTATGAATTCCATTGTTGGTGCCTACTGTTTTTTGTGTGATAACTGTTTAATTTCTGAACTTATTCTAATATCCTAATCTAATATATAATATTTAATCTAATATAAATTCGAATTTTAGTGTTCTAAAGGCACATATACACACAAAAGAAAACTCGCGAGACTTTACGAAATTGCAGCTCTGTATAAGTCCACGAAATGTGGACATTATATCATTGACAATTTCTATTACATACAATTTCTTTAATTAGTACATGTTTCTGTAATGTTTTGTTAAATCATTGAACATTTTAGTTTGTTAAATGCACTTTTTGGCAGTTGGAGAAAAAATTTTGTATAAATAAAAAAAAAAATAAACAAATATATGACCACTAGATGTGGTACTTTTGCGATTAAAATTAGTGCCAACAATATTATAGATAATAAATTTAGCCCGAAATCTACAAGATTTTTATTTTTATTTTTTATTTTTATTTTTAGTGCCTTAAATTTGAAATGTGTTACTCTGATGCACATGGGCCCAAGGAAAGCCTATTGATTTAAGATAGAATCGGTCCATATTTAGACCTAGTGCCCATAAATGCACCTAAAATTGGGCAAAATAAAAACTTCTTACTAATTTTCTAATTTTTGACCATTCTATAGACAAATTTTGACACAAGTCTACAAAATCCTTTTCAGATTTCGGATATAAACTTTAATTGACTTTCAGCCAGGTTGGTCACATATGAACTATATTTCTGTTATTTCGCATTCTATAGACGAATTTTTGCATCCCATTTAAATTTCGGATCTACACTTTAATTGACTTTTAGCCACGTCGACATCCCCGATTTAAATTTTTTTATTCGTTTTTACTGTATTATCTATAATTTAATGGAATTTGTAAAATCCTTAGCTACCCAATTTTGTCGTTAAAAAGTTAGAGAATTGCCCCTCTGATGTTACCAATATAAAGATAATCAAATGCGAAACTTTAAATTTATAAACATAGTTTTTTAATCGGTTTAGTAGTTCAAGTCTAAAGCACCGTAACTTAAAATGCCTCAAAAGTTACGTTAAATTTAAAAAATGAAAAAATTTTTTTTAGTTAAGTGTTTTTAACCGTCGCATAGGACAATCTTAATTATATATATTTAATCCTTTAATTCCCAGTGAAACATAGGCCCGCAATCGTAATTAATTTTTTTATTTTATTATAAAGATCCAATCACTACCCATTAGCAAATGGTCGAACTAGTTCTAAAACATACTAGTTTCTTGTCTAGTAATTACATAACTAGTTCTCAAAATAATCATTTTGAACCAGTTGTGTACTAGTTAAATACGATCTATGTAGAGACTGTTTAAAAAAATTACCTGAATTAAAATATGAGATTTGAAATTATTTTTTTTGCATTTATATTTAATTAAAAAATCAGAGTTTGTAAATAAACACTTAAATTTTTTTTTATTGTGAATTAAATTGAGGTGCAAATCAACTGGTACAGTACTGGTGCCAAAGAGACAATCCAGAACTAGTTTAGTAAATTTCTTATAAGAACCAGTACAGCTTCTTGTTTTTCTTCCAAAAACAATAATCTTTAAGAATTTGTATACCTAATAGTTTCATTGAAACTGTGCAGAGATTTCAAAAGATTGAATTTAAATACGAGTTTTGAAATAATACCTTTGTTAATACGTGATACATTCTGAGTTTGCAAATAAACACTAAAATGTTTTATTGTCATTAGAAATCATAAACACAAAATATTTGAAATTTCATTTGGTAAATGGATATAATTATCTCAGTAAGAGGAAACTATCGGTCTAATCTACGTTTTATCAAAGGAAAACCCTCTGTTTTTTATCTATATAATTCAGATACAACCAACTGGTACAGTACTATTTCCAAAGAGTCACTTCGGAACTAGTTCCGCGATTGTCACATTAGCACCAGTTTCGCTCCCTATTTTTCGTCCTTAAATTGTAATTTTCAAACTAGTTATACAACTAGTACCAAAGTGGGAGTTTGGCGACAATTGCCCCCATGTTAAATTCTACAGTTGTTTGTATGGAGAGGCGGTAGAACTCGTACTAGTTGCCTGGTTTAAATAAACTAGTACATAACTGGTTCTGAACTAGTATTTTTTGCAACTGAGTATAAACACAAAATTCCACTTTTTCACAGAAAAATAATAGTATTGTACATTAAATTTGCGTGAAAACAAAGTCTACACACTTTCCACGCGAAACTCATTGTCGTGAAAAATTATATTTTTATATGGAGTATAACACGTGAAGGTCAAACAAATACTATGCTTAAAGCACCGTAAGTTGTTTGAGTTTCACGTGAAAATACTGTTATACCCCGTATAAAAAAAATTATTTTTCACGACAATCAGTTTCACGTGAAAATTGTGTAGAGTTTGTTTTCACGCAAATTTAATGTACAAGACTATTTTTCTTGGGAAAAATGACATTTTGTGTTTATTTTGATTGTGTCTTTGTTATAAAATTAAAAAATTGTTTATTTGTTTAAATTAAATTGCAATTTGAGGCATTTAAAGTTCGAGTGAAATTTTTCCACGTGAAAAACAACTTACGGTGCTTAAAAAGCAAAAATAATCATATTAAAAAATAAATTTAAATTTTCACAACGGACATTATTTATTTAAATTTTGAAAATCGTAAAAATATAATACTTTTTTTTTAACGGTATGTGCTACATTCCAACAAAGAAAGCAATTTATGGTTTATTTTCGTACACCCAGGAAACAGATTCGTGCTTACAACCGAATTTATTGCCAATCAAATGCTTCGGTTGTGGCAACAGAATTTTTTAGTTGGGACTACCGAATTGTTGTTGAGGTAATAAATATTCTGTTGGCACTATTAAATGACTATTAACTCTACTGATATTCAGTTGTCATAACTGAAGAATTTGATTACCATAACTGAACCATTCGATTGGCAACAAATTCGGTTGTAAGCACGAATTTGTTTTCTCTGTGTAGTTATAGCCAAATATATTGGGTCATATGTATAATCAATTTTTTAATTTATAAGAGACTTATAAAACAAATTTTCCATACAAAATTCATTTTATAAATGTGTTATAAGGTTTTCAAATTGTTATGCATTGGCACTATTAAATATACGTATTAAATAAGATATTTCTCACTTATTTACTTATGTGTAAATTCATAAATGTTCTATACGTAAAGTTAGAGGACGCTCACAAAACAAATTTTTCATACAAAATTTGTTTCATAAGCCTCCTATAACTTAACGTATAGATTTCACACATTAATGTAAAAGAAGGCGTATGAGTAATACATTGTACGAGTAGTAATTATTAATGCTCATACGCTTAGGGGTACAACACATTTGTATAGTTATTTAGTGGAGATGGGCACGTGAGGTAGTTTTGACTCACACTCACGTTCACGTGAGTAAATTAAGATTTTACACACACTCACGAGTGATCACGCGTGATTCACTCAAATCACTCAGATTCACGAAATAAAATTTTATCGTAAAAAATAAAATGCAAAAACTAAGGAAAATTTTGAATGTTGTACTATTTTTATACCTGAGCATTTTTATATCTCTTGTAATTTTTAACTTGACAAAACGCATAAAAAAAACAAGCAAATACTAGTTTTGTATAAAAATTAAGTGGTTTTTGCTAAAGTATAATTGTAGTATTATACCGCATTTATACCTGGGCAAAAACTACCTGGTTTTTGTCTCTTGTAATTTTTAACTTGTCAAAACGCTCAAGTATAAATGTAGTATTAAACTAAAAATTGCTACACTAATGAAAAATTCTGTAAAAAATTTAGTTAAAACTTCTAAAAATTAGTTAAAAATAACTCTGCACAAAAAACTGTTGAAATTAGCAGATTATTTTTGCTATATATTATTAAGATAGGAACACCAAAAATAAAACTTTTAAATATACAAGATTTTAGATATATTTGAGTTAAAATTTTGTTAATAGAAAATAAGTGATGAGTTTTAATGAAATTTTTTCACTAAACTAATGAAGTGTTCTTCACAATAGGATTGAAAAACTCCTTAAACTCTATGAAAAAGCTTCATAGTTTTAATGAAACTTTTTCATTAGTCATATTAAATTTTTAATAAATAATATGAAATTTTTCATTAGCTTTTATGAAAAATTTCATTAATTTAATGAAAAGTTTCAATGGACGAATTCCAGTGACAATTCAAAGATCTAATGCAAAAATTCATTGATATAATGCATATAATTCTCGCAGTGTATTCGGCCTAAAGTTTATTTTTTATAAATTCGATTAATATCAATTCCTCATAATTGAAGAGTAAAGGAAAAAAATTAAAATTAAAAAAAAAACGCACTGTCGCAAGTTCCCTGCCAGTCTTGCCTAAGCAATAACACTGTGCTCGAATCAGATATATTCTTTGCTAGCCATTTTTCTAGGTTATTATTTGTTTACCATTATTTTTAGTTAGTTGGTTTATTGCTCTTCCAAGCAGCTTCATGTTAAAAATAATTGAAATCGGTCTAGCGATTAAAAAGTTGTAATTGAGAATGTGAGTACACCTTAAAAATCCCATAATACGTTTTCATTTCAATACATTTTACAACCATTAAAAAAGAGCTTTAAAATGTACCATTTTGTATAGAAAATTTCGAAATGTCCTCACATTTTCACGGGTTTTTTTGGGCCATGGCACCATCATTTTTAAATACAAATTATCTTTTTCTATCACTGGATTCACCGTACTCAAATTAGGATTACCCACCGCACAGTGTAATTAACAATATTTTTGGTATATAATTTTGCAGATATTGAAGAAATAAAAATATCTTAATGAGAATGCAAAATAAAGTCGCTAATGAATAGTTATACCCTACACCACTACGTGGTCCGGGTATTATAAGTTTGTGCTGATGTTTGTAACACCAAAAAATATTGGTCCTAGACCCACTTTATAGTATACCGATCGGCTCAGAATTTTTTTTTATTTCGATTTAACGATGTCCGTCTGTCCGTCCGTCTGTCTGTCTGTCCATGCATTCTTGTGAGCACTCTACAGGTCGCAAATATTAAGATATTTTGATGAAATTTAGTACATCGACTTATGTCGGCCCAAGGACGACGCCTATTGATTTTGATTTGGAATCGGTCCATGTTTAGACCTAGTGCCCATATAAGGGTCCCCCAAAATTTTCTTTTTTACACGCTGCAGGTCGCAAATACAAAGATATTTCAAACGAAATTTGGTTCGTTGACTCACATAGTCCCAAGGAAAAAGCCTATTGATTCTAAATAGGATCGGTCCATATTTGGACCTATCGCCCATATGGGCTATATTTTTGATTTTCTCTTCTTTTATGATTTTATATAAAATTTTGACACAAGTCTTTTTACCCATTCAAATTTCGGATCCAAACATTAGTTGGCTTTAAATCAGACTGGTGTAGGGTATTATATAGTCGGGATGCCCGACTTTAACTTTTTTACTCGTTTTTTTATTACAAACACAATGGCATATACCACACTTTAAATTAGAAGATTTACATATTAAATCCAACTAACGATTTAGTATTTGTCTTTGTTTGTTAGTTATTTAGTTTATTAAATACATTATACTGTGTGTTTACAACTAAATAAAACGTTAATTAAATCGACCGTGTTCGTTCATTTATACATATCTCTTAACAGATTATGTATATTTATCCATAATGTATATTATCACCATCGTTACCATAATAATCCATACCACCATCATACACTGAGTAAACAGTTTTCTTCTACACAATATTTCTGTGTTGACTTTGCCATTAAATGGCAAAGATTATACCAAATGTGTATGTATCGTATATACTCGTATAATAGGAAAATATATTGTATATGTATGTGTGACTGTGTATATTGTACACTATTTGTTGATAGTAGAGTACAACGCTCTATTGTTTAAAAAAAATCATTAGTAAAGCTGCCTACACACTAGGGAACATACTTAGAAAAAGAGAGAATTTTTTGTGAATGTGTGAGTGAGTTTGTGTGTGTGTGCGTGTTGAGAGCGTGCATTTCGTGTTTACAAAATTTTTTGATATTTTTTGTTCCCTCAACCATGTTCCCTAGTGTGTAGGCAGCTTAAGAAGTACTAAAACCGGTTAAAACGAATTTCATATATCCTTAAGGAGTATTGTACATTATGAGATTAAGTGTTAACATCATGTTCTTAAGACTTTCGTTGCGTTCATAAGGTTTTTGCGAAATTCAATCAAATTTCTTATCTTTCTAAAAAGTTTTTAAAAAATTGTTTCTCGCAAGCAAGTATCTCACATTGAGGTCGAGTTTTTATGATGTAGATTAATCTTAGTTTATCGCTATTTGTAACTGAAATACTGCTTTCAAAATATGGTTAATTTTTTTATGTTTCAATAAAGATCAAAATTCTAGAGGAAAAAAAGTTGTTCCATCATTTTTTTTAATAAACTTAAAAATGGCTAACAAAATTCGTTTTTGGTTTAAATAAACCATGTTTAACTGACAAAAACTTGACATTCAAGTTTTTAAGACTTTATTTCGTATTTTATTAATAGTGTTGAGATTTTTCTTTCTAAAATTCGCATGACTCAGTCCCTTAATGTAAACATCTTCTAATTGTAAGAGTGATTATTTCCTAGCAAGCATACACTTACCCCCAAATTCATAAACGCTTTATAAAATTATAGGAGGTTTATTGAACAAATTTTGTATGCAAAATTTATTTTGTAAACCTCCTATATCTTTACAAATTATTTATGAATTAAAGGGTTATTTTATAATTTACTTTATAAAATATCTTCTAGTAAGGTTATAGAAACAGGTGCTTATGATGAATATTTTAAATTCAGAATTTTATATTATTCTTACGCTTGAAACAAAGTTTTTGAAATACATATTATTTTAAAGCAAACCACGCCTTAAATTTAATGGAATAATAATAGCAAATGTTGATCTTTTATGAATTTAATTTTTTTATAAATCCTACTTAACAGCAAGGGTCATAAACTTTATTTAGTAAACCACAAAACATCATAATTGTCAACCAATATGTGCATATAAAACTTAAACAACAATTGACTTGCATTAGCATGTTAAGTGAACACATGTATAAAGTTTAATAGTATCTATGTCTTAAACGTTTATGGCCAACACTGTTTATTGCATTAATACCCTAGTAAACACAATACTGTAGACCACTGTAATCCAATATTCTTTGGATTATGTTTCCTTAACATTTATTTACTCATTTGGAAAACTTGTACTCATGTTGACTTTCATGTTCGCTTTTTTATCAGTGGGGTTTTTAATGTTAAGTCATGGTGATAAAAAAGAAAGACAAAAAATAACAATTATTGCCGAGTTAATTGTAAAAATAATAAAAAAAAACAATGTGAATATGATGTATTGTTTTTGTATATATTTCAAACGAAATTGTGATTTATGCTGTACGGATTACAGTGGTTGCCAACACTCAGGTGGCATAACAGGTAAAAAATATAGTCAGGGATGGATTTCCAGCCAAATAGGTTTGGGCAGGCCGTTAAGACGGAGACTTTTCCCTTTTTGATCCCCAGTTTTTGCAGCGTTCCTGACGAAAATTCGAAAAAGTACCTACCTTTCTAAGGAATTACCCCATACACTATGGAGCAGATATATTTTAATCTTCAAGTTTCTAGACCAGGCGGTTTGGACAGATTGTTATGGGAGGTACATATTACATACATAAGATCAGAGGTCAAATTTTAGGAGATTTTAATTTTTTTTAAACATATTAATATAACGGATATTGATGGAACTTCTTGATACTATTTTTCTTGATCTAAAAATAATATTCTTAATTCAATTTCAGGAAATTGACCCTTAAGTTCTGTTGGGGCCTATATGCCCCACTGAAAAAAATATTAGTCTATATTTATCATAAGATCAAAAAAGCCCCAAGAGGGCTTATAGGTTAATTTTCTAAAATTAAATTAAGAATATTATTTTTAGACCTAGAAAAATAACACCAAGAAGTTTTATTAATATCCGCTCAGGAATATCTGTTATATTAATATGTTTAAAAAACATTAAAATCTCCTAAAATTTACCTCTGACCTTATACAGGGGCAATTTAATATATTTATATTTTGCCCTAATCTTGTGTTGTTATATTCCGCCCAAAATTATTTGAAATTTAAAGAAGAAAAAAGAAAAACTTGCCTAAAAGCCAAATAAATGCTAAAAATCGGTGTTTTCGAGAAATCCCATGAAATAAAATCTCTGCCCCAGCCAAAAGAAAAAAGGAATTCCTACTCTTTTTGTAGTTTTTAATCTCTAATATGTTCTTAGTAAAACCTTTAAGTCAAATCGTTGATTTTTTAAAATTTCTTGAAAAAAAAATTTCAAAAATTTAAAATTGTAGATTTGAAAACAGTGTTTTAGAATTCTGATCCCTTTGGCACTAATTTAAAACGAGTTACCAAATTCAACAGGAAAAATACTTTTTATCTGAGTTTCTTGGAACTTATAGAATAAAAACATGTTTCTTTAGTGGATTATTTCAATAAATTTTAAAATTTGGACCCGAATTTCTTGATTAAGTGGTCTGCGACACATAATTTGCCTGGGGATATTGTAATAACTCGCTGTTTTTAACCGATTTAAGTTTTTATTGTTTTATTACAAAAAAAATTCACTTCACATCACGATTTTTTAATGTTTTTATTTCGAGTTAGTTTTAAAATATCAATGTTTTCGAGAAAATGCACAAAAAGTTATATTTTCTCCTTGTAATCCGTGTTCCAAATTTCAGGGCCGATGCGGCACGTGTTCCCGATATCCGATTATCCTAATTTTTTGGGAGACGTAATTTTACACCCAAATAAATATTTCAAGAGGGTAGCCCGGTCAAAAACTTTTTTCGAAATTTTTCGATCTACAGCGTCCAGCGGTATATACATACATATAACATGTTCAAGCATATCCAAAGATGTCCTATTTTCAAGGATATCCTATAAAAAAACAAATTTTGGACTCTTTTGTACGGAGATGTTTGTGATTGAAATGTCAAACTTACATATCATAATCTATAGTCGATTTAAATAAACACGTGTTTCAGATTTTTTTGAAATTCGCGATTTTTCTCGTTTTATAAAAAATTCAATGTGGTGGAAACAGTATGTTCAAAATAGGGCAATATGGATTCCAAAACATTTCTTTTGACTAGTAAATCTTCGCTATATGGATATAGTGTGGAATTTTGCAACTTTCATACATATTGCACGGTGCCCTGGACCATTTGATATAATTTTGTGGCTTACAGAACAAATTTTTCATACAAACATAAGCCTCCTATAACTTTATAGAGCATTTATGAATTTACACATTAATAAATAAAATGAAAAATAATGAGTTACACACCAGCATACGAAAAATGAAAAAATATGTCGTTACCTATGTGCTTACCAGTATTGACTAAAATAATGATTCTAAAAATAGATTTTCAAAAAAATGAGTTTTATAAAAACAATATTTTTTTAATGCAAACATTTTTTTTAATAAAATTTTCTGGTGCTGGAATCGAACCTGGGACTGCAGACTGTTACGTCTATAGCTGTACCATCTAAGCTATCTCGGCATGTAATATTTGATAGATAAAAACATAATTGACTTGCTGCGCACAAGTCAGCTTACTCGCCAACATACAAAAAATTAAAAAATATGTGGTTACATAAATCATTACACTAATAGAAAAAAGTCCGTAAAAAATTTAGTTAAAACTACTAAAAATTTGTTAAAAAGTATGCTGCAGAAAAAAACTGCTAAATTCGCAGACTATTTGTGATATATATTAGTATTATAGGAACAGCAAAAATAAAACTGTTAAATATATTTACAGAATTTTTTTTTTAATTTTTGTAAATGGAGAATAGCAAATTAACCTACTAAAATCAGCAAAAAAATGTTGCTGATATAACTGTTATTTAAATAAATTTGGAGTTTTATGCAGTTAAAAGTTAAGTTTGTAATGTTTAAAAACTCTTTGTTAAATTAGTGAATGCCGTAAATAAAATTCCCTTAAAACATAATTCCTAATTACCGTTTTATCTTTTAAATAATTATTTTAATATCAAAGTTTTAATACAACATTTCATAACGAAAATAGTTAAAACAACTTATTATACATACTTATGTATATATATTATTTGCATTACACGCAGATAACTTTCTGCGTTTTAGATTCTTTGGGCAGATGAGAAAAACAAATTTATAATAATTTACGCCAAATTATTATAAGTAAAGAAAACAAAATAAATAAGTCTTTATATTAAGGTCATGTAAACAGAACTTAAAAATTTTGGCACTATAACTGGACATATTTACTTCATAACACAATTTTGCGCCTTAAATTATTCTAAATTTTTCAGTTAAATATATTTGAAGCAGTAACCACAATTGACTTACCTTGTGTTAAGTTGCCACAAAATTAGTTTTTCTTTAAACTTAAGTACACTCAAAATAGTTTGTAGTTTAATTTAACTGAAAAATGTAATTTAAAATAAAAGTCACTTGAAAACTAAGTTTTCATTTAAATCAAAAGAACTTTTCATTTATTTTTAATAAATTAACAAACTAACTAAACTATAAATGATTTTTTGTTTATTTTTTTATTTGATTTATGAATTTTTTTCACTTTGAACTATTTAACTATAAAATCCCTAAAAAATAGTGTCTTTTTTTATTTCGTTTTTTAACTATCGAAGAATTAACTGCAAAATCCATCAGAATAAATGATATTTAGTTTACTTCGTTCTGTTAACTGAATTAGAAATTAACTAAAAATCTAAAAGGGTTTCTTTTTTAACAAAACATTTTAAATGAAAATATTAACTGTAACAGAAACTCCGTATTTATATGTAATTTACTTTCTAAATAAAAGACAACAATTTCAACGGTGTTTCATACTTTGGGGTTAACTTTAACATACATAACTATTGAACAAAAGAAAATGTGAAAAAAATTGTACAGAAAACAACAACAAATTTTTGGGTTAACTAATAATTAACTCTTAAACCTTCAGTATGAGACCCAGCGTAAAATATATCTCTTTGTATTTTAATTGTATAATCATTTAAAAATAAATGTACGTATAACTTTTTAAATAAACTACAGTCAGTTACGGTAATAATATTTTTATTGCATATTTGAATTAATTCAAATTGGCCCATTTTTACCATTTTTTTATATTTGCGAAATTATTTTAGTTTTTGTTTGTTTTCTTCTTTTATCCTTATTGATTTAAAGTTACTTTTTATTTGTTTGAAATGTTTTTAACTTGATTAAGTTGGATACGATGAGTTTCGATTATAAATTAACAAACTTAATGGGGATCGAACTTTTCAAAAGTTGACTTAAGTATGGGTACTTCAATGTATATGCATGGCATCGCTATTTTCCTTAATTCAAATTCGCTTAATATAGTTGGGCCTTAATAACGGTTCTTATATTCTGCTAAGTGAAATGAAGATTTTGCATTACCATATGGTTAAAAGAGGCCAGCACGGCTCAATATTAGAGAACAGATTCACAGTTTTTATAAAAGTAGTTTTTAATAAAACGTTTTCATAAAACGTACGAACTTATATTGGGTCTGTTTGTTTACATTTCTAGTAAAATACAGTAAATTTAGAAAGTGTGAAAGAATTTGCCAAAAATTAATTTCTTTTCAAGTAACATGAAAGAAAATTATATCAAGACTTGGAAATATAATCAACTGAATTAAAGAAATTGCAAATTTTGCGGCAAAAACCAACTTAAGAAAAAAAAAACTGGTAAAAATAGTAAAAACTAGCATGTAAACAAACAGACATATTAGGGGTTTTCATATAAATTCGTAAATTCCTTGTAAACCTTGTATAAATACAAACCATATTTTTTATGTATGGAGTTTGGCATTATACTCATAAACATACCAGGTTTGCACCCATTACGAGTAGAATACGAGTTTATAGTAAAGTAATAACTTTACTAAATTTGGACTCATTCGGATGTACCATGTGGAAATACGAGTCCGGTACCGAAGTTTTTTTTAAATAAAATTATTAAGTTTTTTCGGTACCGGACCAAAAATATCCACATAGTTGAACCAAATGAACTGAAGTTTCGCACCAATAATCCTGGCTGTATATGTAATAACCTTGCTAAGCTTGGACTCATTCCGATGTACCATGTGGAAATACGAGTCCGGTACCGAAGTTTTTTTTAAATAAAATTATTAATTTTTTCCGGTACCGGACCCAAAATATCCACATAATTGAACCAAATGAACTAAAATTTGGCACCAATAATCCTGGCTGTATATGTAATGACTTTACAAAGTTTGGACTCATTCGGATCTACCATGTGGAAATACGAGTCCGATACCGAAGTTTTTTTTTAATAAAATTATTAATTTTTTTTTACCAAATAAACTGAAATTTGGCACGAATAAGCTTGGCTGTATATGTAATAAGTTTACTAAGTTTGGACTCATTCGGAGCTACCATGTGGAAATACGAGTCCGGTACCGAAGTTTTTTTTAAATAAAATTATTAATTTTTTTCAGTACCGGACCAAAGATATCCACATAGTTATACCAAATGAACTGAAATTTGGCACCAATAATCCTGGCTGTATATGTAATAACTTTGCGAAGTTTGGACTCATTCGGATCTACCATGTGGAAATACGAGTCCGGTACCGAAGTTTTTTTTAAATAAAATTATTAATTTTTTCCGGTACCGAACCAAAATTTTCACGTCGTTCCACCGAATGAACTTAAATTTCGGGCGAAATCATTCAATATTTCGGGCGATCATTATGAATGCGTTTGAACTTTTCGCGCGAAAGTTTATTTGTTCTGGTTAAACGATGTGGAAATGACAACAAGACTTTTGTTACAGTTTTCGTACTAAAATGTAAAAAATATGCAAACTTTTGTACAAATAATCTCCACTTAGTTATGTTCTAACTAATAATAACACAAATAATCAATTTTTTAAAGCAGATATTACCGGGAATACCGAGTACCGAGAAATGGGGGGCCTGATTATAACTCAAAATTATAAAAGAAAAAAGTTAAAAAATTGTCATTTTTTATATATTTTACTAAATACCGGTATAATACCGGTAACTACCCATAAAAATAACGGCATCGGTAACGATAACGGTATTGGGAAATATTTTTAGAGGTATTTGTAACGGTATGTAAGCGATAGCGGTATTATAACGATAACGGTACCAACTTCGATTTATATAAACAGTTTAGTGTGATATTAATTACCTCGTGGCAATAGACCATTTTCAATTATACGCGACTCCAAAAGCAAACGTGGTAAAAGTAAACACATGGCTATAACAATGTGTATAAAAGCAGCAGTAGGTCCACCATGTGTCCATAAGGTACGCAAAGTACCACCACGTGATTCCTCTTCCAAGCCATCATGTGGTGCCATAGAACATCGACGCTCTTTAGCACCAGTTGCCAATTTAATGCCATCGTTAGCCAAGTTACCCACCTGAAAATTGTAAGAAGAAAAAATGGTTGAATATATTATGTTTTTAAATACAGTGGATTCCTGAAATAATGAACAATTGACGGGGATAACATTCGATTTTTTGTTAACTTAGTAACCCTTCATCATTATCAGATTTGTCTAACAGTTTCTTAGAATTTTTGAAACAACATTGTAACAAGAAAGTGCCCACTCTAACGTTTACACTTACAAGAAAGGTATCCCAATCGGTTCTCTCCGTTCTTAATGAGTTCGGGTGTGTGATAGAGGAAAAAAAATAATGTACACGTATTTTTTTACAGCAGCCCAATCTCATGCTTTGGTGTCAAAAATTACCCAATTTTTCGTTTTTAAAATTTATTTCCTATAATTTCAAAGAAAAATAGACAAATTGGATATCCAACGAAAGCTTTTTTGAAGACGCATCCACCAATATACAAAACATGTCCGAACATGTCCAACTTTTTTTGTTCAGTTATTATTTTTTTCGAATAGCCTATTTGTATGGGAAATTATTGTTGGTTTTAGCTCAAATTTACATATAATAATGCCCATTCAATTTAATCGAGGAAGTGGCTGAGCGTTTTTCGATATTCATTATCGTTCGGCTTTGGTACGACTTTTCTTAAAGTGCCTTTTTCAGCAATATTTTAAATAAGCGGCAACCCTGTGTCCACGGCATGGGCAATATGCATATCAAAATTTATATTTTCTCGAGTACTTTAAAGCTGTGTACAAATAAATCTAAATTTCTAAAATTTCAGACATGTTTTCATAGAAATATAGGTTAGTTTTTGATCCCACCTTTTTTAACTCTCAAACGTGAAATTGGGCCACCAAAAAATATGTGCTTTTTTTATTTTTTTTCCTCTATCACATATCCAAATTTAATTAAATTCTTAGGAAACCCATTGGGGTACATTCCTTGTTAGTGTAAGATATCAAAAAAGTTTAACCGGCATGCATTGACTTTTTATGGATTTATTGTTTCTAATTTTCAGTTGTGTGTATGTGTGTGGTTTCTATGAAAAGAAAAAACTCGTACATAAAACATATAAACCATTGATCAGAGATGGGAGTAATTAATTACTTTGTAATGACCATTGCGCTATCATTGAATCTATTGGCTATACAGTTTATGTCGATTTTTTTGCTTGAAAAATGCATTTATTATAATAACAGAATGAATTGATACATTATTCAAAGTATTGTCCATTGTTAGCCATAAAAGAACTGATCCGGTTTTGAGGTAAAGAATGAATCAAGCCAATTTCTGATACACTGTTCTGAAGTGAAGCGTATTCCAGTAAGGACGTTCTGCATCGATCGAAGCAAATGGTAGTCAGAAGGGGCAAGGTCTGGGCTATATGGCGGGTGAGCCAAAACTTCCCATCCACTGTTTTCCAAATAGGTTTTGAGCGGTCTTGTAACATGTGGCCGAGCGTTGTTATGATGGAAGATTATCGCATATTCTCTTTTTGTTGGTTGCTCTCTTTAAACGAATCAATTGTTTTCGGTACAGGTACCCTGTGATCGTCTGACCCGATTTCAGCAGCTCATAATACAAAACACCCTTCTGATCCCACCAAATAGAGCATTACCATGGCGCCATGGATATTCGGCTTCGGCGTTGGCCGGGCTTTACGTATGACTTTTTGCGCTTGGGGTTATCGTAATGTATCCATTTTTCATCACCAGTAACAATACGATGCAAAAATTACTTCTTTTTGTAGCGTTCAAGCAGCATTTCCGACATGCAAAATCGCCATTCAACGTCTCGCGGCTTCAATTCATATGGGACCCAATTTCCTTGCTTTTGAATGAATCCCAATGCTTTTAAACGTAGGAAAATGGCTTGTTGTGTGACTTCCAATGATAATGAAAGTTCTTCTTGCGTTTGACAACAATATTCGTTGAGTAATGCTTCCAATTCCTTCTTCAAACTTTTTCGGCTGACCAGGCCTTTCCTTGTCTTCTGTGTCGAAATCACCACTTTGAATCGCGCAAACCATCGTTCACAAGTTTTTTGAGTTAGTGCATATTGACCGTAAGCTTCTACCAACAATCGATAACTTTCGGCAGCCGTTTTCTTCAAATGAAAGAAGGTTATCAGATTTCCCCGCAAAACATCTTTTTTAGGCACAAAATTCGACATTATTATACCGATTGAAAAAATGTGTGTTTACACTTTGGCGTCTATCGAATACTGAATTATAATGACAGATGTTTACCCACCCAAATACCATATTTGTTATTATTCACACAAACCATATGTGACAGTTATGCCAAATGTTGTCCAAATTATTAACTTGTATACCCAATATAAAATGAAATTAAAAAAAAAAATCATTACCATTACAAAATGTAATTGCAATGAAAAAAATGTTCATTTCAATTGTTTTCTTTACATTTAATAATTTCATTACCATTACTTATAATAATGATGTAAAGAACGTTTTGTTCTTTGTTCTACTCTGAAAAATTTTCTTCTATGAAAATTTTTTTCGCGATTTTTTTTTGTGCAACTAACCACCAAACTTTCCCAGGAAAATTTTCTGTTCCAAAGAATCGGTTGTAGAATAGCTACTTTTCATTCACAACCCCTTCTACTGTCGATTCTAACACCGATTCTTTTTGTTTGAAATTGTCACAAAAGCAACCCCTTCTATAGCTCCAAAGTGGAACCGGTTGCTCTAGAATCAGTTCTGGAACTAGTTCTGGAACTGATTCTACGTCACCCACACCTTCCATATAGGATCCCAGGAACTGGTTCCGGAACCAGTTCTATGGAATCGGTTGCAGTGGAACCAGTTGTAGAATGGGTGTGGTTGGGTACCGATTGTAAAAAATTTTCCTGGGTTGTTATGTATATGAAATGGGCATTATAGTCCCTAGATTATAAATTTGAAAAAACTGCACTTAAAAAATTGCAAAATAATGGTGGAACGCGAAAAAAGACTTTATGGTACAAAAACTGAATTAAAAAAACCTAATCAGCGATTATCATTCTGCAAACAAATATATTGATGTAAGAAAATTCTTTTTTTCGCGATTTATTTCGCAATTTTGTTTTCAACTAGCCACCAAACTTTGTATGAAATGGGCATTTAGTCCCTAGATTACAAATTTTAAGAAACCGCACTTAAAAAATTCCAAAATAATGGTGGGACGCGAAAAACTTTATGGTAAAAGAATTGAATTAAAACACTTAATCAGCGATCTACATTCTGCAAACAAATATATTAATGCAAGAATTTTCCTTTTTGGATTTTTTTCGCGATTTTTTTCGAAAAAATTTTTTTTTTTCAGCTAGCCACCAAACTTTGTTGTGCGAAGTGAGTATTATAATCCTTAGATTATAAATTAAAAAAAAAAACCGCACTTACAAAATTGCGAAATAATGGCGGATCGCGAAAAAATACTATGGTACTAGAATCGAATTAAAAAACTTAATCAGCTATTTATGTTTTGCAAACAAATATATTGATGCAAGAATTTTCCTTTTTGCAATTTTTTTTTTGGTTGCAACTAGTCACCAAAACTTCGTATAAAATATGGATACCATAGGCCTCGGATTATGAACTAAAAAAATGTTTTAGTAATTTCTAAACCTCATGTTTTTAAAATACAAAACTTTGACAAAAACGGCAAGTAATGAAAAACAAATGTGTGTTTCATTACTGTGTAAACATTAGGTAAAAGTAATGAAAATTAAAAAAGGGTTCATTTTAATTTACAAAACAAATGAAAATTAAAAAAAATGGTAATGATAAAAAAACTCCATTACCATTACATCAAGTAATGGTAAAGAAAATGTAATGGTAATGATTTTAGCCCATCTCTGCTATTGATATCTGCTCAATTGAATTTTTATGAGATACATACTATGTAGTTTGTTTGAATATCCTGCCAATATTGCTTTCAATAAAAGTCTTTTCTTCTTGTTAGTTTAAACATGCATGTTTGATATTACTTTTACGGATTATGGTTTTAATTTTATGTGAAGGTATTTCTTTAACTCTGAATGTACTTTGTTGTAGAAAAGATGTTGAACAAATAATTACAACCAAAGTAAAGTTTTTATCCTTCAATATTTACACAAAAAAATACATAAATTTTAAGACAAACAAGAATATTTTATTACTAAAATTTTAACATATGTGACCTTCTCCGAGAAAAGGGACCTAGTGTGTCAAAAAACGGGTTTCGATAAAAATGAGAAAAACATTAAAATTTTATTTTTAATTTAACTTTAAATGAGTTCTTCTCAAAACTTCATTTTGACACACTAGGTCCCTTTTCTCGGAGAAGGTCACATATGTTAAAATTTTATATACTTTAATGAAATTCCATAGTACATATATACCTAAAGCCCCGTTCACATTATCACACAAGTGCTTATACTTTTCTTCACACAAGTATGACAAAAAGTATGCTGAAATTGTCTGATTGTCAAAAAAGTATAAAAGAAAATCTTTTCAGTGTTCAGACTGTTATCGACACACACAACAAATAAATTAAAACAGTTATTTTTTCTTCAATTATTACTTTTTTTCACCACTAGTTGTTTTTAATCTTTGTTTAACATTTATTTGTGAATAACACAACACTTGTGTTGAGACAAGTGGTAACTTTATGAAATATTTCAAAAAATAAATCTTGTCAAAAAAGGGTGACCGTATTTTAAAATGTGTGCACCCATTTTGACATGTGTGTAATGAACAGTGTTCACACTATTATACATTTTCGTTATACAACACATTTCTGACATGTATAACACACTTGTGTGATAATCTAAACGGGGCTTAAGTAATATGGTATGTAGTAAATATGAGTTATAAAGCTATTTGAACCACTAAAAAAAAGAGTACATAAATATGATTTTGACAACAAGCTAAGGAGAATTAAAAACAAATTTTTATA
Organism: Leucophora obtusa; assembly: GCA_949987735.1. Classification (NCBI taxonomy): domain Eukaryota; kingdom Metazoa; phylum Arthropoda; class Insecta; order Diptera; family Anthomyiidae; genus Leucophora; species Leucophora obtusa. The sequence goes on from OX465295.1 coordinate 367,072,383, forward strand.
AAAAAAAACAAGTCTCGAGTTTTCCCAAAAAGTGATTATGGCTTAATTTATAACTAGATTTGAAGAACTTTCTGCACTTTGCAACTATATTTTTATAACCTACACCACTTTATGGCACATACCGTAGTATAATATAGTAACCCTACTCATTTTCTGTCATTTGAAAAAAATAAAATTGTCGGATGCAAGAACTGATTGTAGAACAACTTGTACTTGCATGCAACCTGTTCCAATTTATGTTCAATCATCGGTGATTTTTGTTTGAGTTTGTCCCAAAAGCAACAGGTTCTGTTCCTCCAAACTAGAACAGGTTGCTTTGGAACCGGCAGGAACTAGTTCTAGAACTGATTCTACGTCAGTCATACCTTCCATATAAGATCCCAGGAACTGGTTCCGAAACCAGTTCCATGGAATCGGTTGCAGTAGAACCATTTGTAGAATAGGTGTGGTTGGCTACCGATTGTAAAAAATTTTCCTGGGTACTTTTCCTTTACAACCCCTTCTACTGTCGATTCTAACACCGATTGTTTTTGTTTAAAATTGTTCCAACAGCAACCCCTTCTATAGTTCCAAAGTGGAACCGGTTGCCCTAGTGTCCGTTCTGGAACTAGTTCTAGAACTGATTCTACGTCAGTCAAACCCAGGTACCCAGGAACATTTTTTACAATCGGTAGCCAACCACGCCTATTCTACAACAGTTTCCACTGCAACCGATTCCATGGAACTGGTTCCAGGCATCCTATATAGAAGGTGACGTTGAATCAGTTCCAGAACTGATTCAAGGGCAACCGGTTCCACTTTGGAGCTATAGAAGTGGTTGCTTTTGGGACAATTTCAAACAAAAATAATCGATGTTAGAATTGACAGTAGAAGTAAAAGTAGCTATTCTACAACCGATTCTTTAGAACTGAAAATTTTTCCTGGTTAGCCAATCGAATCGTTCGGTTGTGGCAGCCGAGTTTTTCAGTTGTGACAATAGAAAACCAACTGAGACAGGATTAATTTGACTATTACAATGAAATTTCAATTCGGTAGTCGGCTATACAATTCAGTAGTCGCAACCGAAATATTCATTTGATGCAACTGAACCATTCGATTGGCAGAAAATTGGGTTGTCAGCACCGAATCTGTTTTCTGGGTATAGCTAAGCTTAAGTTTTCATGTTAAGTAGTATTATCAAATCACACAATAAGGAATTTCTTGCACGGGACCCACATAACTTTATTCATAGATCAAAAAGTTGCTCCATTTTTTTTTTAAATTGCCCAGCGTTCAAATTCCGAAACTAGAATATCTAACTAATAACCCGGATTCCCGATCCGTTCCAATATCGTCGGAATTTTTAAACGCGCTATCATAGAATTATACCCTGCACTATGTGGTGATGTTTGCCACTAACAAAAATACTTGATCCAGATCCATTTCTTATTACATTAATTGCACTGTTAATTGAGGTTTATTTCCCAGAATATGACCTAAATCCTACTGTGGTGTGGGGCATTATATATTCAGCATTGCCGACTTATAGTACGTTCTCACTGACGAATTTTACGCGATTTCGTCAGTGAAAACTTCTTTGAAAACTAACCCATTTATACTGTAATACTTGATGTTGACAACGTTTTGAAAAATATTCCACAAAAAAAGAATAGCGAAATAAATCACTTTTACAATAATTAAACATTTGGTTTTCATAATTTACTTTATTTTATAAATATTTAAAAATGTTTTGAGTTTTAAATTGTTTCAAAAATTTTAAATTATTTTTTTTCTTATTTGACGTTACTTTTTCTCCTTCATTTATAAAATTTAGGATTGTAAAAAAAGTAGTGGTATGAAATTGGGCAGGTTTACCAGAGAAACCCGCTACCGCTACATTTAATACGTAGCGGTTTATGATTACCTTAATCTGGTGAACGGTGCTACTTTTGTTTTTGTTTTAAAATAAAAATATTTGTAGAGGTTTCTTGGATTTTTTTAAATTTTTTATTCTTTTATATTTATATTTGTAGATATTTATTATTCTTAAAAAAAAATACAAAAAACAAAGACAGCTGATGTATCACTAACTGCTCACAAGTAGCGTAAAATTTTTACGCTACCAAAACAAGGTATCGCTACCACAACATGCTGACTTCGCGGTAGCTAATCAAATCGTTCACCAGATTGTTGAGTAGCGCATTAGTAACAGTTGAGCGTCTGGTTCACGCACTCATTGAAACGTTTTGGATTGTGTTTTCGTCGAAAATGCAATATTATGCTGTTTTCATTAACGTGCCCAAGTGAAAAAAACATTGGGATAATAAAAAAATATAACGCTATGTTTAAAAAAAAGGTAAAAATAAGATAAATTTTATAACATTAACTACAATAATGGCCAAAATTAAAAACATGTTTTACTTTACAAACAAATAAGTGGTTAAGTTAAAAAATTTTATTCGGGTACGAGTATTAACATATAAAGGTTGGGTAATGCTTTGGAAAGATAACAATTTTTCGAGCTCAGTATGAATGAGGTATTAACTATTGTTACTTGCTTTTATTGTAGTATTTTATATTTATTGTCAGTGACAGGTGAGAATAGTTTTTTTTTTTAACTTTAAAATTTACTTACAAAATACAATTATATACAATACAATTTTATTAGTATTATCAAAGGCCTTGCAACTCTCTCAATATTTTTTATTTGAAAAAAATATTAGGCGGCTTGGAACAGGAACGAACTCCGACTGGGTAATCAGGGATGGAAAAGGCTCACTTAATCGGGCTCTTATACCAAAAAATGTTCGATCGCTCTTACATATTTAAAAATGTAAGTAACTAAAAAATAGCTTTCTCTTTGGCTCGTTAAAAAACACAAAAATTAAATATTTAGATATTAGCAAATATTAGCACAAATTGCGAAAAAAAAAAATATTTGCAAAAAGCGAAATTTTTGCAACAATATATTCGTTTGCAGAATGTCTATCGCTGATTACCTCTTTTAATTCATTTTCTGTACCATAAAGCCTTTTTCGAATTCCGTCGTTATTTTGCAACTTTTTAAGTGCGGTTTTTTTAAATATATAACCTAGGGATTAGATTTCTGTACCATAAAGTCTTTTTTCAAATTCCGCTATTATTTTGCAATTCTTTACGTGCGTTTTTTTAAATTTATAATCTAGGGGCTATAATACACATTTCATACAACAAAGTTTGTTGGCTAGTTGCAAAAAAAATCGCGAAAAATAAAATTTGCAAAAAGGAAAATTTTTGCATCAATATATTTGTTTGCAGAATCCAAATCGCTGATTACGTTTCCTAATTAATTTTTTGTACCACAAAGTTTTTTTTCGCGTTCCGCTTTTACTTTGCAATTTTTTAAGTACGTTTCTTTTTAATTTATAATCTAGGGACTATAATACACATTTCATACAACAAAGTTTGGTGGCTAGTTGCAATAAAAAACCGCGAAAAATAAAATTTGCAATAAGGAAAAATTTGTTCATCAATATATTTGTTTGCAGAATGTAAATCGCTGATTAAGTTTTTTAATTAATTTTTTGTACCATAAAGCCTTTTTTCGCTTTCCGCGATTATTTTGCAATTTTTTAAGTGTGGTTTTTTTAAATTTATAATCTAGGGTCTATAGTACCAATTTAATACACAAAAGTTTGGTGCTTAGTTTGCAAAAAAAATAAAAATAAATCGCGAAAAAAATATTTGCAAAGAGGAAAATTTTTGCGTCATTGTATTCATTTGCAGATTGCTAATCGCTGATGAGGTTTTTAATTATTTTTTTTTACCACAAAGTTTTTTTTTCGCGTTCCTCTATTATTTTGCAATTTTTTAAGTGCGGTTTTTTAAATTTATAATCTACGGAGTATAATGCCCATTTGATGAAACAAAGTTTGGTGGTTAGTTGCAAAAAAAAGAAAATTTTGGCATCGTTTGCAGAATGTAAACCTTTTAATTAATTTTTTGAACCCCAAAGCCTTTTTTCGCATTCCTGTATTATTTTGCAATTTTTTACGTATGCTTGTTTAAAATTCATAATCTAGGGCTATAATACTGTTGGAATAGTATAATTCCATAGTATAGTTCCATTCTTGATTTTTATAACTAAATTATTATTTTCCATTCCTGGTTACAATCGATGTTTTGAGTCATACAAAGAGCGCACATAATGACCCTGCAAACATTTAAAAGATACCTTCCAAGAATATATTTCATTTGAATGAAAATAATCAAGTAGTTTTACTTTGAAATTATCTTCTTTTTATCACTTGGAAGATAATTCGACGATATTTGGAAAAAAGTAATTGAAAAATTTTATCTTTTGTCATAACATTTTATGACAATATTTCGGCAATATCATCTTTGTATCATTTGGAAGATAAAGCAAATTTGTTTGAAGTCTTTTATTAATTTGGAAAAAATTAAAACTAAATTTGTACAAAACAAACAAAGATATATAGGAAATAATCTCGTGAAAAGTTAAGATTAATTGCGCGGGAAAAATCGGCTAAGATGAAATCAAAATAATTTATAAGTTGGTCAATGGATTATGTATGCAGATATTGTTTTTCAGGCTTAAATTTAATAATGAAAAAATTAAATTGTTTTTTTATTGTGCTGGGAGGTTATTTAGCGATATCCCTTTTATCTTCCATATGAGTTATTGCTTTCATATTGCCTGAAAATATTGTTTTAGTGTAACAGTTGTTTCCGACGGAGGAAACTTCCGGAATACGAAATTGATATTGCCGGCAATAAATGTTTTCTTCCTGGCGATATGTTCGGAGAATATTCTTCGTGTTGCCATGTTTGCTGGATGATATTGGTTTGAGTATGTTCCTGTTCCAAGGCACATAATAGAACAAATACTTTCTCAGTGATAGAGAGTCCCCCAATCTCTTTATTATGTATACTCTTTGGTATTATTTTGTTGTTATACATATGCTTTGATAGAATTTTTGAAATTTATTCTAGTTTAAATGCATTCTAACGGTGGGTCTCATAATATAGGGTTAACTTTAACTTTACTATTAATCAAAACAAAATGTCAAAAAGTTGTATACAAAACAACAATAAATTTTTGGGTTAACCATTAGTTCACTCAAAACCTTCAGTATAAGACCTAGCGTAAATGTCCATTTTTGTATTCCTATGTTATGGTTTACAACCAACTAGGGTAGAGGGGGGATCCTTCGCCGTTGGGCCAAATACACTAATCCCATTTTTCTCCGATGTTAAGGGAGATAAAAAATTGGAAAAAATATATTTTGTGCATTTTTCAATTACCCTTCCTTGACATTGACTTTGACGAATTTATATCACATGACATGTGGTCGTAGACAGACGTGTTTTTGTGTTTTTTGGGGTGCCAAAAAATTAATTGAAAGTAGATATGTACATTTTGTAACAAAACAAAGATGATCATTAATGACTCAGAAATGAGCTCCAAAAACATAAACATTTTTCCACTTTTTCTTATGAAAGTGGTCCGTTTAAAAGAGTCCCCTGTGTACTCAGAAATGACTCAGAAAAAAGAACGTATAAAATCGAAATTTTCTTCATAAATTTAAATAATTTTGGAATCTTCTTTGAGTCCGAAAAAGGAACCCTCGTTTTGAGACAGCTTTTTAGATTGTAGAGACAACTTTTTGGAATGTTTTCTGAGGGTTCATTTTTTCTACCAAAAAAAAGCGTGTTTTCAAAAAAACAATAATCCTTTCTATGAGCCATTTAAAAATCTTATTAATGAGCGCTCCGAATTTGCTGGCTGGGATCTTTAAAATATGTTTAATAGTAAATTAGAAAATCGTGTTCATTCTTAAATTTATATTAATTATTCAGTTTTTTTGTAATTTTGAAGAATCATAGTTTTAAATTTTTTTTTTAAATTGTATCTAGATCTTTTGGCGAATATCCCCCAAGTTTGGGGCAGTTACGCCGATTTGGGTTACCTTGAAAATCATTAAAAAAGAAATAGAAACTATGCAAATAATTAGAATAAAAAAGAGTGAAAAGGTTAAAGTCGGCCATGCCGACTATACAATACCCTACACCAGTCTGGTTAAAAGCCAACTAATGTTTGGATCCGAAATTCTATAATGTGAGTCAGCGAACCAAATTTCATTAAAATATCTTAATATTTGCGACCTGCAGTTTGTAACCAAGCCAATTTTGGGGGGACCCTTATATGGGCACTAGGTCTAAACATGGACTGGTGTTAACCAAAATCAATAGGCTTCGTCCTTGGGCTGATATATGTCGGTGTACCAAATTTCATCGAAATATCTTAATATTTGCGACCTGCAGCGTATAAACAATATAATTTTGGGGGGACCTTTATATGGCACTAGGTCTAAACATGGGCCGATTTTAACCAAAATCAATATAATTTTGCGGGGACCCTTATATGGGCACTAGGTCTAAACATGGACCGGTGTTAACCAAAATCAATAGGATTCGTCCTTGGGCCGACATAAGTCGGTGTACCAAGTTTCATCAAAATATCTTAATATTTGCGACCTGTAGAGTGCGCACAAAAATGCATGACCACGTAGTGGTGTAGGGTATAATCAGAGGAATTAAAGCAAAGATATGTAGAACTTCAATTTGAAAGTAATTTTTGAAAAATAATTAGGGGTTAAGAAATGACAGTGCTTTGAAAAACAAGTGGCGAAGGATCCCCCCTCTACCCTACAATATGTTTTAGGTTTGTGGGAAAAACAATATTAATGTGTATAGAAAATGAATACTGATGCTCTTTCGGTTATATGAAAATATAGTGTAAATGTTTGGTGTTACGTAGAATGAATATTTCATTTTTCAATCACTGAAAATAAATATTTATGCTTTTTGAACTAAAAAAAGAGAACGGCCGACCAGACAGAGAACAAACATAGATTCCTACGCAGTTAGTACATACAAATTTTCATTTAAACTTGGCTACAATGATGGAAATATTTAAATACATACATACACCTGAATAATTATAAAGTTGTTAGTGCAATATTCGTCTAAAATTTAGTTGAAATATTTTTTATGCAAATTCAATTAAAGTTAAAAAATCAATACGGAACGTTTTATACCCTACATAATCGGATGATTAGTACATATATCGGCATGCAGGCATATTGAGAAAGAAAACAGATCTGACAAGGAAGCTTTTAAAGAAACTTAAGGGGTTTACTCTCTTTAGAGTTTTTTACATAAAGTACATAATGGTAATGAAAATGTAATGGTAACGATTTTGGCCCATCTCAGGAGATACGAAATGTCATTTCCAAAAGAGAATTTACAAATAAAACCACAATTCATATTCCCAATATTGGGTAATAGTGGATAAGGGTAGTCGACGTGTGGATTGCCCTTAAATATTGGTACTTTTTTTCAAAAGTTTCAAAACTTTTGAAAATTTTCATATATGTATATTAGAGTGGTCTAAAAAAACGTGAAAGTTGGAATTCGCGATCTCCACAATGTTGCCCCTATTCCTTAATGTCTAAAAACACTCTGTGCCAAGTTAAAATTATTTTTGTTGTTGTTGTTTTGTGTGTTATTTTCAAATTTCTTTGCACATTTCATTGCATTTGAAGACACTAGGTTTAGGATTGAGTTTACCGCCCAAATATTTCAATTAATTGGCAATCCCGGCTCCGCAACACGCTTAATATGTTATGAGTATAAAAAATTTTATTTTCTCGAGGACTTTAATGCTGCACGGAAAAAATAAAAAGTGTATAATTATCGAAGTACAACTTCAAAATTATATTCTGTAAGTTAGTAAAAACATACATTTAGATTTATCAATTTTTGGTTTTTGTCAACTTGCCTTAGTTTTTGACCTTTTCCATTTTCACGCACTTCAAAATATGTTAAGTTACATAAGTTTTTTCTTTTATAAATTGTCTTCGAAAATATTATATTTTAATTGAAGAATTGTGTAACTTAGCAGAAAACTTTGAAGTTGTATTTTACCGAAGTACTTTGGCGAATTTTTATTTTTTGCGTGTGTGTACAAATAAATCTAAATTTCCAGGGTTGGCAGTCAATACCGCTAAAATAACTTTATCGATTCAAAACCCTTTCAACTGACTACCGTTACCTGTAAAATACCGTTACCGAAATACCGTTATCATTAAAAACCCGTTACCGAAATAACTGAAATACCGTTATTCTTAAAATACCGATACCGAAATAAACTAAATATCGATACCCTAAAAAAAACATTACCGAAATAAATTAAATACTGTTACCCCTAAAATAGCGTTACCGTTATTTTTAATTTTCTGCTTTTAGTAATTGCACGTGGTTGTTGAGTATTTTTCGTAATTTAAGTTGGTAAACTGGTTCTGTTTTTAAACTCGTTTTTTTTTTGTTGTAAAAAAAATTGCGGGATGCATTAAAATAACTGGCTACCGTTATCCTTAAAATATCGTTACCGAAATAACTGAAATATCGCTAACCTTAAAATACCGTTACCGAAATAATCAAAAAACCGTTATCCTTAAAATACCGTTAGCTTAATAACTAAAAAACCGTTATCCTTAAAATAACGATACCGAAATAAATGATATAGCGTTACCCTTAAAATACCGTTACCGAAATAATCTAAACGAGTAAAAAGGTTAAAGTCGGGCATGCCGACTATACAATACCCTACACCAGTCTGGTTAAAAGCCAACTAATGGGTGGATCCGAAATTCGAATGGGTTAAAATGGGACTTGTGTCAAAATTTTCTATGTGAGTCAGCGAACCAAATTTCATTAAAATATCTTAATATTTGCGACCTGCAGTTTGTAACCAAGCCAATTTTGGGGGGACCCTTATATGGGCACTAGGTCTAAACATGGACCGGTGTTAACCAAAATCAATAGGCTTCGTCCTTGGGCTGATATAGGTCGGTGTACCAAATTTCATCAAAATATCTTAATATTTGCGACCTGCAGCGTATAAACAATATAACTTTGGGGGTACCCTTATATGGGCACTAGGTCTAAACATGGACCGATGTTCACCTTAATCAATGGACTTCGTCCTTGGGCCATCGTAGGTCTGTGTACCAAATTTCATCAAAATATCTTAATATTTGCGACCTGCAGCGTATAAACAATATTTTTTTTTTTTTTTTTTCAATTCATTTTTTATTAAAAAAAAAATAATTAATATACATTTTAAATTAATTCGGATCCTACGAAGCCATTTGGCTTATCTGTAGGATATAATTTTGGGGGGACCCTTATATGGGCACTAGGTCTAAACATGGACCGGTGTTAACCAAAATCAATAGGCTTCGTCCTTGGGCTGACATAGGTGGGTGTACCAAATTTCATTAAAATATCTTAATATTTGCGACCTGCAGCGTATAAACAATATAATTTTGGTAGGACCCTTATATGGGCACTAGGTCTAAGCATGGACCGATGTTCACCAAATTCAATAGGCTTCGTCCTTGGGCCAACATAGGTCTGTGTACTAAATTTCATCAAAATATGTTAATATTTCCGACTGGCAGCGTATAAACAATATAATTTTGGTGGGACCCTTATATGGGCACTAGGTCTAAACATGGACCGATTTTAACCTTCGGTCCTTGGGCCGATATAAGTCGGTGTACCAAGTTTCATCAAAATATCTTAATATTTGCGACCTGTAGAGTGCGCACAAGAATGCATGGACAGACAGACAGATGGAGGGACGGACGGACAGACAGACGGACATCGTTAAATCGAAATAAAAAAAAAAATTCTGAGCCGATCGGTATACTATAAGGTGGGTCTAGGACCAATATTTTTTGGTGTTACAAACATCAGCAAATAGCGTTACCCTTACAGATAACCGCATCGTTTCGGTTACCATCCATGTAAATTTCGTAAATTTAAGTCATGTTTTCATAGAAAAATAGGTTAGTTTTTGATCTCAATTTGGGCCGCCACATTCGGTCGCTAAAAAAATGCGTGTCGATTATTTTTTCTCCTCTATCATAGATCCATTTTCACATTTCATTGAAATTGAAGAGAATCCATTGCAATACCTTCCTTGTGAGTTGATTTGTGTGCGATGTGTGGTTATTTGCAAAATGAATTTGTGTGCTTCGTTTAATTTAAATGCACTTTTGCTTAAGCACTCACACAAACTCACTTATATTAAATATAAACTTGTCTATTTGACATTTATTTATTCATTCATGCAATCGTAGAGATATGTATGCCAGGGATGGAAAGTTCAATAATTTTTTTCTCTCAAAAATACCTTAGCAACCCCACAACGGTTTTATATCATGAATGGTAACCGAAAAGAATGCGGTTATCGTTAGGGTATCGATATTTTAGGTTATTTCGGTAACGGTATTTTAAGGGTAACGCTATTTCATTTATTTCGGTATCGGTATTTTAAGGATAGCGGTATTTGAGTTATTTCGGTAACGGTATTTTAAAGATAACGATATTTGGGTTATTTCGGTAACGGTATTTTAAGGTTAACGGTATTTCAGTTATATCGGTAACGGTTTTTTAAGGGTAACGGTAGTCAGTTATTTCAATGCATCCCGCAATTTTTTTTTAGAAAAAACAAAGGAGATTAAAAACAGAACCAATTCAACCAGAACAGAACCAAAATCAAAAAGTACTTAATAACCACGTGAAATTACCAAAAGCAGAAAATTAAAAATAACGGTAACGGTATTTTAGGGATAGCGGTATTTCATTTGTTTCGGTAACGATATTTTAGGGGTATTGATATTTCATTTATTTCGGTATCGGTATTTTAAGGATAACGGTATTTCAGTTATTTCGGTAACGGTATTTTAAGGATAACGGTATTCCGGGTATTTCGGTAACGGTATTCTAGGGGTAACGGTAGTCAGTTGAAAGGGTTTTGAATCGATAACGGTATTTTAGCGGTATTGCCTGCCAACCCTGTTTTATATTTTTCCCTTCATTTAAACTTTTAATATCGAAAATATGAAAACTGGACTCGAAAGAACTGGTTGCTGAAACCCTTTTACTGCATATGTTCTAATTTATGGAGTTTGAAATAAATATGAGCAATTGGTTTCTCCCATATCAAATGGCATAAGAAGCAACTTATACAGAAAACTTCAAGCTCCAAGCTACAGTGATTATGGCGGGATGATTACCGGAGCAACGTTAAGAAACGTTGTACTGGAAAAAAATTATAAAATTTTTATATTAAATAATATTTTAGTTTAAAACTCTACAGTAATATTGATTTTCGTTCCATTTGAGATCATATTATTTAAATTTTTCAAATTAAAAAAAGTCACAGAATTGCGCCACAAGTCTGAAGTTTTTCTGAAACCCTCAAATACTAGAAGTTTGTAAAATAGTTTTTTTTAATGGTTTTATAGTACACACAAGAAAATAGTTTGCAAATACAATTAAACTTTTAATTGAAATTGAGACTAAAAATAATTTTTTTAAAACAACATGTTTGTTTTTTGATTGTTGAATTTATTTGAGTTAAAATTCAAAGCAAATTTTAAAAAACGATGTTGTCATATCTACAAACGGGTTTGTTGAAATTCAAAGCAAAATTTAACAATAGAATTTGTTGTTTTTTTTTTAATTTTTAATTGAAAAAACAGCTCTAGAATAAAAAAAATAAATGTTTTAAAAATTTCAGTCATAAAAAATGTTATTTGAATAAAATTGTATGAATTTGAGTTATATTTTTATCAAAACACTTTTTATTTAACAAAACAAAAAGCGGACACCGAGTCAGCCAAGAACTTTTTAAATTTCAACAAACAATTTTAATTAAAAAAAAAATGGAAATTGGAAATTTGTCATATCAACAAAATATTTAACTGATTCAATTAAAAATATTGTTGAAATGGAAATTTAATTTTAGCAATTATTTTTGTCACTTAAAATTTGGTGATATTTTTAACTGTGTACAACAATCATTATTTTGACAAAATTTTTCTATTATTACACAGTCTTTCCCGTACTGTTATATAAGACTAGCTCTTATTGTACTGTATTTATCAAATTAAATAAATAGGTAAAAATAAATATATATATGGGTGAAATCAAAAAATGTGATAAGTTTTTGGGCCAAATTTGTGAGAAGGAAAAAGTGTTAATATTTCGGTTTTTTCTTAATGGAATCAGTATGTTAGTCAGAGCAAATTTGGTACATAGACCTATGTTGGCCCAAGGACGAAGCCTATTGATTTTGGTGAACATCGGACCATGTTTAGAACTAGTGCCCATATAAGGGTCCCCCCAAAATTGGCTTGGTTACAAACTGCAGGTCGCAAATATTAAGATATTTTTTAATGAAATTTGGTGCGCTGACTCACATTATAGAAAATTTTGACACAAGCCCCATTTTAACCCATTCGAATTTCGGATCCAAACAATACACCAGACTGGTGTAGGGTATTGTATAGTCGGCATGCCCGACTTTAACCTTTTTACTCGTTTTTAATATTTTAGGCAAAAAATATTTTTTTCTTCATACATTTATTTTTACCGGCAAAACTGTTGAGTATATAGAAAAACGTTATATGAACAGATTAAAGGAATTGTAATTTTTAATTTTTTTAAAATTGTTTGAGCAAAATCGGACTAGTGGTTCTCGAGTTATGTCAAAAAAAAGACCACCAAAGGTCAAATCGATATATCTCGATTCCTAGGGGTGATCCAGCGAAACGCCGGGACACGTATAACTTCTTTTTTACCGATATAACTTTCCCCGGTAGTTTGAACCCTTCCCGATCACTGACCCCTACCATTTGTCTCACAGTGTAGTTAATTAATAAATTTGCATGTAATACGAGTATATTTAAATCTTCTTGTATTCAAAGTTAACCATGCATTATTAAATTTAGGGTAAATAGAAGTTTGTTATTTAGTTAGTGGCATTAATTAAACACATACAGCCTTACTTACTTTTCAAACGTATATTTTAGTTAAAGTCGATTTTAGTTAAAATATAGGGTCGCAGTATGCCTTGGCTTGGGTTATTTTGGGAGCATTCTGATAGGTTAATTTATTTTCAACCAATCAAAATATTTGAAAATACAAATATTTTTGTAGGGTTTTCATACACAAAATGAACAAAACCGTATGATTAAAAATAAAGTCGACTTTAAATTTAAAATACTCTTTTAAAGTAAGGGCCATAAGGTTTAGGACCTTTAGGCTAGGTTATGTAAATGAAAAATTAACAAAAGCAAGGTATTTGAAAGGCAAAAGTGTTTGTTTGATGGAAATATCGTAAAAACTTATTATTATAAAAATATAAAAGCAAAATATTTATTGATAAAGTGTAAAGCTCATTGTCACTTTATTCTCAGTTATAAAAGTTTTAAGTTTCTTTTGGTTTCGAAAAATACTTCTTTTGGTAAAGCTTCAGTATTATTAAAAAGCCAATATCCATCCCTGATGAATTTGTATGTCACAGAGATTGAAAGCCGTAATTTTTAAATGGTACTGAAACTTAACCAATTATTATTTAAAAAACTCTTAACAAATTAATACAATTTTTTTTAAAATCCTTTTTGTAAAAGGAAAATCAAAGTGACATCAGAATCTAAAAACGTTTTAAATTTTTCAGATTCCTAGACGTGGTTCTTATTAAAAATCTAAGAATTAATGATTTTAGATATTTTTTTGTAATGAGAAATCCGAGAACTATGTTTCAAAATAACTATATCACAAAGAAAGTTGATGAATTTTTGCTTTGAACATAATTAGGCTTTTACTACGCAACTTTGTACTTCTCCATCCCTGATGTGTAGTGTGTTGGAGATTCGAAGACATAGTTCATATTCTGTTCATTGTTACGTGCTCCGCAAAATGACAAACAATAAACTAACCGCACTTGCTCACGTTTATAAAATTTTTGGTTGTGAAATGCATATAAAAATAAAATACTCAGACAGTATTTCGGAATACATTTTGAATTTTTTAAAGGAAGGTATCCCAATGGGTTCTCTCCGATTTTAATGAAATTCGGGTATATGATTTATTTAGATTTATTTGTACACAGTAATCAATAAAATAAAAATTTTGACAACCATATAAGAAAAGTCGTCCTAAGGCCAAATGATAACGAATATCGAAAAAAGCTCAGAAACTCCCTCGATAAAATTTAATAGGCATTATTATATGTACGTATATTTTAGCCCCTCTATTCATAGACGCTTTGTAAAGTTATAGGAGGTTTACAAAACGAAATTTTCATACAAAATTTGCTCAATAAATCTCCTATAATTTTAGAAAGCGTTTATGAATTTAGGGGTAAATATCTAAAACGAACAACAATTTTCAATAGAATTGTCCTATTTGAAAAAAATAATAACACAGTACAACCAGGGTTGCCAACACTTGAACTGAAAAAATGGCTAGATTACGGAGAAAAAATGGCTAGAAATGGATAAAATTGAAAAATAATGCTAAAACCCAATAATTTAATATAAATCAGTGATTATGAAGAGTTCTAACAGGAATTTCATGGCAGTAGCCTTTAAATTTTAATATTTTCCGAATTTCTAAAATATTTTCATTAAAATTTTACAAAAAATATCAGCTTTACTATAAAAAAGAAAAAGTCGATTTTAAATCACAAAAGCCGACTATTATTTTAAATTTCTTACCATACAAAATTTTTAAAATATGCCCTAAAATTAGGTTTTAAATTTGAAGTTTTTATTTTATATTTATTTTTTTTTGTTTTTATTGTTTTCAAATTTTGTTTACTTTTGTTTACAAATTTACTTTTTATTTTTGAATTTTTTGTTTTGGTTTTCAATAAAAATAAACAAAATTTTTGAATGTATTTGTTTGGCATTATTTTAAAAGTTCTATTTTAAATATTTTGTATAGTACGGTTAAAGCAAAACCTTTGCTTTAAAATAAAGTCGACTTTAACAAAAATAAACCTTTGAAAAATATTGATAGTAAGGCTATGATTGATGATTTTAAATCGAATGCAAAAATTATATGTGTCTGTGAAGCCAAATAAAAGTTTCAAAAATTTTTAATTTTGTACTAAAATTTTGAAAATCATAAAAATTCAAGCACTTTTACATGAAATTAACTGTAAAACATTAAAAGAAAAAATGGCTAGGGCAAAATAAAATGGCTAAATCTTCCGGCTAGATCCAATCTAGCCATTTTTTTTATAGCTAGATGTAATTAAAATGGCTAGATCTAGCCGGAAAATGGCTGAATTGTCAACCTTGAGTACAACACTAAAAATGCATCGGGCATGCGACATATTAATTCTAATACACTTTAGGATGAATATCACGAATGTGAACACCAAATTTTAAAATTAGCTCTAGTTTTTGAAATATTAGCAAATTTAACTTTTAGCAAAAAGTCAGTTTTTTCGTCAAAATTTCGTATTAATTCATATACCTGACTAAACTACAGAAAATTTTTAACATGGTTTAAAAGTATAGACTTTGGGCTTTTAGAACCATACTAACTTATTTTTATTAGGTAAAGGATCTGGGATATAATTCCAATTCAAGTGAAAACTTCACTTATTTTCCTATTTTGAAAATCTTAATCGGATTTGCATAAAATAAATTCATATTCCACTAAATTAATTTTTATCAAAAAAATCGCACCTTTGGCGTCAATATTTACAGAAAATTCAATCTGAAATACAAATTTTATATCTTCTTTATTTAAAATTTTTTTTATATGTATTTACTATGGGAAAAGGAAATAAAGTACATTTTTGAACATGCATATCTTAAATATGTTATTTTTTAGGAATTTGAACTTGAATTATCTTAAACTTCATTGAAATTGATACATTTCTGCATGGATTTATCTGAGTTTTATAATTTAAGATTTATCACAGACTCCTTCATTGTTAGGTATTAAAAAAGCCTATCTTTTTCAGATTTAATCAATTTTAAGTTATAATTAAAACAGAAAATGCTAATTTTTTTTTTTTGATAAATTAAGTAACATGAGATGTTAACTAAAGGTGGAAATTCAAATATTGGATATTGCTTTCATCGCAGATTATTTATTAACGAAACCGTGAAAAAAGAGAAATTTCAATTTTAAATGCATATATAGGGAATAATTTCGCAGTTGCAAGAAATAGCGTTATTACTTTCAATTTTGCATTTTTTGCGAAAAATTTATTAAAAAATTTATTTTTCCTACAAAGCAGTTTTTGCAAATATTTCTTAAACTATAGCTAACTTTAAAATTCTAAGGCCATATTCGTGATCTGCGTCCCAAAGTCTATTAGAAATGATGCGCCGCAATCGCGATGCTCCAATTTTTGTTATTTTGTTGTACTATGTAATTGAATAACAAAAACATGTTTTGTACACCGGTAGATACCTATCCAAAAATGCTTTACACCTTTTGTCTATTTCTTTTTATAGAAATAAGTTTAAAAAAATTGGATCATTCTGACCTCACTTTTAAACTCCTAAGCGTCTGAAAAAAACACATGTACCTTATTTTTTTTCTCCTCAATCACATTCCCAAATCTCATTAAGATCAGAAAGAACCCATTTGGATACCTTCCTCGTGAGTAAGAACTACATATATAGATTTCGTACAAAATTAGTTTTTGCTTGTTTTTTTGCTATGAGTTTTGACAAGTTAAAACTAGCAACAGCCAAAAACAAGGCAGTTTATATTCAGTCTAAATGCAGTATTAGATATTTTCAAATGAGATTTTTTGACAATAAATTTGGTTTAAAAGTTAAACTAAAAACGGAACTTGCTTCTTCAGAAAGAAATGTCATTTTTGCATATTTTAACCAAATATATAGATAATGCTGTTTTTAGTAAGTTAAATCAAAATTTGTTAGTGGGCGTATTTAAAGCTTTAAATGCACATTTACACGCAAGAGAAAACTACTAGAGATAGATCAAAAAACAACTCTGAATCGCTCTATTGTGAATGACTTAAGCTGTTTTAAAGGTATTTTTTGCTCTACCTCTAGAAGTTTTCTCTCGAGTGTAAATGTGCCTTAACAAATATTTATTATGAAATTAACCCTTAAATGTATGGTGTAGCCGTTTGGCAACATTCCAGTTTTTTAATAAAAAAAACCCCAATTAATTCACAAAACTGCATTTTTGGGCATTGGGGCCCCTTCTATACACAGTGTTCGTATAGTATAGCGCAGATTTTTTAAGCAGTTAGAAAAAAAATCTTGTTTTTGCTCTTTATATTTGTGAGATATCTAAAACAGGCTTTTTTTTTACAAAAAGTGTAATATTCAAAACTATTTGTTTAAATATTTAAATTGGTATTCTCGCAATAAAATTCATTTTGGAGACAATAACCGTATATCTTATATTTTTTTTCATACACATTAAAATAATCACAATGTAGCTATTTGGCAAAAAAAAAACATATTTTTCAATAAAAAACACCTTTAGAAATCATATAAGTGACCTTCTCCGAGCAAAGGGACCTAGTGTGTCAAAAAGCGGGAACTTGGGAAAATCGATAAAAATGAGAAAAACATTAAAATTTGAAACTTTAAATGCGTTCTTCTCAAAACTTCATTTTCACACACAATGTCCCTTTTCTCGGAAAAGGTCACATATATGTAAAAAATGGTTAAAAATTAAGAGATCATGCATGGCGTAGTACATTTTCGTAACGTTTTACTTTTACTTCCTGAGGTTTTTTCGATTTTAGTAAATCCTTAAACATTAAAAACCAAAATTTTTATTTTTGAGTTAAAATAAAGTCAGAATTAAATTTTTTTTTTAATTTTTTAGAACAAATTTTTTTTTGCTAATCAATCAGAAGATAATTGAATTTACCAACAAAGAGCGTTTTAAATGTAATTTTTTTTAGGTGAAGTAGTTGGAATACATTGGTAGTACTATTGAATAACTTTTTCGAGTTTTTGGAACGGCTTTTAACGTTCTAAGTGCCACTATAAAGCCTGTATCATAGTCCACACTTCTCATAACTTTTTCTTTTTAACAAAAAATTGTCCTTTGAAACCTAAGCATTTTACAAAAAAGTGTACGAAAGTGAAATTATGAAATCAAACCAATTCCGAAAAATTCTACTTAACATGACATGCCTGAATATGTTAAGTAGTAGTCTCTTAAATGCATTTTGCATCAACGATTTTATTCTCAGTTCATACTATTTTAAGTAATAAAGTAGCATTTACAGTAATTTTGAGAATTTTCTATAGGTTAAACTTCAAGAATTGGGCTATTTTATAACGATAGCAAGTTAGCACTTAAAATGTAAATTCTTCATTATGTTTAGGTACAGTTTCTTTTTTTTTTTTTAATTAATTCTCATTATAAGAGCTCGAAAGTTCATGTATTTATAATCATGTTTTACGTACGTAAAATATGCATTTAAAATCGAAAAATATGCATTTATAATTCGAAAACATGAATTTATAATAGACTTTTTCAACGCTTTCAATATTAGCACATGAACTTTCGAAAATTACAGTTAATCATCATAAAACACTTAGCAATTAAAATTTTATGATATTTTTGTCTTCTTGATAAGAGAATTAAAAAAAATGTTTAAACTTGAAAAAAATTTAATTTTTTATTGAGCAAAAACACAACTTTAGGTGAAATATCTCAAACATATGCTTTAAAACATGCATTTTTATAAAAATATGGAAAAATATATACTATATATATATGTATATATGTATATGGAAAAATATATACTATACAGCAATATATACAAAAATATGCATTAACCAATCGATGCCATTTTGTTGCAAATTTGTTAATTCGCAAAGATATTTGGTTAACGTTGTTCTCCAGCTAACGACAACAAACATGTATTTACATGAAATTCCGAGCCCTACGCATTACAATACACTGTATAATAAAAATGGATATTGGTTTGAAATTGCAATCAATGTGATAAGTACAGTAACTGTAATTAATTTTGTCTCATAAGTAAAACTCTTTCTTAAAGTTAATTTAAATAGCCAGGACCCCTTCTGCTGTCAATTCTAACAGCGATTATTTTTGTTTGAAATTGTCCCAAAAGCAACCGCTTCTATAGCTCCAAAGTGGAACCGGTTGCCCTAGAATCAGTTTTGGAACTAGTTCTAGAACTTATTCTCCGTTAGTCATACCTTCCATGTAAGATCTGTGGAACTGGCTACGGAACCAGTTACATGGAATCGGTAGGAGTGGAACCAGTTGCAGAATTGGTGTGGTTGGCAACCGATTGTAAAAAAATCTCCTGGGTAGTTGTTTTTTCCGCGACCAATATTGTGTTATCTTTTTTTTCATTTTTAGTATTGTGGTAGTTGTGTTAGTTTTGGTTAACCATATTGCCATAATATTTGTTATCATTACACATTAATGCACACAGTACTACAGAAGTTTAAAAACTCTTACGCTAGCTAAAGCATTCCCTTACACTGACACATGAATAAAACTTCTACTTTTTGTGTGAATAAAAAACAAAAAAAAAAAAAAAAAAAACAAAAGGACTATTGAACTAGCATTCTTCAGTGTTGATGACGAACATTCGATATTTCTTTTGTTTGGTGTGTACTAGGGTGCCCCGATTTGCCACTTTTCTTTTGGAGCGAAATTTAATAGCGGACAAAAAGTTTGGGACCCCCATAGATAAAACAGGTCTGACTTTTTGAATTTATTGCAATCTTCTGAAAGATTTCTTTCCTCAAAGTTTCGGACTTTCGCCGAAAATTGTGAATATGAAAAAATTAAAAAAAGAATATCATAAAGGCCTTTGAAAATGTTTTCCTTCCGTTTAATAATAATGTACTGTTATATTCGGCGTACATTGCCGAACTTTTTTAAATGAAACGATTTTTTAAATGAAACGATGACTTACAACTGATTTTTTTATTGAATTTTAATTGTAATAATTCTTAAAACTAAACGGATTTGAGGGAAAGTGAAAATATCCAATTACTCAGAAATAAATTTATGTAATGTGATCTAGCAATGGTATTGAATGTTTAAACTGAAAGTATGTCGTTCATTGACTGTCACCAAATATACCATTATCACTATTACTCATCCATTACATATGCATTTTCACTACAGTACATTAGAGCACCCATATGTGCAAGTGTTATTTTTTCAGGTTGAGAGTAAAAAATATGATCTGTGTAAAAATTAGGTTTTTATGGCGTGTAAACCGGCTAGACCGTTTACATTTATGTCTTCAAAATTACCCTAAAAAAGGTTCCTGGATTCATCCATCTAAAGGGTGGTCTAACCAAAACGCACGATGTTAATTGTAAATAAAACAAAAAGTTTTCAGAGAATTATCTTAATATTTTTTATTATGATAGAAGGGTCTATGATAATTATGTGTGAAACAAAATATCGGCCAAATGCTCGCCACGGCTTCGATGGCATGCCTCTATCCGATGGTCAATATTTTCAATGACTCTGAGATATAATTGAGGTTCAATGTCGTTAATGTGCCGAATTATCTCATCCTTTAGCTCTTGAATTGTTCTTGGCTTATTGAAGTACACTTTTTCTTTTAAATATCCCCAAAGAAAGAAGTCCAACTGTGTCAAATCACATGATCGTGGCGGCCAATTAACATCGCCCGACGTGAGATAACACGGCCATTGAATTTCTCGCGTAAAAGAGTTAGTGTGGCAAGTGGCCCCATCCTGTTGGAAGCACATACTGTGCAGGTCCATATCCTCAATTTCTGGCCACAAGAAGTCCGTTATCGCCTCGCGATAGCGAACACCATTTACGGTAACTGCTTGACGGCTCTTCTGCCACACTATAGCGAACAACCATCAATGTTTTCCGCAGACGAACTGGGCGAGCATGCACAGGTGTTTTCACATTTCCTACAGACCCGGTTTGCTGAAATTTGCGCATAATTCTCCCGATTGTGAACACATTTGGTCGATTATGCTGACCAAAGAAGTGCACGAAATGCATTTTGATTTGAATGCCAATTTTCGTAAAAGGCTTCAACAATCTTAACGCGCTGCTCAATTATACAAACTTTTAACCCTCTTATGACCGTTAATGGTGTTTTAAGTGGTAAACATCAAAATTTGTGTCAAAACTAAACTTTGAATGTCTCTCATTCATATAATAGGAAATTTTGCGTAGATTAAAATCAAAAGAAATTTTTTTTAAATATTTCGTCCATTACATGACAGAAAGGCCAAAAACTGATTATATGTGCACTAGGAAACCATGTGAATATTCCATTTTAGGTATAGGATCTGTTCAGCGAAATTATGTAAAACACTACGAGGTACATTTTTGTGAAACTATTTTACCCTCTAACTTTTCAATTAAAGGGACTTTTTTGGCTCCGTTTTAAAAAAGGACAAAAAGGATCGGTAAGTTGATGAGTTAGAGGGTTAAAATTTTTTGTTGGAAGAATTTAATTTTTAGAGGGTTAATATGTTCCGTAAAAATATTTGTCATGAAATTCTACTACAAGTCTCTGAAGACATCAAAGTTTAAGATTTAGGTTCAATGCCAGAAATAAGTCAAAACTTAAAATGTGTTTAAGAGTTAATTTCGTGCTTATTCAGAATTGGCGCTCAATAGGGCACCGATAGCAATTTTCTCATACACACTTTTGACGTATAAATTTTAATTTTTTTTACTAGTTATATTAGAAATGTGTTGAAACAAACCTTATATTTTAAGCTGGGTTGGCAACCGATTCATTCGGTTATTGACAGTGGATAGCAAAGTTATTTCGTTAGGCTATTTAAAGGTTATCGGTATTTTAAGTTATTTTGTCCTTAAGGGTATTTAAAGCTATTTCGTTTGGTTATCTTAATTTTAACGATATTTTAGTACTTACGTAATTAGTATTCTAAGGTTAATGATAGTCCTTTTTTAATTGTTTGACAACTTGACGGACCGCCACTTTGTTAGATAAAGATAAAAGTCCATATTTCATTTATGATCTTTATTTTTACCAAAATTACTGTAAAAAAATTGTAATTCATAATAAATTGATCAAGTTTCAACACCCTACGACAATTGAAAGAACTGGCGGTATGAACTACGTCCCTAATGAACTAAGACCCCAAAATCAAAATGAACCAAGTCCCCAAAATTTTGTACAGGGAAAAACAACAACGAATTTGGGGACTTATTTCACTTTTTGGGGACTTAGTTCGTTCTCAAATTTGGGGAGCTAATTCGCAATGAAATAAATCCCCAATTACTGGAAACGAACTAAACCCCCAAAATTATTTTTGGGTAGTTAATTCATTTTCACTAAAATTAAGATTATTGAAGAATGTGAGCACCAGCCGCGTGCGTCGCGGGTCCGCCGCGATCCCAATGACCGCCCGCCCGACGCGCCCCCCCCCCCCCTTCCACCTCCTGTACCATATTTTTTTAACACATGACAATGGCAACTCATTCTTTTGGCTATATATAAAACTATAACAAATACACTGTTATGGCATTATTTCCACTTCGGTTGCTAAACGATTATGGTCTTATTGCACTTGGGTGTTGGCAATAAAGCCATATGGTTTTATTTCTCACTTCATTGAGACAAAGTTAATAATATGTTTCTCTTGCTTCGTTTAAATAGATTAGATAAATAAAAACTTTATAAAAAAATGGGATCTTATTTCATTTTAGAAATGGGGAATTATTTCATTATGCCTAATTCCACAAATGTGGGGAGTTACTTCATTTTCGTTTTGGGGATTTCTTTCATTTCATTGGGGGTTTATTTCATTTTTGAAATTAGGGGTTTATTTCATAATGAAATAAAATCCCAATTTTGGAGACTTAATTCACTTCCGTTTTGGGGACTTAATTCATTGGGGACTTAGTTCATACCGCCGAAAGAACTCTCTTCATAATCAACTGTTTATGCAGGCAAATTACAATTGAAATAACAATTAAATTATCGAGCAATATATTATGAATAACACCCTCTGTCATAATTATTAAGAGCACACAGAATAGCTTACAAAGTGAACAGAACGGTCCACCCTAGTGTATACCACAGTTGGAATTAGTTAATTGAATGGACCAATTATTTGACGATTTCATTGGCTGTATATGATAAAATGATAATGAAATTTTTTGCTACAATTGATAAATGCCAATGACATTTTTTATAATTGGCATTGTCCAATGACTAAAAGGCAATTATAATTTATGGAAAAAGCATTTGTTTTCTTATAGTAGAGTAAAAAAATGTAAAGAAAAATGTAAAATATTCGATATTTCATCAAGTATATTTATATTATTAGAGGCTGATCCATCTAGACTAACTAGTGGTGAAATAATAGTGAACAGCATATACTTGGTAAAACTTGATGTGGACAGTTTTTGCTGATGTTTGTAACACCAAATATATCGAACCTAGACCCATCTCTTGTTATACTGATCGACCCAGAAGCAGTTTTTGATTTGATTTAGCGATGTCCATCCATCCATTTGTATGTCCATGTATTTTTGTGCGTACCTACGTTACACAAATATTAATTTATTGTAAAAAAGCCTATGGATTTTGGTTAAGATTGGTCCCTATTTAGACCTAGCACAAAAGGCCCACAGAATATTGACGCATGTACAAAGCCTTTTTAGTTTCGTTAGAATCGGTCAATGTTTCGACCTAGTGCCCATATAAGTTCCCATAAAAATTACCTATTATGCTTGTTTCCACGTTGCAGCTCGCAAACATAAAGATATTTAATTGAAATTTGGTACGCTAACTCACAAGGGCTCAAGGATAGAGCCTATTTATTTTAGATAGAATCGGCCCATATTTGGACTTTGCGCCTGAGTTTACTATGTTACGATTTTCTTTTAAATACACCTAACATCAGGCAAATCCCAAATTTCATACTGATTTTCTAATTATTTACCATTTTGTGAATAAATTCTGCCACCATTTCAACCCATTCATATTTTGTATCCAAAAATTAGTTGCCTTTCAACCAGACTGGAGTAGGGTTTTACGCGATTTATATACAATTATTTTTTATCAATTTGGTTGCTTTATGGCATTACCACACTGAGAGAATTATCTGCATGATACTAACGAATTTCTGCATTAAATCAATGAAGTTTTACTGGAACTCGTCCATTGAAACTTCATTAAGCTAATGAAGTTTTTCATAAAATTATATGGAAAATTTCATTTTATTTATTAAATATTTCATACATTCAATGAAAAGGTTCTATTAAACGCTAGTTTCATAAAAACTATGAAGCTTTTTCGTTAAAATTAAGAAATTTTTCATTCACGTTGTGAAGAAAACTTCATTAGATTACTGAAAAAAAATCATTAAAACTCGTCCAAGAAATTCTCTCTGTGCATTGTTTTAGTTATAGCCAATTACAGAAAATATTATTGGCATTGAATTATAATGAGATTTTTTAGCATTCGCATTGAATCCAAGTAAATGTTAATGCCAATGAAAAATTTCCAAGTATGGTGTATACACATTTATACATAGGGAGACCATATATTACTAAATGAATTTTTCAATGTACTGTTCGGATGAAGGATGTTGAACAAGTATATTTACAGTACATACATTCGTTTTCATTTTTACCACTCAATGTTATCAAATGCTGTGAGTTTATTATTTGCCGTAGAGGACAAAAACGTATAGATAGGGAGAAATTTATTATATTACTCTGGATTTTCCAGAATCATGAGCAAGCCTATAAGGCAGCGGCTACAAATGTGAGGTGCTCGCCCTACTGATGGTTATTTGAATATTTTTAAGAGCAGTAAACAAATTATTTATAAGTATTTATTGAAATTTTTATGATTTTTATGAGAAATTTATTATATTACTCTGGATTTTCCAGAATCATGAGCAAGCCTATAAGGCAGCGGCTACAAATGTGAGGTGCTCGCCCTACTGATGGTTATTTGAATATTTTTAAGAGCAGTAAACAAATTATTTATAAGTATTTATTGAAATTTTTATGATTTTTAACTGAATGAATGAATTTGTGTTTCGCTTATTCTGAATATTATGCGCAACATTTTGAAACGTGCTTTTTTATTTAAAGCGGGCACAATGTTGTTCGTTTCGAATATCGGTATTCATAAACTGTATTATTTCTAAATTTGAAATTGATGAAGCTTTTCATATAAATATATGATTAAGCTTTTTATGCGAGTTTAGGTTTAAAAATTTCAGTAAAAATTTTTTTTAACTTAAGTTACTGTCCGTTTTAAAATTGTTGCCACCCTAATAGAAAATTAAAGTTTGTTTATTCTTTATGTGCTTGTATACATTGTGTTCGTTTTGTAATTAAACATTGTTGCTCTGTGTCTGCTGTTTACTGATATACCCATATATGCTTCACAGGATGCATTGTTTTACAATTGCATTAGCTGATTTGTGTTGTTTTTATTGTCTTTTTTCTTTTTCAAGGGGGCAATTGTTTTTATAATTGAGAGAAAAACAAACAAAATCAAATTATAGAATATTAAAGTCAATATCATTCTCAATACGAGAATTGTTTAATAAGTTTTGCTAAAATAATTAAGTTTCTTTTATAAGATGCCCTTTTAGCTGAGTACACTGCGCACACGTGCACAGTAGAGCAAAAACGATTTTTTTGCAAATTTGTCTGCTGCACAAAGTTTGAAAAGAATTAAAAAATAATAAATTTCGAAAATAAGACAAAGTTCCACATTGATTTTCTATTTGTAATAAGCCACGGAGCAAATTCAGGCGAAATCAGGGGTCTCCCATGGTCCTGATGAATGGCAATACCGGTTTTTAATGCAACAGATGGCGCTGACTGCTGTTTTGTTTTTTCTGGCAATACTGTTTCATTTTATTGGGGAGCAGTGTTGCCCGAAAAGTTTTAGCTTATTCCCATTTTAAATGTTTAAATCCCCAATGTTATACCCAATTCATTTTAATAACAAAAACTCAAAAGAAAAAAAATAGGAGCTAAGTTAGTTCTTAAGTTCAGAAAATTATTAAGAAATGAGTGAGCAAAATAAATAAAATTGAATATTTTACGAAGAAATATTTACGTTTTCACTCGAACTTTAAAGGCCTCAAGTCTTTGTTAAAATTTTGAAAGTAAAAAATTTTATTATACGAAAGACAAATCACAATTAGGCTGAAATGTCACCGTTTCAAAATAAAAGTCGTATATTAAATTTTCGAGAAAAAAAATTCTACACACTTTTTACACGAATTTCATTATGGTGAAAAGTCTTTTTTTTCAAAATTTGTAAATCTAGTAAGGTGTAAGTTCTAGGGCTCATAAACTCTTTTGAACATTAAGTTTGCATAGGTCAAGTTTACACGATTCAGAAGGTACATAAGATGTTATATGAAAACCCCTGGCACTTTTTGAGCCCATAGAAGAAAATTTATTTTTTTTTGTTTTATGAGTCCTTTGCATGTAACAATTTCAGTATTTGGAAAATAGGAAATTTTTTGATTAATTATTGAGCTTGGTTGCTTTTCCTTATTTCAAGATTTATAAATATTTGGAGAACATTTCTTCAATAATTCAAATATTTTGTAGAAATTTTGAAATTCTTTAACAGACCTAATTTGATCGACTTTAATTTAAAATAATACGCATATAATTTATACCAAAATTCTTCTTATTTTGGGCCTTAAAATAAATCTTTTAAAATTTAAAATTTTTTTAATCTGTCCCCAAAACGAAGTCGAAATCCTTAATTTGGGCCCAAATCCCCTTACCTAACAACTCTGTAAAACCTTATTTGACATAAAAAAAATCCTCTCTTTAGAAAATTTCCCAAAATAAAATCCTCCTTTGACAAAATTTCCCACATGCTAGCGACATCTACAGTTTGTTTACAAAATTATCGACGTTGCATCTCTATATTATATGTCTCTGGGCGAAATTTTAATTTTTTGAATATTTTTGGTTTAAAAAATTCAAAAATAATGTGATACCCAGCATAAACAGACATTACCAAGTAATAAAGATAGTAAGTAGCACTTAAAGGGTTTCACTGAGAATAATGAGTTACCAGCGTGTTTAGCCATAGTGAAAGAATAAGTAGTTACTCACAAAGATAGGATAAGTGGTTACTCAGAAGTTAGGATATAAGTGGTTACCCTAGATTGTGAAATAGTTGTTCATATTGGCAAAATAACTTTTTACTTTGGAAAATCTCCTATTTAGTTCAAAACAAATTACTAAATAAAATGGTAATATAAAAGAGACTAAATCGGTACTTATTTAATCAATTACCAGTAAGTGATTACTTTGCAAATATATATAAGTACTTCTATAACTTATTATCAGTAAGTCATTCTTTTGTATTTTAAAATAATGCAAAAGGTAATGACCTATCATTACTTCGTAATTCCTATGGTAATGGCCTCTCATAACCATGTTTTTGCTGGGTATAAACGAAATGTACAGTAGTGGACTAAAGTGGATACATTAATTCAACATTTTTCGGAATTTGTTATAATTTTTATAAATTTTTTGTATAAATTTTATTTTTTATAGAAACTTAAATGATTTTTTTAAAGCATAAAACTAAAACGTTATTCTTCAATAAAAACCTAAATAGAGTAGATTATATCATTAAGAAGTTAATGAAAAAAATAATTGCAAATTCTGACCGCTTTTATCCAGTATTGTTCATATTTGAAATTTTCGGCAAGCTCTTTCTTTAATATTTTGTCGAAAGTCCTTTGTTCTTTAAAACAGATTTTATGCGAGAAGGAATGCTTTCCACAAGATTTTTAATAGTTTGAGGTGGAATATTAGCCCATTCCGCTGAAACTCCTGACCAAAGATCATCAAAGTTGGTCGGTGCTCGTTCGCATTGGGAGATGCTTCTTTTGACAATTGCTCACCAATTCTCGATGGGATTCAAATCGGGGCTCTGACCTGGCCACTTCAAAAACTGGAAAAACTACACTTGAATATCACAAATTGAACAAAAGTTATTAATACAGATTTAAAAATATTCAAATATGTATCCACTTTAGTCCACTACTGTATCTCAGGTTAAAATTAATTGTATTCTCCTCTATAGATATTCGTTGTCAAATCCGTGATCACGACATGATTTTGATTGTAATAATCAAATAAAATATAGAATAGTCTATTTTTATTTATGTATAATATATTAGTACAACAACTTTTATATTTTTTTGGTTTTTTTCTTTATATAAAGTGTACCCAGTCAGAAATTCTCAGAGGCAATTAAGCACTGGCCAGTATAATAATTGTTAAATTTCAGTGTTTTATTAAAAACCACTGGCAAAGAATAAGCTTAAAGTGACATGCCAAAGTTATTCATACTACCCGGTCAGAAATTGCCAACGGTACAAAATCATTGCACTGGTAGAGCATTGATTTTATAAAAATTATGGCCCTTTGTTAAAAAACGGTTGTAATATGCATATGTAGATTATATATATCACTGGAAAGCTTATTTAAAAATACACTACATATAGTAAAAATAAGTAAACATTTACATATAAAAAAATTATTTACACGGGAGTATTTCTCGAATTTTCAATATCTAAACCAAATTTTACAAACGCTTATTGTGCTTTAAAAAATACGAGGTTTGATATGCATATTACCAGAGAGTACAAACTTACTAGAGAAACTAAAGTGTTCACGGTTTCTTGTTGTTATGTGAGTGCAGTGTTGCCATATAGCCAGTTTTAACTGTTTTTTGCAGTTTTTTGGGATGCCTAACAGTTTTCCAGTTTTTTCATGTAAAAAACAGTTTTTTTAAATTCATGGATTTTTTTACAGTTTTTTATATTAAATCGGCACATTTGTTTCATTTACAATTTTTTTTTATTTTTTTTTTAACTAAAATTTAAGAATTAAAATATAAAAGTGCTTATGCATAATAATTTGAAAACTTTATAACACGATTATAAAATGAATTTTGTATAAAATATTTGTTTTATAAGCCATTTATAAACTTAGAAAGTGCATATGACCCAAAAATTACAATAAAACTTTCAAATTGTCAGAAATTAGGTACAAATCGAAACATAAATAAATTTAAAAATACCAATATAATACTATAAAATATGCTTACTGGAAAAACGAAACATTTTTATAACAAATTTCATCAAAAATTAGCACGGAATAAAATTGGCTAAGCCATTTCTGACAAGTCATAGACCCGACGGACATTTTTTAGCCGAACTTTTAAGATCATTTAGAAATTTATATTTTTTGAAAAAATTAAAACAATGTCTCATCGAGAAAGGCCAAAATTGATTTTTTATTTTTTTTTTTTTAAATAAATATTTGCCAATTCTGAATAACAATTTCCTACTATTTTTTCAATTATGATCAAGGACAATTCAAAAAACGTAATTTTTTCAAACAAACAATTCCCGACATAACAATACTCAATCAAATGAATATCAATTTTATGTGGAATGCAAATCAATAAAGAATATTTTGAAGTACAACATTGACCAGTAAAGTATTCTATCCTAAGTTAGGGGTTAATCTCGGAAGGGTGATTCGATGAACTTTTACTAACTTTAAATTCGGGCCTAGGAAAAAAGTTTTATTAGAAGGCTATGCAAAAAGTCGATTACTATAAATGCCAAAAGCAATTAAACTATTAAAATCTCGATATTTTGAAAATTGATACCCTGGGATAATATTTTAGTCCCAGGATACTTCGGGATCCCAGAATTTCTTCTGATTTTTAAAATTTTTTTGAAGAACAGTTTTTCTATAAAGAAACAGTTTTTATTTACAGTTTTTCTAAAAAAAAATATGGTAACACTGTGTGAGTGGCTCTTGAAAACAAACGAAAACATTTTTTTATATAAAAAAAATGTATTGCAACATCTTAACTAAAAATTATTGTTGTCAAAACGAACTTTTATTTTTCTTTAATTGTGTTATTTTCTATTAAAATTTAATACTTTTTTATTTTATTTTAATTATTTGTTAGTTAAAATGCTGAATATTTAAAAAAAGGGTTGGAATGTTATTACAAAAATATGAAAAAAGTAAAATTAAAAGTGTTATATTTTACCAACATGTTTTCATTTGCTTTGTCCGACTTCACGAACAAATAAAAAGAGGAAAGGTTGAGCGAGACGTAGAGGCACAGAAGCCCACTGATATTGCATATATTTTGTTCGCCCAGCTCTAATAAATCTCATAAAATTCGACCCAAGTCGAAGTTGACCGAATATCGAAAAAAGAAGAAATATGTGTCCACTTAAACATAAAAAGGTTTCATAAATTAGGCCGTCATACCAGTATACATTCCCCATTAGGGTGATTGTCTCATTAGGGTATTTTATCATTATCGGTATATGTTATTTCACAAAGTTGGTTTAGGGTTAATGGTATTTTAAGGTTAACGATAGTTCTTTTTTGAAAGTTTTGACAACAATACGGACCGTCACTTTGTAAAACCTTATGTGTGTGTGTACTAGGGATACCGATCCCGAAATCCCGATCCCGAAAATCCCGGGATTTTCGGGATTTACGAATCCCGAAATCCCGGGATTGTTCTTGAAAAAATCCCGGGATTTCCGATTTCATTATTTGGCATATTTTATCACTTTTTGTATTTATTTTTATTGTTATATTCGACCTAAATCACTTAAAAGTCTAATGTCTTATTAAATTTTATTTAAAAAAAACTAATTTCTACTATTCGTAAATAACATAGGCCGACAAAATTTGATGAAATTTTCTAACCAAGAATGAGACTTACTTTTCCGACGGCTTTAGACGTGCTGAATCCGAATCTGACCTAGAAGTGCAAAAACACGTTTTTTGGGTACATTTGAGGTCCTATAACTTCCAGAAATTTATTTTTTTCATAATCGGATTCAGCATGTCTAAAACCTTTGGGAAAGTATAGTCAGATTCTTGGCTAGAAAACCTTGTCACACATTAAATAGATCTGAATATAAACCTAAATAATTTAAAAAATTTGATTCAGCTTTAAAACTATTAAAAACCGTAATTCGGATTTATTCAATCTTTTAACGGACATGTTTTTATTAATTTTATTGATGATTTACTGAAATCTTAACTTCATGCTAAATAATTTTGCCAAATATTAGTGTACCAAAAACAGAAAATTTTTGTTAAAGTATTTAGTAAAACCTAACCATCTACCTTTCTGAAATCAGCAGAGATATGTGCTCAATATTTTATATTAGTACACTTAAAGAATCCAATATAATATCACTTAATATTTTTGATGATTTCAGCAGAGGTTTGTATGGGCTATGCTATGGGCATTTAATTAATTTTAGACAAATATAACTAGAAATTTGTAGACATAGCAGTGTTTTTGCTACTTTTAATTAAAAAGTTTTTTCTCAGAAGTTTCAGAGATAAATTGTAATTTGTAATTAATTGAATTAACCTTATAAGTATATTACTTATATTTCGGAAATTTAGCAATTATT
Source organism: Leucophora obtusa (assembly GCA_949987735.1). Taxonomy (NCBI): domain Eukaryota; kingdom Metazoa; phylum Arthropoda; class Insecta; order Diptera; family Anthomyiidae; genus Leucophora; species Leucophora obtusa. The sequence continues at coordinate 367,103,753 of OX465295.1, forward strand.
TAGCAAACACGTTCTGCTGATTTCGGTAGTTTTTATGGCGAAACTTTTTTGCTAATTACTAGTAACTTTTTCTGCTATTTTTACGCACTTATTTCTATGGGTGTTCTTTCGTTTAAAGCCTGATTCACAATGCTGTAGTACTCCACTCTGAGCTGATTTTGTTTCTTTCTTTTTCCCACATCTATATTTTTTGTATCATGCCATCTGTACTTTAGTCTACTCCACTCTGCGGCGTTGAACACTCCAGCATTGTGAATCCGGATTAATTTGTTTATTTTTTTATACTACAAGAAATAAATAAGTAGATTTGTAATGAATTATTTTAATTTGTAGGGTTTATTTCAGCTATTTATTTTTAAAATTAAAAATATAATGAAGCAGGAAAATCCCGAAACCCCGAAAAATCCCGAAATCCCGAAAAATCCCGGGATCCCGATAAATCCCGGGATCCCGAAAAATCCCGGGATCCCGGGATTTCAATTTTCAAAATCCCGAATCCCGGGATTTGTAAAAACCAGTCCCGTTCGGCATCCCTAGTGTGTACATAACAGCAATAACTCCCAGCAAACAATTTACTTCTATAAAAAGTATTTTGCCGTAGATTTTTAGTTGATGTGAAGATTGTTACGATGAATATTATTTTTATTCGGTTTTAAGATCAAATATGACAAATTCCACATAGAATTCACAATTTATTTTACAACAAATAGATAAAAAAAAACTTTCCTAGAACCAATGGTTGACAATTAATGCATTTTCAAGTACTACCAAGAAAAATAAAATATTTTTTCGCGAATTATATTTGATTCGCGCGAATTAAATTTTTTTTAATCCGGATTTAAATTGTTTTTTATGATTTGCGAATTAATTTTTGTCAACAATATGTCTGTAAGAAATAAACTTTCATTGAATATATTGAGGGAATTTACAGTTAGCACGTTGTAAAATAGCATCATTTTTAAAGTTTAACCCATATAAAGTTGGCAAATTTACGAAAATGATTCTTTACTACTTAAAACGAACTGTGAATTCCATCATTGAATTAATAATAATTTTAAATGCAAAATTAAATTTTCTCCTAATAAATCAATAGGGTTTTCATATAAACTTGTATTCTACTTGTAAACAGTGTAAACCTGGTATTTTTTTGAGTTTAATGTCAAACTCCATTCATAAAATATATAATTTGTATGTATACAAGTTTTACAAGGAATTTACAAGTTTATATGAAAACCCCTAATGTTTTGAATTGAAATAGAGTCTTACAAACGAATTAAAAAGTTGACAATAATTCACGAATCCAAAAATATCAATATAATTCGTGCGAATTATCTGTGAATTTTTTTAATTCGAGAATTTATAAATCTTTTTTTTAATCATCTTTAAAAATCATTTTTATTCAATTAATTCTTCAAAGCTCTGCTTTGATCGAATTATCTCTTAAAACAAATTATTCAATCGAATCAAAATAGAATCAATATAAATTAGACCAAATCATTAACCCTTTGACGACCATAGGTAAGTATGCTTGCCCAAGGATTTTTCGCATTTATAATTGCCCTGATAAAAGAGTAAATATTTCTAAACCTGATTTGTAAAGGAGAAATGGGGGAACAAAACTGTAGTAGGCAGCAAATCCCTACCTAGTCCCGCTTTCCCCTTGCGAGCCCTCGAAGTTGGTTATTTAGAATTCTTCATTTAAGGGGTAAAAAGCACAAACTTTGACAAGCGAAATGAAGGGCAAGCAAGGGGTCTATTAAATCAATTTTTTGTAACGTATCCATAATTTAGTTCCAGATCACGAAAATAAAATAATAATAAAAATAGCTCCGTCCGGAACGGCAGGGTCGCCAAATGGCAAATATTTTTGGCAAGCGAAATGAGGGGTAAGGAGGGGTTCTACGAATCCAATTTTTCTTGGCATAACTATTATTAGGTCAGAGATTATGAACATCGCAAAATTTTCAAAATCGCTTCGGCAGAAAATGTATGGTCCTCAAAGGACCATAATCACCTGGATTTAGAATTTGTCATACAAAAAGTGGATTTATTAAATCCAAAAAAAAAGTTGGATTTATTTATCTGGGTTTACAAATAGCAATAAAAATACAAATATATGAAACAGCCTATTAATTTAATGTCAGGAAAAAATACGAATGAAAATTAAAAGAGAAACGAAAAAATTGGAAAACTAGCAAATACAAAGTTTTTCTTATAATTTTTTGTATGATATATGTTTAGAAAAAAAAACTAAACCTCACCAAATACATATTTTCCATCTTGGACACGGATAAATAGCTGAAATAGAAATGGCAATTTTTCACTCTACTGAAAGTAATTTAATTAAATCCAATTATAGAATATTAAATATTGCAGTGGAATATTTTAATTGTGAAAAAATATAAATTGAAGTGATAAAACTGAAAAGCCAGACTGTTTGTCGCTGTTTTATATAAAATTTAACTAAAAGTTAAAGTAAAATCATTGAATTCGGTATTAAAAATTAAGGTGAAAGAAGTGTCGGATAGAAAATTCTTTTTAAAATAGGAAGAATCTAGCCCCATCAGTTGAGAACTTTTTGAACTCCTTTTTGGATATATTAAATCCAAGCAAAGAGTACTCATTCCTAGAGAGACGATCCTTCCTATGAATCTCTTATATTTTTAGCGAACTCGGGCGAGCAAATAAAAACCGTGTGAAAACAGTTTGCGCAGTTTGTGAGTACTGTCAGGGAAAAAATGTGATGACGTAAAATTTCCTTTTTCATTATTCTTCTATAAAATGAGTATTGTCAACTTCTAACACAGCATCATTAACACAATGAAGTACACAATTTATACAAAACTTAATAAAATCCTCGAATTTGAATGAACAACTTTTTAAAAAGTATGCTCTCATCATTTTCTCTACAGGAATTTTTTGTGTATAAATTATATACTCTCCACGTAAAATAATTTTCTCTGCGATTGATTTTGAAGTTAATTGATAAAAAAAATATTAAGGGGCTAATTTTCTAAAACACTTCGGTGAAGTGTTGTTTTATTTCTATAGAAATTGTTTTTGTTACAAAAACAATTTACATTGAAAATTCCCTTCACTTCACCCAAGTGTTTAACGAAATTAGGTACTAAACCTAATGTGTGGTGGAGACACCAAATTATTTTAAAATTTTATTGCGTATTTTATTTCAGTTGTAGACACTACATTACGTTTTTTTCGATTCCTAGCGCTTTTCATGTTAAATTTTGTGTTTTTCGGCCAAAAATGCTAACAGTGAACACAGTAAATTAAATTATGACGCATTAGGAAATTATCTCGTTCCCCTTAAAAGCATCTAATTTCCCCGCAATTCCCCTGTATTATAGTTGGAATTTCTTCTTATTTTACGCTCTTTGATTTCACACAAGCAAAATGTGTTAATTTGCTTGTGCCCGAGGTCGCGAACAAATAAAAAGAGAGCGAGACAAAGGGCGATCGATACCCTCTGACGTTTGTAGCCGCAATAAAATTTTTCTTCCAGACAATACGATTGGGAAATCGTATTCGTATTGCTATGTTTGCTGGGAAGTTTGTACACCATTCAGAAAATAATAGTTCATTGTTTTATACAGTGTTTTCATTATTTTTATGTGTTATTTTAACCTCATAATACGTAAGACAACATAATAAAAAAAAAATAAATCACTGAAGTGAATACTTAATTCGATTAACAATGAAAATGCCACAATAAAAAACAATGAATGAAACTATATATGAAAAACAGCTTATTTGTGTTTTTTGTATATGCTACTACGATATTTTTCGTTTTTATTTTTAATCTTTTTTTTTTTTTTTTTTGCTATAAAATGTCGTTTTTGTACTTACTTTAAAAACTGCCGATGTAAAGAAAAATGGCAGTAGAATGAAAACCAAACCAGAAAGAATAATTTGTAAATTAAGTTCAGCTACTGGTTCAATTTTCCAAGAGATAAGAGAACAACCTAAAAAAAGTAAAAAAAAACAGTAAATTAAATTAATATGATATCTTGCTTAAATTGCACATTATTAATCTACGTATGTAGATAATTATGTTACAAACATTAACGAGTTTTAAACTTACCCAAAAACCTATAAGCACCATGTACCGCTAAATATCCCTGAAACAGTGTCAACAATACACCATACCATATCGACCATAGGGAATTTAAATGCAAATAATTATTATGATCGGGATACATATTAGAATACATGTTATTGTATTTGGCATGTTTTCTCTTGGAATTCATATATTTGGCTGGCAAATGTGTTTGCTGGAAATTTGGATGCGATGATTGATGATGATTACCAATACTGGCATTTGTTATAACAGAATTCGAAATGCTCGAATTAAGACTAGATGGTGCTGTTTTACCCATGGAGCTGGTTGTTGTGGTAGTAGATGTAATACTTGTATTGAAATTTGAAGAATGTATAATGGAACAGCGTTTTTTAGTTTTATTTACAATATCGTTATTATTTTCATATGTTAACAGTGATCCCGTAATAGACATGTCCTTTTTTGTATGTGATATGTACGTTTGTTTGGTTACGATTAGTTATTTATTTATTTATTATAAATTTAATGGCATTTGAATTGATAATCATTTTGTAAAGAGATACTTTTGGAAGTATATTACCATGCATTTTAGTAATCGTTAGCATTTTGTAAAATTAATTATAAATATTATCTGTAAAAAGGAGAAAGATAACATTTAGCTATAAATATTAAGAAATCGAAATATATATACATATTTTTGGCTAGTTTGAAATTATAAATTTAAAATTAACAATTTAGGCTAATTTAAACGTGTTGTGTGTGTGTTATATTTGTAAATTATTTTCAAAACTTCCATATAAATTTGACATTAGTTCCAGGTTAGCAGTAAGTGCGTAGAATTATTGGCGTTATTATCAACCCTTTATCACATTGGTGCTTGAAGCTTATACACTCAAAAAAATAAGCTAGTAGAAAAATTAGTAAAACGTCTTGTATATCAAGTGTACTAGTTTTCACCAATTTTTTTTTTTTTTTTGCTTAAATTCCGTTTTCAGCAAAAGTTTTAGTTATAATTTTTTAGCACTAAACTAATTTTGACCTAATGTTTTACTAATTTATTTTGCTACAAAAATTGTGCTGATAACCGTATTTAACAGCGTGGACGACAACCAGATAGACAATATGTAGATGTCGCAGCTTGTCTGGATGCAGTACAGACAACGCAAATGATAATTAAGAACAAAACAGCTCTACACAATTTCTGTATTTAAATTTTCAGCAAATAAATTAATTAAAGTAAAATTTCTCTACAAATTTATTGAGTTTGTTTCAATCTACTAATATTCAGCAAAATGTTAAGTGATTTTAGCAATGATTTTTTTCATTTGCAATCGACTAAGTGTTAGCAAAACTTTTGCTGAGCTTACTATTTTTTTGGTAAAAACAGCTCGCTGATTTTCAGCAAACACCTTTTGTTGAAATTACCAACTTTTTTGCAAGCACATTCCTGACTAAAAATTTGCTGACACAGCAAAATTTTTTGCTGACTACTTTTTTTTTGAGTGTAGTAAATGTTCCTGTTTACACCTTGATGCACAAAATTATTTACAAGGAAGATACTCTAAGCTAAACACTTCGATTTGAATTAAACTTGGAAATTTTGTAGAAATAAAAATTCTAAGATCGACCTGGTTCGGCTTTTGCGCCACCTCGGTAGTTTAAATGTCCAAATTGCGGTAAAAATCATTCATTTTTCAAACGGCATGGCATTTTTCCCAAAGGAACTATATGAAAATGTGCTATCGTTGGAAAGGGATTTTAAAATCCTATTCCATGCTAACTTTTTTTTGTACCTTTCAGCTTTTTTAAGTTGTAACAAAAATAGTTGAAGGATCTAGAAGGGATCATATTTGCAAAGAAAAGATCACTTAGAAATCCGAAGATCATAATTAAAAACTTTAAAATGGCTGATCTAAATTTAAATAATTTATATTTTTGATCCAAGAAGTTCATCTGTAGAGAAATTTGGATAACTGATACAAATCCAATATCAAAAATTTTATATTAAAAATAGCTGGTCCAAAATAGCGGTTAGGGTTAATTTAATTGTGGATGACAACATTAACAGTTTCTGATTCCGGATATGAGATCAGAATTCGCTGTTATCATTTATTCATGTTTTCAGTAGTGTCCGACCGATTAATCGGCTTCGGCCAAAAATTCTCCATTCGTCAATAATCGGTAATCGGCCATAACTTTTCCGATTACCGATTTTTACCCAAAACAATCCGAAATAGCCCAAACAAAAACAATTTTCAGTATGGAAACGTTTTGAGTCTGGAGGGTTATTATGTAATTCGATTCGAAACGGAAATGCTTTTGAACAGAATTTTCACATTGAAAATCAAGTACCAAAAACAACAATAGCCTAGCATACACGTTTTCAATATTTTCCTCCATTAATTAGGGTGACCATATGGTCCGACGAATGGTCACCCTAATTATAATGTATAATAATAAATAAACCCCTCAATTCATAAAGGCTTTGTTACATTAAAGGAGGTTTATTGAACAAATTTTGTATGAAAATGACGTTTTGTAAACCTGCTATAACTTTAAAAAGCATTTATGAATTGAGGAGAAAAAAATCATGCTTAGATTAGTTTTTTTTTTAATAAAATTTTTAAAAAAATAACTCCATAGTCTTTATTAGCTATGTTTTTCTATGTTTTGCAATAACTCCATATCATATTTGAAATTACTTCCAGCCTATTTAATTGTTTGACAAAATCATTAAATTTAACAATTTTAGCACTATAATTTGTAACGTTAGCAAAGTGTAACACCGGATTTAATTAGCTGCAGACAATCAAAATAAACCAAAGAATATTTAATATTGCCACAGGCTTCGAAATGCAGATGTTTGCACATTGTATTAAAAGAATAAGATAGAAATACGTAAGAAATATTTTAGAAGCCACAATATATGTACATATATAGTAAGTAAAACTTTTCGGTTTTTTCTTTCTATTTAATCTTTATTGTTGCCTTGAGTGCACTTTTATGTTTCTTCAAAGAAAAAACCAAAAAAATTAAAATATACTTTTATTTTTTTACCATGGTGACTATGCAAATTTAATACTTAACATTTTATTAGATTTTTCCACTTATAAAAAAACCAAACACAATTAATATTAATCATACGCCCAGTTTAAGTGTATACATAACCTGTGGGAAAACAGGGGTCAGTTGAGATGCGAGCACCTGTCCCGTGACCGGTGAAAACAGGACCGGTTTAAAAGAACATATCCTGTAACCTGTCTCGTGACCGGTGAAAACGGGACCGGTCTGAAAGGATCTGTTTCAGAACTAGTGAAAGCAGGACCGGTCTGAAAGTACCCGTAACCGGTGAAAACAGGACTGGTCTCAAAGTACAGTGCTACAAATATTAGAGTTGTCAATTATTTGTGTTTTTATTTTGATCGATTAAACGATCAAAACAATTTTGATCGAACGATTATATGATTAATTATTAAAAGTTATTGGATTAATATTTTACGGAATGAGTAGGCGCTTAGTAATCGTGTCATTCAGCGTATTGTTGTACAACTCTTGTTACGGAACTCTTGTATGTACAGTAGAGCACCCATGAAGTACACATATTGAATTTTCAAAAGTGTTATTTTGTTCACCTCCCCACGCATTTTCCAGTAGATTGGGCGTAAAAAATAATATCCCCGCAAAAATTGGTCCTCTCGGATTAAAACAGGCCAGTCACCCACGGCTTTTAGCCCTAAAAATGGACTAAAATTAATTCAAAGCTTCAAAAATGCGTATGGAAAATTTCTAGCCACAATATTGCCTGTAGATATGCTTCTTTAGTGTTTTTCTGTAAAACCTTTACTTTAAGAGTTATGCTCAAATAAACTTTGAACTAATTTTAGTCCATTTTCAGTTCGTGACTGGTCTGTTTTAATCCGAGATTATCAATTTTCGCGGGGATATCATCTTTTTCGCCAAATCTCGCCAAATCTACCAGATAGTGCGTAGGAGGTGAAAAGATAACACTTTTACACATATGGGTGCTCTATTAAGCGCCAATTTGAATAAGCACAATAAATAAAATGTCAATAAATGGTAATAAATAATTAAATATAAATAATTTTAAAACTTCATAAAAACAGGCATTTGACTGAACTAAAACAAATAAGATTTGGAATTCCTTGTGAAAATATATTGCGAATAAGAAAAATTTAAATCTAAATTGGTACTTTTAGGGCAGGAATTCCATGCAAATCCTTGTTTTTTCGAAAGTTCAAAACTAATATGGACTAAAAGTTTATCCGAATCATGAAATTTAGAACAAAATTACATCGTTTTGCAGTTGCACAATTTGACAAAAATGCATGTTTTTGCATATTTTGACAGGTTCTTCTGCGTCAGTTCTGTGACAGGTTCTTTTGGGTAAGTCCTGTGACAGGTTCATTTGCGTCAATCCCGTGACAGGTTCTTTTGCTTCAGTTCTGTGACGGGTTTTTTTGCGTTGGTCATGTGACACGTCACAAGGAGCAATTGATCCACTCCTAGGACAAGCCCATGTAAAAGTTACCTGTCCTTTTTATATAGAAGAAGCGGTCCAAGGACTGGTCCCCGTCCCCATGGACCGGTCACGTGACGTGTCCGGTGACCGGTTCCTTTTTCCACAGGGTAATTATAAATTGTAATAATATAAAGTATACGTATATATTTATAATTATTAAAGTATGATTTATATCATAATAGTATTAATCATACGCTACCTATGCAATTCATATTAATAAATTTTTAAATTAGAGTTGCTTCCTAAAATCATGTCTATCTACATGGAGAATTTTTGCCTGCCTGCAATAACTCTTGACTTTTTTTGACGTTTATTCGGCAAATTGTCTTTAGTTACTTATTCGTAACTAAAAAAAATGTTGCACAACCAGTTTAATTTTCTCTTGCATTATAAAGATTTTCGTGTTGATGGTATTTTTCTTTTAATAAAAGTCAACTTTTACTAATAAAATAACCAAAACCTGATAGAAATCTATCAGGTTTTTGCTCCACATTTTTTAACTTTTCTTCTCAAAAACACCTTAACAACTCAAAGCACGAATATGAATAAAGCAACAAAACAAGAATACAAATATGTACAACGAGAAGTGTCAAAAAGGAATCATTAAAATCGAAAATTGTGGTTCTTTTGCTACCCCGTTTGCCCACAATCAAAAGTTGCATGCAATAAAGTCATGGAAAAGAAGCATCGTCTGAATTGGCTCTTATTAGTAAGTTTCGCCATTTTTAGTAAGGATTAAATCTGACTAAAACATTGAAAAAGGCGACTAATTAATATTTTTTTTAAAAATAGATCTTTAGTGAGTTTTCAAAAGGAAAAATGTAGTTTTTATATTTCTCAAACATTAGATTTCATTTAATTCATTCCAATAGGTCCAGTAGTATGTATATTTATCAAGTGTTTCGCTAGCTCACATTGCTAAACATTCAAATATTTCCTTGAATATATGTATGTATGTATGTATGTATGTATAAACTATATGAACTTTTTGTATGTTGTAACTAGGGTTTATGTCCCGGGAATTCCCGGGAATCCCGCCCTTTTTTCAATCCCGCAATCCCGGGAATTTTGTGCGGGATTTCCCGGGATTTTTTTTTTATTCTTTTACAGAAGTTTTAGTAGTATATTACAATTTTGGAAGCTTAATTTAAATTTAAAGCATTGATTTTTTTACAATTAATTTGAATAAAATATATTTAAAATTAAAAAATGCGATTTCAAATTCAATATTTTTTTGATATCAGTTGAATTTGGTTTAGTTAAACCGAAAACAAATTTAATTAGCCATTACCAAGGTTACCAACAAAATTTTTCGTACTTCAGATAAAATTTGTTATTTAAAATGATGATCTTTGTTCAAATAAAGCAATTGCACTACATTTCATCATCAATATTTCAGTTCAAAATACCTCCAAAATTAGTAATATTTTCGTATTTTTGATTGATATAAGTATTTTTACTTCAAATAATTTCATTTGAAGTAAATTGTATTTTTTAAATTTTATTTATTTTTAAAATAATGCATCAAATGCTTTTTTAAATTATTTTGGATTTGTTTATATGTTAATTTGAAACTCAACTATGAAAATTAAATGATTTCTTTTAAGTAGTTGTGGCATAAAAAATTTCTAATCAAAAAATAACAGTATAAGTTATAAAACTATTTAATAATATTTTAGTGTCTATTTTTATAAAAAGATTTAGGCGACTTTGCCTAAATATTTGTGTGAAAAATACTCACATTTAAAATTTTTTTTATAAAAATAATTCTAGACGAATATTTCTGAGAATCTGCTTAGAAATAAAATATCTAGAAATATAAATTTTTTGACTCCATATTTAAGAAACATTTAAGCAAAAAATCTATCTTAGTTCTGACTATATAAACCAGGGCTCAAATTTAAAATTTTCATAAAACGCAAAAGGGAAAATAAAGAACAAGAATAGTCTAAAAATATTTTTTTAAATCTCTTTAAAACTTCATTTCAATAAATTTGTTATTTCACCGTCCGACACAAGTTTCCACCCATTAACAATTCCAATATATCCTGAAAGAAGGGATAAAGGGATAAAGGAAGGGTATTTTACCCATGCCTTTCACTCTTTCTAAATCAATTCGTTTACCGTTTGAAAGGAGAACTAATGTTTAGTTAATATATTTCAAAAATATTACCTTAATATTAATTCGCGATTTAAACTATTAAACGAATTGATCTAGAAAAAGTAGAAGATATTTTATATTAGGAACTTCTTTCAGAATATATTAAATAGATTTTCTCATGGTTACAACCAAAAGATGGACTTTGTCGGGCGGTGTTGTAATAAAAATTGAGTTTTTCAAGTACAACATATGTCGGATTTATTTATTTTCTAACGAGCGGGAATTCCCGGGATCCCGGGAAATTCTAAAAAAAATCCCGCTGTCCCGGGAAATGAAAAAGTCCGGGATAAGAAAAACCCTAGTTGTAACGCATTTTGTTGTTAAACATAAGTGCCGTTATGTGGCACTAATATATTTTCAAAATTGCGTTAGATTCAGTGACGACAAAACAACCACCAATATTCAGACCTTTAAAAGAATAATTAAATCATCAATAATAATTCAATTTCTAAGAATGAATCACAAAATTTATTTTGATTCGCAATTTAAATCTTGATTTAATTTTGTTTTGTGCTCATTAATTTTTTATATTTCGATTCGAGAATATCTTATTGTAAAGAACTAATTTTAGTCTTTAATATGTTTGTAATACTACATTTATACTTGAGCAAAAACCAAGTATGCGTTTTGACAAGTTAAAAACTACAAGAGCCAAAAACCAGGTAGTTTTTGCTCAAGTATAAATGTACACACAGAAAAAACAGGAGGAATATTACCTAAGAGCTATGTAATTATACAACTACATAATTTTCAAGTTAGTTTTACAAAGTTATAGTAAAATATGTAAATGTTATTGTAAAATATATACAATCCTTGCAAAATATATACATGTGTAGCGGAAAATATCCGAAAAATTACAAATATTTTGCTAGAAAATTTTAAAATTGACTTCGAACTTATGTAGTTGTATAATTACATAGCACTTAGATAAAGTTCCACCTGTTTTTTTTTTTCTGCGTGTAGTATATGAAATAAACTTTAATTTAATACATTACAATAAAAAAAAATTACTTCAAATAAATCCATGTTTTAAAAGAGAATGGAGTCATTTCAACTAAATAAAAAATGTGATGTAATTTGTGAGTCAAAACAAAACGAATTATCTTATTTTTGATACACGATTTATGTCATCATTTTTTAATCATCTTTGAACATAATTCTCTTTGTAAATTATTCTTTAAAGCTCTGGTTGCAATAAAACAAAATTCATGGCATCTCTATGCATTACAAACAAACCATTTAACAATTCATTCAACCCTCTGGATGTTTTTTATTGTGTGTATTTGGGCGTGTGTGTGTGTCAGTGTGTGCGTATTTTAGCCGCTTTTCCACACCAAACATTTGCTGTATCTTGGATATTTTTCTTTTGGAGTGAAAAACAACAACAACATAAACAACAAAGTAAAAACACATTGAAATGCTGGAATTTATTACATTTAAATGGTTTTAAGAATTTGGTGGTGTTTTCTAGGATTTTGTTTAATAACAAACTCTTTTTGAAGTTTGGGGAGCAACGCATAGCAGTTAGGTTAAATAAAAGGAAAAACAAAAATATAAGGGTATTAGCGTTGCCAGAAATTTTTATATATTATGAAGTTTCCTAAATAATGTTCAAAAGAATCACAAAAACACACATTTTAGACTCAAATTTTCAGCAAATAAATTAACTAAAGTATAGTATCTATACAAATTTTTTGAGTTTACTAATATTCAGCAAAAAGCCGATTTTGATTTTTAAAACGTGAGTTTGGTATTGTTCTGATTTTTGTCATCAAAATCAGTCCTTACTTCGTCCACGGAATATACCAATCAACTAAAAATCAGAAAATTCAATAGGAACTTCATTTGGTATTTTCCGAATTTTAATTGATATATTCTTACACCCAGAAAACAGATTCGGTGCCGACCACTTAATTTGTTACCAATCGAATGGTTCAGTTGCATCAAATGAATTTTTCGAATGCGACTACCGAATTATTCTTGATACTGAAATTCCGTTGTCATAGTCAAATTACTCCTATCTCAATTGATTTTCTGTTGTCACAACTGGAAAACTCGGCTACAACAACCGAACGATTCGATTAGCTACAACTGAAGTTGTAACAGAGCTTTGAAGAATTAATTCCTTAACTCAATTTTTCAATTCTGAATTAAAAATTCGATAAATTAATTCACAAAGCACCATATATTGAATGGAATTAATTCATATTTGTTTTCGTTCGATTTATTTTGTGAACGTAATTTTTATTTTTCAATTCAGTGAACGTATTTTTTTTTTAATTCACTGAACGTAATTTTATTTTTTTTTATTTCACTGAACGAAAATTAAATTGAACGAATTCAGTGGTGAATTAATTCAGTAAGGTGAATTAATTCAGTAAGGTGAATTAATTCAGTAAGGAATTAATTCACTTTTTTCCGTTCGATTTATAAAATTGAACGCGTTCACCAGTGAATTAATTCATTTGATTTAATAAAAAGAACTATTACAATTGAATTAATTCTTTGAATTTGTTGTTTAATGAACCCGTTCAGTTGAACGAATTCAGTGAATTACTTAAGAAACGGAATTCAATCAATTCTAGAGAAAATTGAATTCGATTGGTAGTGAATTCATTCAAAAAGGAATTACTTCTTTAAAGATCTGGGTTGTAAGCACCGAATCTGTTTTCTGGGTGTACATTCAATTGATCTTTTCGGAATTCAACTGATATATTTTGAATTTTAATTGTTTTTTTCTGAATTATATTTGATATATTGTGAATTTCAAATGATGTTTTCAAAATTTTTATAGTGAATTTAGACTGAGCAAAAACCATGCAAAAACTACCTAGTTTTTGTAGAAAACTGGTTTTTGCTTGTTTTCTATATATGCGTTTTGACAATTAAAAACTACCAAGAGCCAAAAACTAGGTAGTTTTGTCTTAGTCTAAATGCAGTATTAGGATCAATGTACATAGTTTATGTAAACCTTCTTACTTACAAGAAAGCTCTGTGTGTGTGGTTCACTCAGATTTCGATGAAATTTGGGTATGTGATTTTTAAAAAGTTCTTGCCTTTTGAAATATTTTTCGCAACTCTTTGTGGACCCTCTGTGATGCAGCTACGGTCCCGCAGAAGGCCGCGACCCTATATTTGCGAACCGTGGTCTATAAGTTTTTTTTTTTATTTGTTGTAAAAATAATTATCATTTAAGAGTAGTTTACATTATAGGATTGAGTGCTACACTCAACCAAAAAAGTCTGTAATATGGCTACTGAAAATTTTTGCTGTTATTACGGGAAATTTAACTGTTTTGAGGCCAGCGGTATTTTTTGCTAATTTTAGCAACACATGTATGCTGATCTGTAGTATAATAAAATTAGTAGAAAAAATTAGTAGCCGCTACTAAATTTTAGTAAAATTTATGTAAAATGCAATTCAAAATAGATTTGCTAAAATCAGTTAAAAAACTTTCCAAATATCATAATTTCAGTACAATGAAATTAGTATAAATAATTAGTTGCAGCTACTAAATTTCAGTAAATTGCTGTAAACTGTAATTTAAAATCAATCTGCTGAAGTTAGCAAAAAATTGTACGAAAAAATAAAAAAACTGTAAAATCTAAAAAAAAAAAAAAATTTTCTTTCGATTGTAACAAGCGTATAATTACTTCATTGTACTTGAAATTTGGAGTCAAAATTGCAAACGGTTCTCCAGTTATTGCCGTTTTATGCATTGGAGATGCAATAAAATTTTCTGGGTGTTATTTCTAAACTAAGAATATATCAATAGTAAGAAATATAAACTAAACAAGAATTGTAAGAAATCAAAAAAAAAAATATTTTTAAATTAGTATATTTTTCTGCTAAATTTAGCACTCGGTTTTGAAAAATTAGTAAATGTTTTTCTGAAATCAGCAGCGAAAATTAGTAAAAAAAATCCGTAATTTGTAATAAGGGAATAACAAAAATTATTACTAAAAATAAAAATTGTACTAATAATCAGTATAAAAATAGTATAGTGCGATTGGAAACTGTTTACAAATTTTTTTACAAACTTTTTTATCTGAGTGTAGGATCTGTCAATAAAATCATGTGCTTAAGATTCTTTTGGCTGTCATACGATTATTTTGACAGTCATAAGATTTCTTATCGGATTTCTCATTTTTAGACTTTTTTCAAAAAATCATTCTCTCTTATAAGATTTTCACACACAAAGTCATCTCTGTTAAGTTAGCTCTCTCACATTTAAAGTCTTTAAGATTTTAATTAGGATTATATTTCCAGTGTTATGATTTCTTTTATTTAAAATCATATGACTCAATCCTATAATGTAAACGGCTCTTTAACACTCATGTGACAATCTTAAGGTCGTCTAAATCTAGAAATCAAAAACAAGAATGTAGAAAAAGCGGGTATTTATTGTCCCGCACAAATCATAAACAATCCCGCCAAAAGCGACGTCTGGCAACACTAAAGGGTATACTTTGTTTTTGTTTTGCTTAAACAGGGTGACAATTGAGTTTGTACATTAGTATGTATGTACATTAGAGCGGCATTTTTTTGTATGAAGAAAGTTGTTTCTTAAAATCTCTTTAGATGCTCTTTAATATTTATGTGGCGTAAATTTGAAAAAAATCGGATAACTGAAAATTTTTTCAAAATTACTTTAATAATAATAATAGCTGTATTTTGTCTCATGCCTATCAACGTTAAGTATTTAAAGCAAATCTACGTTAAACCGATTGTAGTATACAAAAATTTTAAACATGCTATATCTATAATTTTTCCGTAATAATCGAACGTACTTCAGCAAAAGTTTTTGGAAAGTTACGCGAATAAGATACGTTAGATGTGAAAATGTATAAACGTTGAGTTTTCAACGTTGATAATTATCCGTGTTGAAAGTTAACGTGCATACGAAAAGTAATGTGTTAGTTTTCGTCTTAAACGCGTTTTTATGCACTTTGAGTTATTATATGAGTAAACGGATATAGTTAAGTCGAAAACACAGCTAATATATCTTACGACACATAATTTTTTAATTAATTGCATGCTGAACACGAATATCTTCAAATGTTTTAAATCGGACTAGCGATTTTCGAGATATTGCGACTTAATTTTTATTAAACATGAAGTTTGTTTCCTCTCTTCTAGAAATTTGTTAAAAACAACACAAAACGACCTGTGATTTGAGTATAATAATATCTGTAATAGTTAAAAGGTGTCTCAAAAGTTAAGCAGCTTTTTACAAATTTTCGAAAAAGTTTTAAAAACTAAACACTTTGGTTGTAGGTCGCCAAGGGTTAAGGCTTCCGATATTCCTCAAATTCGAACCACATAAGACTTAGACCAAGTGATTCAATAATCCGAACAATAACTGATGAAAATCGAAAGTCGAAGTTATTGCCATTCCAAAGTTTATGTGAGTAAAATATAGAATATTATTAATGTTACTTGTGCAACATACTGGTTTTTGGGAATACAGTAGGCGCTCGCAAATTAGAGCTTTCAGTAATTCGAACGTCCAGAAATTAGAATCAATGTTTGCAATACATTAAACGCTCTGAAATTCGAATTTAAAATTCTAATTTCTGAGCGTTTTTTTTTTTGGTTATTTGAATACACAGGAAATCCCCAATTTATTTTTATTCTGTCTGAATAAAGTAAAACTAAAAAGGGGATTCACCAAATTATATATGTTTTTCCCTATTTGTTTTTTTTTTGTCGCATTTATGTACATTTTTGGCTAGTTTATTTGTGAAATTTGATACGCGTGTACATATTATTTGGCAGTCTCTATTAAATAGTGAAAGTGTATCATTTAAAATGTTAAATAAACGTAAAAAAAAACACTTTATCATTGGAAACGAAACGAAAAAAAACGTCCAGAAATTAGAATAATTCAGAAATTAGAATTGCCTCAAAAACAAAGCGGTTCTAATTTGCGAGCGTCTACTGTATTTGAAGTTGAGTTCGCCAGATATCCCATAACGGTTATCGATAGAATTATACTCAAATGAAAGCTAATTTTTTTGTCTTTTCTGGTGCAGAAATAAAAAATTCTGAAATTTTTTTAAGGATAAGGAAAAAACGCAATTTTTAGCAAAAATCAAGTCGCCATATCTCGAAAACCTTAGTGTAATTTCAAAGTATTCGTGTTCATCATGCCGAAATTAGTTTTAGATGATGTCTCACACATTGCTCGTATGAATACAAAATAGATATTACTAATAGGGGGAAATATTGGGTTTTTTAAACAATTACTTTATAAATTTAGTCTGCTTGCGAGCAGACTAGGTTTTTTATTTTCGTTTATATTTCAAGCTATTCTACAAGTCTATGAATAAATTTGCAGTTAAAAGTCATTCCCAAGACAAAAGAAATTACTTCTAAGAACTTGCTAAGTTTTATTCATTTGTCCCATTTTATTTTTGTTATGGGAATTTTTAAAAAATTTTAAAAGTTCGAAACTTTGGCCGCAGGTTGTCAACTCACCACATAAGTTTTGCACCCAGTGCTACAATATTCCGTTTCAAAAAATGCCGCTCTAATGTAAATACAGTACTGCAGATTGTACTTATTTATTTACTAAACCCGGTAAAATCAATAAATAATCATGTTAGTAACGTTGTCAGCAACCCCAACCTATTTAAAGAATTTTCAATCAATACTTATTGCAATAAAATAAAACTATTTACTTACAAGGAAGGTATGACAATGGGTTCTCTCCGATTTTAATGAAATTCGGATATATTTATGATGAATAAGGAAAAAGTAACAGTCGCGTAATTTTTAGGCCCAATCTCACTTTTAAGAGTTAAAAAAAATTTGGATTTTTGTTTTTCCATTTCATATTATTGAAAAGTGTGACGCCAATATTGAAACATTAGTTATTTTTTTAATTTGTTTTTTGTTGTTAAAAAATAAACAAATAAAATGAAAAATGCATATAACTTGTTGCAAACTAAAAACATAATTTTGCAATTTTTTATAGGAAGGAAAATATTGATAAATTTTATTTTGATTTATATTTTTCTAATAACATGAAAGTGTGTGTATAAGATCAGTGAAATGGAAAAGGCAGAAACTAGATGTAGTCTGATTTGCAAATTAATGTGTTTATAATTTTTAGAGAAAAACGTCTATTCTTCTTCTTAACCTCAAACCTACTAAAATGGAAATCAATTATATTGACCGCCTGTGCTTTTTCAAGTGTTATCAAAATATTTGTTTGTTTATAAAATAAAATTTTCATTAGTTTTTATTCTTTTAATGAGACACATCAAATTTCTACAAGAATAAATAATCAAATTTCAAATATAATCCTTCAGGATCCTGAAACTGGTGATCTTTGATTCGAAAATTTCGAAAAACACAAGCATATTTTTGTACATTAGTAATAATCAAATAATTCTGCCTTAAGTCGTTTATTCAAAATATGAACAAAATAGCCCATATTTCTATTCAAGTGTTTAATCATCAATCAATTTAATTATGATACGAAACAGTTTCCTATTCGGGGATATACACAGAAAAAACAGTAGTCACTAACAATGGGAATTTGTAAAAGCAGTCACATTTTCTTTTAAATTGAAATTTTATTCCCAACAATTTTTTTGTTTGAAATATTTGTAACTCGTTTGTTTGTAAATTGTTATTTTTTATAAAAAATTGTTTAAAAATAAAAATTCAAAGTTACAAAGAAAATTTTGCTTGGATTTACAAATTTCTTTGTTGGTGTAAAATTTGTATTTACAAATTTGGTATGAGAAAGGTGTTTAAAAATTTAATTAGAATTTTGTAAATTCTTTCTGTGTATTTTGTAATTTCTTCAATGCATAAGGCAAGATTCTTTAAACTACACCTCATCGCACTGTGTACCAGGATTGCCGTTTTTTAGCCAAAAGTACAATTCAGGTAAAGGGAAAATATGTTTATATATTCAAAATCTAGGATTCTTGAATATTTTGTGAGTGAAATGTTGTATCATTATGGTTAATCCTTGTTAGTTGGCGAGAGTTCGAAGTCAAAGTTTTATAATTTTGTGACATTTTTTTACAATACAATAAAAAAAATCATAAGTAAACAATAATTTTTTACAAAAATAATCTCAAATTATAAAACTGAAACTAGTTATAAAAAAATAGAAACCTGTTAAATATTTACAAAAAAAGTAACAAAGTTATTAATTTTACTTCAAAAATATGGGTTTTTTGAAAATCCCAATTTTTTCTAAAAAAGCTCCAAAATGTATCAAGCTCTTTAGAAAAACTTGTAAGGCCACACAATTTAATTGATTTTGTGTACTTCAAATTGTGTGTACTTACGATATGGGGTACTTGTGTATAACAATTGTATACAAAACATAAAATATTTGAAAATTTTCAAAAATTTTGTCTTTTATTTTATTTTACTAGTATTTAGTAAAAAAAATTTGCTTATTTAATAGTTTTTTCTGCAGTATAATTTTTAATTATTTTTTAGTTGCTTTTTCTGCTATTTTTACAGATTTATTTCTATGAGTGTAGTTAATTTATAATAATTTTGTTTCTTGAGTTTCAATAACACTTTGTATTTTCATAGTTTTCATATTCTTATCCACTTCAAAATGACAACTAAAAAAATAGAACGCACTAATTTCGTTTCAGTTTCTGTTTTATGCCGCAACGCTCCCAACCGAAACGAAAACGGAACAGAAACGAGACGGTGACGAACAACAACGTTTTTCAGTTTCAGTTTTCGGCGCCGATTACGGTGTATGCGGAAAGCCGCATACACATCATTTTTAATGGCGCACTTCTTAATACACTGGAAGAGCACCGACTTTATAAAAATTACTACACTTTGTTAAAACAAGGTTCCAAATCAGAAGGTCGATTCCGTTTATAAAATAAAAATAAAATTTTTTTTAATCTTGCTTGACAACATGTATTTTGGTATTCTTGACGTTATGCCAATGCTTACATTTTTGAAAATAAAAACTGAAAATAAAAATTCTTATTTTGGTTTAAGAAGAAAAAACGACAGCATTTTTAAAATATTTCTTTGTGCGTGCAAAGGAATGTTTCGAACTGTAGTGCTTATAGTGAGCTTAAGTGAATCAAGCTGTGAAGTGAACGTTGAAAATCGACAATTTATAATTTAAGGGATACAATTATAAATAAGAGGATAGACAAACTAAATGCATATAATAACCCTTTCTATACCCTTTCCAATATCAAAAAAACTTAAATTTTCTTTAATTTTTTAACTTAAATTTAGGTACGATCGTTTTTGGTCTTAACGCTTTCACTACAGACTTTTTTTTTGTGGTTGTATTACTGTTTTGACTGATATTCTTGTTAAGGATCCTTAAAGTAGAATAAAAATATATACCTATCCCCCTTTCCTACCAAAAATTACAAAAATGTTTGAAACTTTTCAGAATCCCTTGAACTTCTTAAACATTCGAATAACCAAAAAGCCTTTGTTATGATCAGAGAACGGTTTGAGTGCCTTATTTTATGCTTTTGAATGCAATAAAAAAAATGAGCATATTGTTGTCAATACACATCATTTCAGTAAAGCAATACAGACATAATTGAAAAAAGTGAGTATGGCGAAAGCCATGCATTGCATTGCATATCTTCTGTTAATCTTACCTAACACTCACAAAACAACGAATACAAAACGATTGTTGTGAATAAAAACGATTGCTGCGAATGGTCTCTATGTTGTTTGTATAAAAATTAAAAAATGTTTTCTGTGAAATATTTTAGTATATTTTAGGAGTTTATTTTTTTCACTTAAACATTAACAAAATGAGAAAATATATACATATTTCATATTTAAATAAAAAAAAAAGACTGCAACAGGTTAACGAATACTAAACGAATGTTGGGATTGATTTTATTTTTTTAATGCGTCATCACTTCATTTTGCTTGACATGTAGTGGCATTAAAAAAATAGTGCGTAAAAACCGCTCATCAAAAACAATTAGGTTGTTCATAAGGGGTGTGCTATCTGTTGTATCGTTGTATCGTCTTAACAAAAAACAGAATTGTTAAAATTTTTATTTGTGTTTAACAACGATTTTCTATTCAGTTTTCTATCTGTTAGCACACTCAAATATAGGACACTAAACATACGTAAAAATGTTGTATCGTGCTATTCTCAAATGTTGTATTTTTTCAATTTAATTTTTAACAACTCTGTTTTTTGTTAGGACGATACAACAAATAGCACACCCCTTGTGAAAACCCTTAATGAATGTATAAATAAGAATAGCATTAGTTATTGTTGAATGAATACATGCCAAAAGCAATGAATGGTATGAATGCACAATAAAAACGAATGCACTCAAAACGTTCTCTGGTTCTGATCATTAAATAAAGCCATGTGCCAAATTTAATGTTTCCTTCATTGGCTTCGGAGGCACCCGCATTTAATCTCCGAGATTATGGAAGATTAATATATTAACTTCAATAACATTATCACATTTTCAATATGTTTTAAAGATCTGTGCACCATAGTGTGCAAGCAGAGCTTTGAAGAATTAATTCCTTTTTGAATGAATTCACTACCAATCGAATTCAATTTTCTCTAGAATTGAATGAATTCCTTTTCTTAAGTAATTCACTGAATTCATTCAACTGAATGCGTTCATCAAACAACAAATTCAAAGAATTAATTCAATTGCAATAGTTCTTTTTATTAAATCAAATGAATTAATTCACCGTGAACGCGTTCAATTTTATAAATCAAACGGAAAAAAGTGAATTAATTCCTTACTGAATTAATTCACCACTGAATTCATTCAATTTCATTTTCATTCACTGAATTAAAAAAAAAAATACATTCAGTGAATTAAAAAAAATAATAAGTTCACTGAATTGAAAAAAAATAAAATAAGTTCACTGAATTCAAAGCCTGTTTTCTGCAGGTCAGTAGAAGAAAACAATAATCTACATATAAAAGTTTTAAATAAGCAATTTTACAGCGTGTGCTAGTAACAAATTAGAAACCGGATGCTGTTTATCAACCTACATGATTCAAAAATAAAGCCTTTTACTATTAAAAATAAAAACTTTACAGATATAGATAAATTTGGAAAAAAAATATAAATATATAACTAGTTTGAAAAATTAATAGTTATATTTTTTTCCAAATTTATCTATATGTGTAAAGTTTTTATTTTTAATAGTAAAAGGCTTTATTTTTGAATCATGTAGGTTGATAAACAACATCCGGTTTCTAATTTGTTACTAGCACACGCTGTAAAATTGCTTATTTAAAACTTTTATTTGTACATTATTGTTTTCTTCTACTGAACGGCAGAAAACAGGCTTTGAATTCAGTGAACTTATTTTATTTTTTTTTCAATTCAGTGAACTTATTATTTTTTTTTAATTCACTGAATGTAATTTTTTTTTTTAATTCACTGAATGAAAATGAAATTGAATGAATTCAGTGGTGAATTAATTCAGTAAGGAATTAATTCACTTTTTTCCGTTCGATTTATAAAATTAAACGCGTTCACCGGTGAATTAATTCATTTGATTTAATAAAAAGAACTATTGCAATTGAATTAATTCGTAACAAAATAAATCGAACGAAAGCAAATATGAATTAATTCCATTCAATATATGGTGCTTAGTGAATTAATTCATGGAATTTTTAATTCAGAATTGAAAAATTGAATTAAGGAATTAATTCTTCAAGCTCTGTGTACAAGGGTTAAAAGGTTCAATTATCAAACGATATACAGGTGCGAGTACGCAACCAAGAACATTTCAAAACGCTATAATTTTGTCGACAATTACTTTCAATCTCTGTCACATTTTACATTAAATACGCAAGAAAAAAATTAACCTTTATTAACTAATTAAAGATATGTTAAAAATAAAATTTGAGTTTAAACAAATATTTAATTGAATCAATTAATTACAGGTTTGTATAGATCCCATCAGTACTTGCGTTAAAAATTTGCACAGAAAATTGTCCCGAATTTTAACGTAACGTCTGTTTTTATATTTTGTCAAGTATTTTAAGTAGGTGTGGCTTTTAATGAAAAATTAGCGATATCGACCTTTTATCAAATTACATAGTAAAATTTAGCGAGTACAGATCGGATCTATACAAAATGTATGTTGTTGGAAATCCTATCAAATGTTCTCAAATCCTGATAAACACGAATAAAACTGATATTCCATGCCGAAGAAGTAGACAAGTAAATAATTTGGCTGTATCTAAATCAAGCATAAAGCAATCGGTTTAAAATTTCCATCCATAACGTCCTCTTGTAGTTTGGCTAACGAAATGCATTAAAGAAAAATGTTTACGTAGCTTTTTATTTTCTGCATAAACTATTGTTTTGCTTTTCTTAAATGTGCTAACAAAAGGCATGATATGTTATGTACTTAATTCTTTTTTTATTTTTGTTCAGTTAAACAGAAGAAAGTTTTAAATAAAAAAACATAGGCAAAGAAAACCAAAAATGGTTACAAGTGTTATGGCATGTACATTTAAAAGTAAAGGAAATCTATTTAGAACACTAACAACATGTACCACTACAACTACTTTTTTTACCAGATCTCAAATGGATATGTATCATAAAGTGTGTGTAAGTGGCCAGTATTTCTATCATACCAGTACATAGTATATATTGTCAGTTCAACCAAGAAACATATGGTACCTTTTGTATTACATTTCCACAAAAGCTGAAATGCATTGTTGTTGAATTCAGCCATGTGTTATTTTCACATAAATTTTACACATCGTATCAACATTAGGGTGTCCCGAACTTTAAGTGATGGGAGCCACCTAAAAGTATGCTTTTAAGAACGCTATTTTTTGCAACATTTTAATATAATTAAATATGACCTTTTATTTGATATATTGCGCGTTTTGACAGCTCCGATAATATTCCCTACACGTGTATTTAAAATTGACATTCCTCTTTTTACACGATTTCGTTAATAAATAAACCTACGATGAAAGGAATATCGAATACATATATAACATAGATCTCTTTTTCTTTGACATTTGCTGTCAGTGCATTCTATACCTATACAAAAAATATTTGATTGTATGTGAAAAAATGTGTTTGTTGACAAAAGAAGAGGAGTAAGATATCTATGTAATCTGTGACTAATCGTAAATTAAAAAACTTAGATAAAACCATTCAACAATGGTTCTTTCTGATCAATTTCAACGAAGTGAAGTAAAAATTCGTAAAAATAACGATTTTACAATATGCATTCATACAAAATTAAATTGAAAGAAAATAGACTTAAAATTTGTATTTCAGATTTTCTGCAAATGTTGATGCAGAAGTTGTGATTATTTTGATACAATGAATTCAGTGGCATATGAATTTATGCCGTGTGTTAAGATTTTGCAAATCCGTTTAAGGGATTTTACCAGATTTGCAAAATGGAATAATAAGTAAAGTTTTCAATTAATTGCAATGATTTCCTATATCACTCGCATAATAAAAATAAGTTGTGATGGTTCTAAAAGCCCAAAGTCTATAGTTTTAAACCATATCAAAAAATGTCCGTGGTTTAGTCTAGTATATGAATAAATACGAAATTTAAAAAAAAATGTCTTTTGCTAAAAGTTAAATTTTCGAATATTTCACAAAGTAGAGCTAATTTTAAAATTTGGTGTTCACATTCGTGATATTTATCATAAAATCTATCGGAACTGATATGTCGCTTGTCCGATGCATTTTTAGTGTTGTCTGTGTAATCAGCGTTGTTATATATCTATGATCGCGAAAGTTGCAAGTGAAAAAAGAAATGGGACAGCCTAATAAACAATTACGCTTTGGTTCATACTGAAAGTTTTTGAGTTAACTATTAGTTAACCCAAAAGTTTGTATATAATTATGTTTGACTAACAAAAAATTAAATTTTCAATTAAAATTAAAAATTAAATTAGTTCAAAATACTACTCATGCAATTTTTGTTAGGTTTTTTTAGCTGAAACAAAAATTTACAGAAAAACTTGCCTTCACGGTTCGCGCGATATCTGGCGATTACTCGTACAATTTGAGAATTTTTTAAAGAGAATAGCACACACAAAGTTTTGCTACATGAGTAACTGTTGCTCTTAAATAAGAGCGGAGAGTTTTTTCCATACAATTTGACAACTGACAAGTTTGTAACGGCATTTTATCAAATTGCGTAGTCGATATCGCTAAATAAATAAACAGACGTTACGTTAAAAGTCGGCACATACAAAAATATTGTGATATTGGTAACTACTTATTTTTTAACCACTAATAAGTATATGGGTAAGCCTTAATATTTAACCAATTGTAACCACTTATTTTTAACTGCTTATCAGCATACGAATAACTACTTTCGGTAACTACTTATTTTTTATATTTTTGTAATGCAGCCGGTAAGCGGGTACGCAAATTTTGTAAGTTTTTTTATGCAGCGAATATGGACAATTACTTACTAAAACGACTTTATGGAATTAAAATAATGAGTTTTGGCACTGAATTATATATAAGCAGTTGACCCTAATCATACTGCTTATTATTTAGTTATTAGTAATGAGCACCCATTACTGAGACTTTGCTGGGCATATCCGCCATATAAAATTAATCAAAATATATGTAGTGACCTCATATATATGATGTGACGTTATACTTAAAATATGTTCTCATAATTCTGTATAACTTTATATATACGAAGGCGGTCCCGGAACTACCCGACCTAACAAAGGCAACAGAACAAATTTGGGAAACATTTTCTTTATTTCTCAACATAGCGATTTTCAATAGCTTCGATACCCTGTTTATAGTAAGAACTGTCTAGCCACCAACCGCATACTCCGCCTCTTCATTTTGTCAAATTTTTACCACGGAGCCATTTTTTCAAAAAATAATCCGTGATGAAGTAACTCGAACTTTAATTCATTGATTTTGGCCATCCGAATAGTGAGTGCAATTAAAATAATAAGTCTGTTGGCTGAACAGAAAAATTTGTTACTTTAACAAAATTTATTCCTGTTTTTTGGCTTAAAATAAAATTTGTTGATTTTACCAAAATATTTTGTTAAATTTAACAAATCTAAATTTAAGTAAGAAGTTAGTAAAACTACAGTTTTATTTGTAATTATATTGAGTCGTAAAATTTGTTCAAATAAAGGACTCGGGACCCTCCCCGGGCCTAGTCCATACCATCTAAAGTCATGTAAGGGCACTCCAAAGAAGCAAACATTTTATCCGTTTTGCTCTATCTCGCTTAGTTTTCGAGATATGGTCCATTTTATGAAGTGAAAAATTTTTATTAAAAATTTTCGAGGGTCCAATGCCCCACCAAGGTCCTTTTTGGATAGGGATAACCTTTTGCACTTCGGATACATTGGTGACGCCATCTACCGGGTAATAACAGAAATATGAAAATATTATATTTTAATAATAAATTGTGTAAAATTTAACGAGTGGGTTCTTAAAAATTAGTTATAAATAATTTTGAAAATGAACACTCAAACTTTGTTACAGTACTGAAGATTTTTAGTATTAAGTGATGATAACTAAAATCTTTGCTTAAATCAGTGTTTTAGCTAAAAATTTATTTAAAATTAGTCAAATCGATTTGATTATTATTTTATTTTATATTTGAAATTTGTTAATTAATTTTAACCCTTTTTTTCTGTATTTTATAAATAATCTACCAATGTACTGATTATACTATTGTAAACCCCTGTGCTAATAATTATAAGACTGGAGTCTTAAGGCACAGGCTACCAAATAAATAAATAAATAAATAAATAAATAAATAAATAAATAAATAAATAAATAAATAAATAAATAAATAAATAAATAAATAAATAAATAAATAAATAAATAAATAAATAAATAAATAAATAAATAAATAAATAAATAAATAAATAAATAAATAAATAAATAAATAAATAAATAAATAAATAAATAAATAAATAAATAAATAAATAAATAAATAAATAAATAAATAAATAAATAAATAAATAAATAAATAAATAAATAAATAAATAAATAAATAAATAAATAAATAAATAAATAAATAAATAAATAAATAAATAAATAAATAAATAAATAAATAAATAAATAAATAAATAAATAAATAAATAAATAAATAAATAAATAAATAAATAAATAAATAAATAAATAAATAAATAAATAAATAAATAAATAAATAAATAAATAAATAAATAAATAAATAAATAAATAAATAAATAAATAAATAAATAAATAAATAAATAAATAAATAAATAAATAAATAAATAAATAAATAAATAAATAAATAAATAAATAAATAAATAAATAAATAAATAAATAAATAAATAAATAAATAAATAAATAAATAAATAAATAAATAAATAAATAAATAAATAAATAAATAAATAAATAAATAAATAAATAAATAAATAAATAAATAAATAAATAAATAAATAAATAAATAAATAAATAAATAAATAAATAAATAAATAAATAAATAAATAAATAAATAAATAAATAAATAAATAAATAAATAAATAAATAAATAAATAAATAAATAAATAAATAAATAAATAAATAAATAAATAAATAAATAAATAAATAAATAAATAAATAAATAAATAAATAAATAAATAAATAAATAAATAAATAAATAAATAAATAAATAAATAAATAAATAAATAAATAAATAAATAAATAAATAAATAAATAAATAAATAAATAAATAAATAAATAAATAAATAAATAAATAAATAAATAAATAAATAAATAAATAAATAAATAAATAAATAAATAAATAAATAAATAAATAAATAAATAAATAAATAAATAAATAAATAAATAAATAAATAAATAAATAAATAAATAAATAAATAAATAAATGATAAAATGATAAAAAAAAATCGATTTGAAACCCGTTTGACAGATTTTTCTACTGACGTATTATTTTAAGTGTGTAACTCCCTATTTTAAAAAAAAATTGGTGCGGTTAATCGCGGTTAACGATTAATCGCACTCATAATAAAAAATTTTTTAACTTACTTGATCAACTTAAAATAAATTAATTGCTAAATTTAGCAACAGCAAAATTATTAAAATCCCAAGCAAAAACACAAAAAATTAACGAGCAAAAAATTTACTGCCGGGCATGCCGACTACATGATACACTACACCAGTCTGGTTGAAAGCCAACTAATGTTTTGATCCGAAATTCGAATTTGTTGAAATAGACTTGGGTCAAAATTTGCTTATAATATGACAGAATGTAAGAAAAATCCCAAGAAAATTTGATTTTAACTAATGATATTTAAAAGCAAATCGGAAATATAGTCCATATGAGCGATAGGCCCAAATATGGACCGATCCTAGCTACACCCAGAAAACAGATTCGGTGCTGACAACCCCATTTGTTGCCAATCGAATGGTTCAGTTGCATCAAATGAATTTTTCGGTTGCGGCTAACGAATTATTCTTGATACAACTGAAATTTCGTTGTCGCAGTCAAATTAGTCCTGTCTCAATTGGTTTTCTATTGCCACAACTGAAAAATTCGGCTATCACAACCGAATCATGCGATTGGCTACAAATGCGGTTATCAGAACTGAATCTGTTTTCTGGGTACAGAATCAATAGGATTTGTTCTTGGGCCCATGTGAGTTAGCGTACTAAATTTCATTAAAATACTTATATTCGTATTTGTGACATTTAGCGTGCGATGGGTACTATATCTAACTGTGCACCGATTTTAACCGTAACCAATGGACTTGATCCTTGGACCGATATACATAAGTCCGTGTACCAAATGTCATCACAAAATCTTAATATTTCCGACTTGTAACATGCGAACATATCCATTTTAGGGGACCTTGATACGGGCACCAAGTCTAAACATAAACCGATTCTAAATAAAATCAATTGGCACATCTGAATCAATGTACCGAATTCCAATAAAATGTCTTTACATTTGCGACCTGTAGCGTGCGAACAAACATCAGCACAAACTTATTATACGAAGTGGTGTAGTGAAGTCGAATTTGGGAAGAATTTTTTAACAAAAACCAATTGAATATACAGAAACTTGCAGATCGCTTACTTTTTGTTAGTTGTTTCTGAAGTTTTAAAAGTAATAACAGTTCCCAATAATCACATAGATTTTTAAAATTCAAGTGATTTAAATTTTGCTTGAAGTAAAGTATATTTCAAATTCTAGCACTTGTTTATTTAACAAAAATATTTCAAACTTGAATTTTTGTTTCCCTTTTGCTGGAGTATGCTATTGAAATAAAATATAATGAAAGTTGTATTCAAGCCTTGAAACTGGAAAACAGGGCTGGAATTGAACTTTATTTCAACTTGAATTCCAGTGAAATTGTTTATAGGGTTGTTCGTAGAAGAAAAATAATTTTTAACTTTTTTCAGAAGTTATTTAAAAATTTAACCAAATAAAAATACGAATATTTAGTAACAGTCAAATTTTATAGTATTTTTTTTTGTTTTAAAATAAAACTTTTTTAGTAAAATCAAATATACTTTTAGTTCTTTGCACCGTTGCAACGCGTTGTTTGTTATTTTTGTAGTAAAAATAAATTAACTTTAAGTTGATTTTACAGTTTCTGATAGTCAAAAACAAATTAAAAAACTGTTCAATTAAATTAAAATGTGAGTAGACCGGTTTTTAACTGAAATTTTATTGATTTTAAATTGTATTTTTAGTTAATTTTACCTTCAAAATAATTTGTGTGTATATTAGGACAAAAAGGACATATAAAAATATTAAGAAACGCAATCTTACTTTGTCGCTGCTGTCAAAAAAGTTCCCGCACTAAAAAGGTTTAAATTTGGTCTATAGTATATGGTTTTAGTTTTATTAAAATATTTCTCCGAAGTTTTAAACAAATGAGACTCAAACGATGCTTATTAAAAGCTATTACGGTAAAAATTACGAAACCTTTGTGGTTTACAATAATTTTTGTAATAATTCGTTATGTAAATTAAACAAAATCCCCGAGCAAAAATTATTTTTAGAAATTGCATTTGGTGCGGAAGGTTTTTTTTTTGCCGAAATGACCCGCAAATACGGTTTTTATTATTAATTTAGTATTGCCTATCACGTGGTGATAGCTAAAATTTTTGTTAAAAATGAGTATATATATATATACATACATATGTTATATTAGAGTTCGTCAGAAATATATAAAATTTCTTTGATTTTAGGATATCATAATCTTTTTAAGTTTTTGCATAAAAAAAAGAATGGCGTTTTTTTTTATTTCAACTCCTTCCAGTGGCGTAAGTCGGCCGAAAACGCTGATTTTGAGATCTATTTTCTGCAGAGCAAAAACAGTTGCATTTCTGGGAAATCTGATTTTATCATTCGATTCCACAGCAAAAATTAATATAAAAAACATTTTTTTGCGTTTTCTGAATACAGCAGATAGTCATTAGAGTTGTCCAAAAAACCACTTTTTTCAAAAATTTCAAAAAAGTTGCTTTTTTATTACACACAATGAAAATGAAAAGACGATCTTTTCGGGTATTTTCCAGTTTCCCATAATCAGTTTTCTTAATAAAGTGGTGGCATTACTGCAATTATAATACATCAAATTTCATATTAAAACATAATTTTCTAACCAGCTAGATGAGAGCAGCAATTTCATTATTTATTTATTTCAATTGACATCAGCTGTATTTTGTCTCATGCCTATCAACGTTAAGTATTTAAAGCAAATATACATTAAACCAATTGTAGTATACAAAAATTTTAAACAGCTTATGTTTGTAATTTTTCCGTTATAATCCAACGTACGTCAGCAAAAGTTTTTACGAAGTAACGCGAATAAGTTACGTTAGATGTTAAAATGTATAAACGTTGAGTTTTCAACGTTGATAATTATCCGTGTTAAAAGTTAACGTGCATACAAAAAGTAATGTGTTAGTTTTCGTCTTAAACGCGTTTTTTGCACTTTGAGTTTTTTTTTATGAGTTAACGGATATAGTTAATTCGAAAACACAGCTATCGTTAATCATTTTCAAGTCGGTTAAAAAATAAAATAACTTCTTGAAAACAATTCTGAAACTTTTAAACTATTGTTTTAGGTGTCATTGTTGGGCGAAATTGTTAAACTTTTTTTCAAATTTTTATTTAAGCGTAGTTTTAAAAGAATAAAAACTTACCGTATGTATTCATATTTATGTTCATATTTAGGTTACCTAAATATACATTTACCGAAACACTTTTAGTTGTAAACATAAAAATTTAACATTAGTTTTTTCATCTGTTTCTATTTTTTTTTCTATTTAACAAAAAAATTCATTATACATGTACCTTAGAGGAGTCCAAAAAATTTAACTGCATTTTAAGAGTTCCCATTGGGCTAACTTTTGTTTGTTTGCGTTTTGACCCTAAGTACATATAGGGGTTAATTTAGATTTTTTCTTTAAAAATATCAGTCAGACTTTGGTCAAGTCGAGTTTCATCAAAATTCGTGAAAACTAATAATATCTTTTGATATATTTTCATGAAAAGCCTAATTATCCAAAACTTTGACTTTTGAACTCGGCGGGAATCAAAAAACTTAGTTCGATTTTGATAAAATTTACAGAATATAACCCCTATGATTTTGGTAAAAAAATAGAATTTTGCTACTAAATTAAATTAATTATGTATGTATAATATTTATAACTTTTATTTTCTATAATGTTCTAAATAAAAACTTAAAGTGCAATCCTCAAATTTTAAATATTTACAATTTTTGGCCCTACCTAGTTATGGTAGGAAAGACAAAAAATTTTCAGAAAACAAAAAAACAAAAAATTTTCAGAGACAAAAAATTTTCAGAAAACAAAAATGTTGTCTTTGAATTTCATAGTCAAGTGAAGAATTTGTAATAACTTGGATATTTTCCAAGCGATTTTTAATTTTTGTATCTTTTTGGAATGAAAATTTAGTAAGAACTGCGATTCTGTAATTATTTGGCATAAAAAATTTATTCAATATAAAAAATTAGCCCAATCGAAATTCTTAAAATTCATTTTGAAAATTTTCCATGCATATCTGAACCCCTTAATATACCGACAGATGAGCCTTTTGATAAACCGTGCTATATAGCAGGCACTAAAGTATTATAAATATTTCAATAGATGGCAAAATAACTTCACTTGACAAGTTCCTATGTTGTGAACAATTTGTGTTTATTAATGTTTTTTTTTGCCCTATACTAACATGGAATGTGTTCCAAGCTAAATGAAAAGCAAAAAACTGTTTTATCATAATCACAATCATAACCATTAAAAATGTCAAAATATCTACTGCAAACTACGGCTGGCAATCCCGAAATCGCGGTTCCTTCAGCAAAAATGAGTCATTATTTTCTATAACTCCTAAAGCAGGTACTAAACATACACTCAATCAAAAAAGTCTATAATGGCTACGAAAATTTTGCTGTTATTACGGGAAATTTAACTGTTTTTAGTCCAGCGGTATTTTTGCTAATTTTAGCAACACATGTCTGCTAATCTGTAGTACAAAAAAATTAGTAGAATAATTTTAGCAAAATTGTTTTAAACTACAATTCAAAATCTATTTGCTAAAATCAGTTAAAAAATTTACTAAATATCAATAATTTTAGTACAATGAAATTAGTATAAATAATTAATACACGCTACTAAATTTCAGTAAATTGTTGTAAACTGGAATTTAAAATTAATCTGCTGAAATTAGCAAAATAGTGTACTAAAAAATAAACAATCTATAAAAGTTCAGTAGACTTTACAGACTTTTTTGGTTGAGTGTACGATTTAATAAAAATTTAGAATCTAATTACAGTGCTCGGATCGGTGTACTTTTAAACAAAGTCATTACTGGTAACGTCTTATTTTATTCCCTATTTGTAACCAATTAAATTTGTACTAATGTGTAACGACTTATTTCACTCCATACAAGTATGTACTTGTTTTAGCTAACTAGTGAATTTAATATTACAAGTAACAATTTATTTCAGTACTTCTTTCGTAATCACTTACTTTAGCCTATACCGGTACGAATTAGGCAACCATTTACGCCCAATGACACCCCCATGTTAAAATAATGTGTTATGCGACCAAAGTGTAAGTACTTACAATTTTTGGTTTCTTATTACATTTCCCTTTACCTGGTAATAGAAGGTTTTGCTGGGAACAAATATAAACCAAGCAAGAATTAAAAAAAATCAAACAAATTCTTGTAAATAAAATTTTGTTAAATTAGTATACTTCTCTGTTTCGAAAAATTAGTAAAATGTATTGCTGAAATCAACAGCGAAAATTTGTAAAAACAAACACTAATTAGTAATAAGAGAATAACAAAAATGATTACTAAAAGAAAAATTTGTACTAAAAATCAGTATAAAAATAGTAAAGTGCGATTGGAATTAGTTTACAAATTTTTTTACTAACTTTTATCTGAGTGTTTGATAGATTCCAAGCCAACTGCCAGCTACAGGAAAAAGTATTTCATATTAATGTCAAACTAACACCATTTGTTGTCTTATATTATACGAATTTTTTAATTTCTCCAAGAAGTAGGCGGAATAGGCGTGGTTAAATATTGAAAAATTTAGAGCTTATTTTTAAGTTATTATAATTTAATGAAATTTAAAAAATCGTAGAAATTTGAGTAGGTCAATAGACTTTTTAATTGAAAACTCAAAAAAATATATTTTTTTAATTCACAACTACCCAGAATCGGGTGCAGTGGAACCAGATGCAGAATTGGTGTGGCTGGCAAATGATTGTAAAAAATTTTCCTGGGAAATAAATAAAAAGTTTTGAATGATTTTTAGATAAATTGAGTTTTCTATTACAAATTAAAATAAAAATTTAGAACAAGTTCTGAATTAAAAAAAAAATATTTTTTTTAGTTGCAGATTAACATACTCAAATTTCTACCATTTTTCAAATTCCATATTCTGAGGACTTCTTCCTATAGAAAATGCATCAGATTCTGTGGATCTGTTCCTACAAAAAACCATTGGATTCTGAATGCTTTTCCTGTAGAAAACACTTCAAAACCCATCAGATTCTAAGGAAGTAGATTGAATGCCAAAAAATGAAAATAGCGTTCATAAGTGCCTCCTAATATACACAAATTATGTTTGCCCCAAATAAAAATTGTATAACTAGGGCATTATATGGTCGGTATTGGTCAAATATAATTACCTTACTCTGTTTTTTTGTGTTATTGTTGTTTATTTGTAAATAAATGATACGTTTAAGTAGGTGGCCTCCCATTTATTTAAAGAAAGAGTAAGTGGAACTTCATGAATAGGTAAGTTGAAATTACAAATGACTGAAACTTTTGTGTTTGCAAAAAGAAGAAAATATTCTTACAGTACAAACTCCTAATTTATATTTTGTATGTCTAACATACAGTATGGTGCAAAACTGGAGGAGGATCTATCCTTTTCAAAACGTCGAGATCTCATATTCGTTTTATATAGTTTGGCCAAAATTTTTAAGACTTACACAAAATTAAGAGAAGCGTTTATCCAAAAAAAAAATAAATTAATAAAAATTATCTACTATAAATATAGAACGTATCTACTAATTTTAGTAAACCAAAAATGGCAAACAAATATTCTTACAATCTAGGTACATTCTCATGTTTAGTAGGAAAAAGTACTTGGAAAAAGGAGGATAAATAGTGTTTTAAGATTTTTACAAAACGTTCACCACCCTCTTTAATTTTGTATGTTATGGTTAATACTACATTCACACTAAAACTACATTTATACTTGAGCAAAAACCACTTAGTTTTTCTATAAAACTAGTTTTTGATTGTTTTTTTGTATGCGTTTTGACAAGTTAAAAACTACATGAGCCAAAAACCAAGTAGTTTTTCTCAGGTATAAATGCAGTATTAACCAAAAGCTAGTAGTTTTTAAAAACTACTTATATTTACCTGTCAAATTCCATACAAATTTTGAATTAAAAACTAAAAGTTTTTAAAAACTACTAGTTTTTGGTTGTAGTGTAAATTGGGTTTAAAACTTCATATAATTTTGTGGGCTTTGAAAGTTCATATGTGAGTGGTTTATATCAAGTATTTTAAAAAGTTAAAAATACTTTAAATAAAAAAAAAAATTCGTACATTTCAGACATATAATCTAAAGAGCACAACACACACCTCTATCTGCTATTTGTTGACTTTGGACGCGCATTCGACACTGTTTCACGTGATGCTTTGTGGAAAATCCTAACTGACAAAGGCATTCCTGAGAAGATCATTTCACTCAATCAGGAACTCTATAGAGATTCCACGAGCCGTATCCGCTTCAATGGAATTGAAAGCCTCCCTTCACAACAACATCTGGTGTGGTGGTGGCCTCGAATTTAACACAATTCAAGTTTTTTTCTAATTTTATTGTTGTTGCCTTTATTTTTAAAGATTAAAATGGTGGCTAAATTCGCCACGAAAGGCAAGGAGATGGTTCAGAAAATTGTACAGAATTTTAACGTAATGTTTGTTTTCTCATTTTGTCACTTGTTTTAAGTGGGCGTGGCTTTTAACGAAAAATTAGCGATATCAACTTTTAATCAAATTACATAGTAAAATTTAGACAGTACTGATCGGTTCTGTACAAACTGTATATTTTGGGAAATCCTATAAAATTTCCTTAAGTCCTGAATTATTTTTATCTCTGTTAAAAGCCGCGCCCACTTAAAACAAGTGACAAAATGATAAAACAAACATTACGTTAAAATTCTGTACAATTTTCTGAACCATCTCCTTGCCTTTCGTGGCGAATTTAGCCACTATTTTAATCTTTAAAAATAAAGGCAACAATAAAATTAGAAAAAACTTGAATTGTGTTAAATTCGTGGCCAACACTGTATATATACCATACAAAAATATTTACTTTTTTCACCCCAACGTTTTACTCACTAAACATGACATTGGGCCGATAAAAATAAGTGTTTAATAATTTTGTATTCGCTTTAACATATCCGAATTTCCTTCCTTGTTATTAATAGGTCCATTCGATTACTTTTGTCAGTCAAGTCCAGTAAGAATTACTCAGTACAAACTTACAGAGAGTAAGACAAGATAAAATTTTTCTAAAGATGTACGCGAACAGAAAATTTGCAACAATTTGCAAGTTTGTAGGCACAGCTGATTACAACACCAAATATACAAATTAATTTTAACTGGTCGCTATGGAAGAATATAATTTTTGATGTTATATCTTAAGGAGACAATTTTTAGAAGCTTTTCTTATCTTTTCCATAATTTATTTTGAAAGTTTTACTCATTGGCGTACCTAGACCATTTTTCTGGGGTGGGCAAGCGACCCTTAATTTTCTGCTGTTTATTTTCCCAAAAGTGCATCTATTTTTCTGAAGAAAACCTCGTACAATGAATGTGTTCCAAGCTATATTTTCAGATTATTATGATAGAGAAAATAAATCTAAGATCAACCTGTCTAATTCGTCTACTTCGGACGAATCCTTTTTAACCCCATATTTTGATCACTTAAATTACGGAGTTGGTCAAAAACAGTGAGATGTTCATCTAACAATTTTTTTTTTCTCCAAAATATTGAAATTTCATTAAAATAACATAGTAATGTTTAGTTTTAAGAAACTTCCTAGTTAGATATTAACTAATTATTCATTAAGAAAACTATGAAATCTAAGATATTTTACTCACTAAAAAAGATTATGCGTTATATTTCTTTTATTGAACAACTTTGCGATTCTAATAGTTTTTCTTAAAGAAAAACTCTTATGGTCAATTTTATAATCAGAACTAAGATCGATTTGTTTCTTAAATATTTCTTAGGTAAGAATTTTTCAAACAACTTTCTTATTTAAGAAATATTTAAAACAAAAATCGATCTTAGTTCTGACTATAGAACTGACCCTTAGATTCCCAAACCAAAAACACAGGATTAATTGATATAAAAAAAGTAATATTGTGATACGTTTTGCCATCAAAATTATAGATAAAAGAATTGTAGGTAGATTTTTTTAAAATTCTGGGGTGGGCAAAAATCAGTCTAGGATGGGCTTAGCCCACCCTAGACCATATGTTTTCGAAACATGTTTTTTTTCTGCTTGCAAGTTCTTACTGGCAAAAATGTATCCAGTAAAAATTTGCAAGAAAAAGAAGAAGACTTAGAAACTCTCATCATAGAACTGTCACTTTATTCTCTCTTTTTTCTTTCTGTTTACTGAGTATTTGTGTTAACGAACGTCATCCAGTAAAAATTTGTACAAATTTGTACAAATTATCCAATAATCGAATGGACCTAATCTGAAAAAAAAAACAAATGTGTAAAATGCATGTTTCCAAGTTTTGTCCAACATTGTACAGTTCCTTTAATATTTACTCATCATTTGTGAGATGATAGGATGAGAATATTTCCCATTCATTAAAATCAATGTTTAATGGTTTATGTTGTATAATGAAAGATTTTTATCATTATTTGTTTTGGTTTCACTTTTTTCCTCTTAAGGCTGGAATACAGAATGTTCAGTTAAAATTTAGCAAACAGTTAAATTCAAATTTTATATAGGAAACAGGAACCAATGTGTCGGTTTAAGACTCAGTTAAGGCTGGTTTACACTATAAGATTTTGGGTACGATTTTGCTTTAGTACAAATGCAAAACATATAGGCAAGGTTGTAAAATCTTTCCGAAAATCTTATAGTGTAACCAATCATTTAGTAGCTAGCAGGGCATTGTAAACATGAGGCAAAGTTTAATTGAATGGAAAATTCGCACAGTGGGTTATTTACACGGTAGTTACTTAAACACTGATAGGTATATATTACCTGAAATTACGCTAACATGTTAATTGAAATAATATTTAACTGGTATGTATCATCACCTTATACATTCAATAAAAAAACAAGTAAGAAACTTAAAGTCGGGCTTGGCGCTATAAAGTGTAATCTGTATCATCCTTATCTTATGGGCAGCGGAGAAAATAAAGAAAAAATTTAAACGAATGAATAAAAGTTAATTTTTGTTACTTTTATCGATTTATATTTGTATACACAAATAGAAAAAAATCTGGAAAAACTTTTGTTAACGTTACTTAAAATTAGTTCAAAAGGACCCTGCGGAAAAACTGCTAAAATCGGCAGACTCTGTTTGCTAAACTATAGTTAGAAGAAGCAAGAAAAAATCTGTTAAAAATACAAAATTTTAGCTATATTTTAGTTTATTGTGAATAGCAATTTACCTTGCTGAAATCATAGTACACTAAAGTGTTGAATATAGTAGACTAAAGTTATCATGCATAATAATCAGCGTTGGCAGGCAATACCGCTAAAATACCGTTATCGATTCTAAAACCGTTATCCTTAAAATACCGATGCCGAAATAAATGAAATAGCGTTACCCTTAAAATACCGTTACCGTAATAATTTAAAATAGCGTTACCCTTACCGATAACCACATCGTTTCGGTTACCATCCATAATAATAATTTGAAAACCTTATACCCCAGAGTAGAAAATCATTACCAGATATGTGGTTATGTAACTTCATACTTGGTAATAGTAACTAGTTACTTTTGTTATTACATTTCTTATTACCTTGATATGGCGATGTCGCGGAAAATAATGAGTTATGGTTACACACCAGCATACGAAAAATCAAAAAATATATCGTTACCTATGTGCTTACCAGAACTGACAAAAATAATGAGTCTAAAAATAGATTTTCCAAAAAAAAAATTATATAAAAAAAAATCGAACCTGGGTCTACAGATTGCCAGTCAATAGCTCTACCATCTGATCTATAACGACATGTAATATTTAATAGATAAAAACATAATTGACCTGCTGCACACAAGTAAGCTTACTCGCCAAAATACAAAAAATGAAAAAATATGTGGTTACATATATCCTTACCAGTGTTTAAAAAATATTGAGTCTAAAAATAGATTTCAAAAAATTTAAAAAAAAAATCCAGAAAATTATTTTCTATTTGAAATAATGATAAAAAAAGTCATTATCAGTAACTCATTATTATATGTTTTAAAATAATGCAGAAGGTAAGTGGGTGTCATTACTGGTAGTCCAAAAAATAATGATATATCATTACCATTACTACACTGGGTGTATATATATTTTTTAATGCGAATAAAAATCTACCGATCTAAAATCTGAAGTCTACTATTTTTGTTGATTTCAGCAGGATAATTATTATTTGCATTCAACTAAATTTAACTTAAATATAACTACAATTTTGTTGATTTAACCATTTTTTCTTCCTGTTTTTTGTCCACTTATTTTCAGCAAATTTTTTTGCGGATTTTAGCATTGTAAAATCTCATGGGAAATTCACAGAAAAATAAATCATTTAAACTAACTACCTAATTTCGTAAAACACTTGGGTGAAGTGAAGGAAACTTTCAATGTAATTTGTTTTTGTAACAAAAACAATTTCTATGGAAATAACGCAACACTTCACCGAAATGTTTTAGAAAATTACCCTCTAATATTTAGTAGCTTTTCTGCTATTTGTACAGGTTTATTTCTATGAGTGTATCAAAGATTGGCTACTTTTATGTTACGTGCAGTTACTAGTAGGTATATTACTTATTATATTTGTTTATATTGTTACGAATTTGGATTAGTCTAGTATAGAAAACTCTGGAATTTTCTGGAAGAAAATATCCCGGGAAACGAGATTTACTTAACATGCCAATCTGGCAACTTATTACAATATAAAAAGTACAATTACAATAACAATATTTTTGCAGTAAACAGTTTTTTTAGTTAGTTATTAAAAAAATTTGTTGTGTTTTTGAGATCTTAAGTTTATATTTGTTATTAGTAGTGCAAGGAATTCCTTGCGAATGCATGTTTTTCCTCGATAGTCCAAAACTAATATGGACTAAATATTTATCCGAATCATCTAATTTAGAACAAAATGTCATCGATTTGTAGTTGCTTATTTTTGCATATTTTGACAAAAATGCTTGTTTTTGCATATTTTGACTTCAAATCCATATTTGGAGTCTTTTTAATGCATATTTTGCGCTTTTTAATGCATCTTTGTGCATATTTTCATTTTTAGGAACATTTTTTATTTTGTAGAAAAATTTTTAAAATTTATGCGTTTTCGTATTTTGATTCTATTAAAATATTAATTTTTTTTCTCATTATTTTTTAAAAATAAACATTCTTAAAAACCTTATTGACCTATGGAAAAGTTTCGAGTTCTGTGTCTGTTTGCAAAATAGCTAACTTAAATATATTTTTAAGTTTTAAAGTGCATTATTTTTGCAAAAATAATAGTTTTTAGTGCATATTTTTTATATTTTTAATGCATATTTTTCTTTTTTAGGCACATATTTTCTATTTTTAAGTGCATGAAATTTCTTGCCTTGTTATTACTGATATATTTACTCCTAGTTTGCAAATGAAAAATCATAAAATTGCATTGCATCTCCAATGCATAAAAAAGTAAGAACCGGAGAAGCGTTTGGAATTTGAATTCAAATTTTAAGTATGATGATGGAATCCCACTTTTTTTATTATCGAAAGAAAAAAACTGTTATTTTTATTAAAATATATTTTTATAATAAAAAAATTAACTGCAAAAAATGTACTTTTTACTAATTTTTCAGTTGTTTTAAAAAAGTGTGTAATAATAATTATTCACTAAAAAAGACAACCACATAAAATACTCAAAATTCGTAACATTCATTTTATGCAGTCGTTTTTTTTTTTAAAAAACAAATAAAATGTATGTAAGTAAATTTTGTTAGTTTTTTTGACTAACTTGTGGCTCCTTTTATTAACAGGAAAAAACAAAAGAAAATGTAAGTTGAGTTTAATGAAAAGTTAGTAGTTCTATTTTCAAGTGAAATTTCATTTGTTTTAAAGTACATTTGGTAATTTCTTTACGAACAAAATATTTTAAGTGTAGTTTCTATGTGAGTGTATATGAACTTAGTGCTATATAAGACTAGGTGATCCGATACTTTATGTAATGATTTATGTATATAGCAAGGGTGGGCACGGATTTGTCACCGAGGGCCAAATTATAGTTTTTCACAAATTATAAAGGGCCGCACCATACAGTTAAAAAAAAAGTAAAACTACTAAACTAAACGGAACTACTGCTTTACTTTTT
Organism: Leucophora obtusa; assembly: GCA_949987735.1. Lineage (NCBI taxonomy): Eukaryota > Metazoa > Arthropoda > Insecta > Diptera > Anthomyiidae > Leucophora > Leucophora obtusa. The sequence continues at coordinate 367,144,621 of OX465295.1, forward strand.
TAAGAAAAATTCGGTTCTCAGCTCCATCTGTTCCCAAACTGGTTCCACAAGAAACGATTGTAAATTCAACTTTTTGAAACTTCAACCCTACACCACAACTTATTATTATACCCTACAGCACTAGTGGACAGGGTAAAATTTTGTGGTGTTTGTATCACCAAAAAATATTGAACCCAGACCCACCTCTTAGTATACCGATCGACTCAGAATCAGTTTTTGTTTCGATTGTCTGTCTGTCCAGGTATTCTTGTGCGCGCGCTACAGGTCGCAAATTTTAAGATATCTTAATGAAATTTGGCACACCTACTTATATAGGCCCATGAACGAAGCCTGTTGATTTTGGTTTGTATCGGTCCTTGGTTGGACATAGTGCCCATATAAAGTTCCCCCAGAATTGGATTTCCCCACGCTGCAGGTGACTGACATGTGCACAAGGACAAAGCCTTTTGATTCTAGATAAGATCGGTCCATATTTGCACCTATCGCCCATATTGACTATATTTCCGATTTTCTCTTAAATGCACCTTAAATTGGGTAAAACCAACTTTTCTTACCGTTACCCTATTTCTTTTTTTTATCATTTCATAGACAAATTTTGGCGCAAGTCCATTTCAAACCATTCGAATTTCGAATCCAAACATTCAACCATATTTAAAACTTTACCATACCACATCTTTCAACCATACTGGAGTAGGATATCATATTTTTCGCTTTAAATTATGTTTTTAATTTTCGGAATAATTTTTAAAGTTTTTCTTCTTTGATCCTCGGAATCTGCCAAACGATAATTTAAAACTCAATGAATTATAAGAGGGTAAATAAGAAATAGCCCCCTTGATTAAATTTTTATTTAATAATTTTATTGCGCAGAATAAAAGAAATTGCAGGTTTTAAAAGGACACCATTCATTGAAGGACTAATTTAAATGGTGATTACCAGAGAAGATAAAATTGCTGTTTTTGCTTTTTATTGCTTGTTTTACTCATATTTGCTTCTTTTTGCTTTTTTGGATTTTCCGGTTTTTTGCTTTAAAATAACTTTTTCTTAAGATTTTTGAGCTTTGAATTGCTTTTTTTAAGACTTTTTGCCCAAAAATACTTTTTTTACTCACAAAAAACAATATTTTTTCTGTTAACTTTAAATTTTTTTTTGAAAAACTGCTGTTTTTCCAAGTTTTTTTACTTTTGCTTTTTTCTTACTTTTTCTTCAATATATGTTTGCTTTAAACAAATCGGATTTGGCTTTTTTCTGTCTTCTCTTGTGATTACAAACTAAAAATTTTGGTGGTCTTGCATTTTTCCTCATCAAATCCGTAGACAGGATTTATAGAACCCAATATCGGAAATTTCCGTTTAAAAATTTCCGAAGAAAAATTAGAAAATTTCCTACATTTTTCTTACAGAAATTTCCGATTGTTGAATTCTATAAATCAACTCTGCGGATTTCACGAGGAAATTTCAGATCTGACTAAAATTTGTTTCTTAAAATAACATATTTTGACAGCCAATTTGTAGTTATTTATTTGTTACTCATATTCATTATATTTTCTGAAACATAAATTTTATAAATATATATAAATATATATATATATATATAAAAATAAATATTTAAAAAGTTCTATGACGTCGGTTTAATGCCATTTCCGTTAATTTTTATACACCAGTTTACAAAAGCCCATCCAATACGTTCCCAATCAAATTCCGGTATTTCATAAATACCACGTTGGTCAGTAATTTAAGTGATTTTTCATGAATTAAAACGCTAACTTTTCACACAGTTCTAAATTCACTACAAATATTATTATTATAGTCGGAACTAATTTCGAATTTTTACTAAAACTCAAGTACACAATTTTCAAACAAAATTCCTACTTAAATAAAATTTAGTATAAAGTGCTTAAGAGTCAGTTTAACATTCAGAACTAACATCGTTTTGAATATTTCTTGAATATTTCTTAAGTGAGAAATTTTCAACTGCTAAAACTGAATCAATTGTCATATGAACCGGTATTCTGGGTACAAAATTTTATGTAAATTTTTGTTGTACCAGCACACACATCTGGTGTCGAAAGCATCATCCATTTTTATGAACGCGTTTGCATTAACATTTAGTTTTCCAAAGAAAAGAAACAGCTTTTTTTGAAACTTTAAGATGCTAGTATTTTTAACGTAATGTTTGAGATTAAACATTTACACACAAAATTTAAAGATGGGAGTATTCAGTAGCAGCAAGTTGTCAAAGCTGATGTCTGTTTTTGAAGTAATGGAGTTTTACTAAAGTTTTATTACCATTTTATGGCTGTTGCATAAAAGAATAATGTCATAAATTCCCATTTCCTTTTAAATACAAACCCATTCTCTCGTATAGAGAAAGAAAGGAGTGCAGGGTATTACAATATAGCTAATGCTCTACTGATCATAAAATTTTTTCATGGATAGTTTTAAAGAAAAACGTTTTACATGAAGGCCAATTTCTAAAATATCACATTTTTATTGATTGTTAAAAATATACCCAAATTTCTCTGAACATGATTATACTTCAAAGAAATTGATAAAAATGGAAATATTCAACAATAATGAAAAAATGTGAAATTTTAAAAAGTAGTAATTCTGTTCACAATTTGTATGTGTTGTAATGATTAATGCGTTGGACTGTTACATAGAAGGTTGCGGGTTCGAGCCCCAGCAACGGCAACATTAATTTATAAACGCCATCTTTCGGTGTTTTCACACACTATCGTACCTCAGATTTGAATGATATTTGTATATGTGATAGAGATGACAGAAAAAATAAACACGTTCACCTTTTTAGTGGCAAAGTCTCATATTTGCGGACTAAAGAGTGGGGTCGAAAGTGACGCCGTTATTCGTTTTTGCAATTTTTCATATTTGTTCCAAGGAAATCAAATCAAAGGTATTTTGAAGATCTATTTAATGGCGAACTTAAAATATTAAAACGTCTTCAAACAAACAGTTTCGAACGACTTTAAAACTCATTTTTGCCCCATAAATATCAATTTTGACCAATACGTTTAGAAACGAAGGTTATTAGTGTATTTGCAAGGCAATTTCGGATTTTTTGTTTTTGTCGAACGTGGGGGTCGCCTTTTTTAATTTAACAGTTGGATCTTAAAGTGTGATATATCGATTTTTTGCCTCGAGGAGAACAATATTTTGCTATAAAGGAAAAATCCAATTAAAAAAAGTACACACATTTAATGCAGATACTTCACTACAAAACTGGATTCATAAAATTTTTCATTAATTTAAAGAAATGTTTCGTTCACTTTGTGAAGAAAACTTTCGTTAGTATAATGGAACATTGCATTCTTTTTCGTTCAGTAAAATCCTCCCTGTGCAGCACTTAACATTACCGAAATAAAATAATTTAACAGGGCTATGACCTACAGAGCCACAACAAGTTAGACAACTCTCCATCAGATAGCGCCAACAACTGTTCTAAAATTTAACTTCTAGCGCAATTACAGTCTTGTTATATTTAAAGCCCTTCATACCCTACAACCTTTCATCTCTCCTCTACCAACTTTCCAAAGAAAATTTATATCCCTAGTACACATATTTGGGTAACATTTATTTAAAAATGTAAATTTTTTAAGGTTTTCCAATATACACTCAAAAATATAAGTTAGTAGAAAAGTCAGTAAAACGTCTTGTATATCAAGTGTACTAGTTTCCAGCATTTTTTTTTTTTTTTCGTTTTAGCAGTTTTAGTTATATTTTTTTAGCACTAAACTAATTTTGAACTAATGTTTTACTAATTTATTTTGCTACAAAAATTGTGCAGATAACCGCATTTATAGCGTGGACGACAACCAGATAGACAAGATGTAGATGTCGCAGCTTGCCTGGATGTAGTACAGACAACGGAAATGCTAATTAAAAAAAAACAACTCTACACAATTTCTATATTTAAATTTCTAGCAAATAAATTAACTAAAGTAAAATTTCTTGAGTTTTTTCAGTCTACTAATATTCAGCAAAAACTTTAGTGATTTTAGCAAGGATTTTTTTCATTTACAATCGAATAATTGTTAGCAAAACTTTTGCTGAGATTACTATTTTTTTGGTGAAAATCAGCAAAAGGTTTGGTTTGGTTTAATTTGAGATTAGGAAGACAATTTCATGCAGTTTTGATCACTAAAGCATATTTTCGGACTAATAAAAATTTTAAATTGTGTTTATTTAATTGAAAATAGCTTGCTTTTAAGCCCTATGCCTACTTTTAGTGCAGTATTATTTTTTTTCAGTTGGCATTTTTGATTTCGTCGAGCGATTTTTTTAAGAATAATATTTTTTGAAGGGAAACTAACGTACTTTACTTTGTGTTTTTTGTATTTTTTTGTCAAATATTTATTTTAGCAGTTTTTTTTTCAAGAGTTTCCCAATGGCCCCCAATTTTTTTAAACAAAAAACTTTAAATGATCATAACTTTTAAATTCGTCTACAGAATTTTTTAAAAATGCTTTTGTTTTTAATCATAAATATAGTGTATTCAACCACAATACTCTTTTTTGTGGAGCATTTTTTTGTCAATACCTAATTCTAGACCAACCGTGACCTACAATAATTTTTGTTAGAAACTTATCAAGCAAAAAGTTTAACAGATTTGGAATCAGGATTTGGAATTAGGATTTGCAATCAAAATCTATAAGGCTCATACACTAGTTTTTATGGGAAGAATTTTTGTGTTCAGTCTTCATAATATTTAACTACTATTTAACCGACTATATGAAACCCTACACCATAGTATGATTTTAATCACAATGCAGGAAGGGAATTTCAATTAATTAATAAATTAACAAAAAGTAAGTCAAATATTTTGATAGTAACCAGTGTTGCCAGAACTTGGTTACCAAAAATGGCTAAATTTCTGGGGAAAATGTCTAAAATAAAGCTAAAAAAGGCTGAACAATTTTTAAGATAAATCTCCCGATTTTCTTTAAAAATTTATTGAACGCAGTGAAACCTACCAACAAAATGCATTCCAACAGTCATTTAACAGACAACGTTTGAGCTCTTTATATGAAAATTATGGAGTTAAAAATTACCTAAAAGTAGGGAATCATCTCTTAGTCTTAGAAACGCACTTTTTGTAGTTTTGAAGGATTTTAGACCTCTCAATAGTGAAGAATTTTTATGATTTCTGCCACCGAATATTATGTTTTGATTTTGGCGGTTTTGTTCTATCTCACTTAGTTTTCGAGATATTGGCCATTTTGTTAAATGAAAAATTTTTATTAAATAAAAAAGCCCCACCAAGGACCATTGTTGGATAGAGGTAACGTTTTTATGGTTAGTAGCAGTCGAAATGTTCGTCAATTTTGCTCTATCTCTGTTAGCTTTCGAGATATCGGCCATTTTAAAAAATCGGGAGGAAAGAAATATCGCCACCTTTAAAATTTTGAAACTTTGGTGGCGCCATCTACCGGTTAATAACAGAAACATGAAAATATAATAACAATAAATTGTGTAAAATTTAACGAATGGGTTCTTAAAAATTAGTTATAAAAAAATTTGTAAATTAACACTCGAAATAAGTTAAAGTACTGAGGATTTTCATTGTTAAATTAGGATAACTAAAATCTTTGTTTAAATCAGTGTTTCAACTAAAAATTTGTTAAAAATTTGTCAAATCAATTCGAAACCAGTTTGGTGATTTTTTTATGCAATATTATTTTAAGTGTAGTCAGTTGACTTTAAGTATGTTTTATAACTAAATCCTGATATTTTTAACACAATTAAATACAAAAAAAAAGTTTTTCGTCAAACGAACTTTTAGTGCTTGAAATTTGTATCAATACTTATTATGTGTTCAATTTTATTTGAATGAATTAAATCCAGATATGGACATGCCTTCAACAGATTATTTTTCACAAATTATTAAATAAGATTTTGAATTTTGGCATATTTAATGCAATTAATATGGCAGATTGAGCAAAATTCCTTAATTTAGCTATAAATTCACGCTCAAAAATTATATTTTGTATAAAAACGAAAAATGGCTAAACATTTTCTAAAAATGGCTAAAAAAATTGCTAATGGCTAAATCCAATTTTTTCTGACTAAACGTGTTGAAAAATGGCTAAATCTAGCCATAAAATGGCTAAATTAGCAACGCTGGTAGTAACAAACATCAGCACAAAGTCATTATATCCAATACCGAGATGCGGATCTTGCAAAAGGTTTTGGGAAGGGAATTAACATTATTTTTATAAAATTTTATATTCTTTTTTACATTTTTGTAACGAAATTTTTTATTATGGTCAACGACATGTCCCAATTTCTCTCCCCTGCTTATACCATATAGTTTAGGATATTATTTCTATAAAAACGAACTTAAAAATTGCAAGAACGTATTTCTCCGATATCAGCACTGATCGCGTTTACGTACTGTTAGCTGAGATAGTCTCGTTTCCGATTTGATATGTTGTATTAATATTGGCGAGACAGTTTGCGAGAAAAATCCAAAATGCTGTTCATAATTTTTTAGGGGTTTAATTGGGTTTTGAAATTTTGCACAAACTTTTGCCTTTCTAGTGTGAGGAGCCAAAATGTTGGTCTGTCAGGTATGCCTCGAGATATACTTTCCGAACTTATACAATATATTCAACAATTTTTTTACAAAATAATGAAAAACCACGAAAGAGCAATATTTTGTAAGCCCTCTAATTTTTTGGCGAACAAAAAGATGTAAAAAAGAACCAGGAGTAACTTAGCCAATATTCGACCGAGTATTTTTTTATACCAGAACGTCAACTATCTGATTAACGAATAAAATTATATAGGTCCTGTGCTATAAATCGTTAAAAATTGTTTTGTTTTTTAACCATTATTTTGTACAGCTTCAAATATTGTAAATTCACATTTTATATTTCAAATGGTCAAGTTTTTCATTAACAATTTGTGAAATTTATTTAGGTTGTTCACAAAGGGTGTGCTATCTGTTGTATCGTCCTAACAAAAAACAGAGTTGTTAAAATTTTTATTTGACCTTAACAACGATTTTCTATTGGGTTTTCTATCTGTTAGCACACTCAAACATAGGACACTAATCATACGTAAAAATGTTGTATCGTGCTATTCTCAAATGTTGTATTTTTTCAATTTAAATTCTAACAACTCTGTTTTTTGTTAGGACGGTACAACGATACAACAAATAGCACACCCCTTGTGAACTACCTTATTGTTTTATGAAAATCGAAAATCTGTAATTCGTATTTTAAGGGACACTTGAAACTAAGTATATGCATTTCAACAATGTAGGTACTTTTCTTTATAAAGTACTTATTGTAAAACAAAAATTTGATCTTAATATACAAACGGTTTTTTTTTGTTCGTTTTAATCAAATTACAATCAACATCTACTTATTTATTTGGTTGTTTGAAATTTTTTCAAGTTTTTTTTTAGCATTTACGTCCATACTCTAACAATATATCAATATGGTGTGATACTAACTCTGTAATACTTCTTAAACTGATTGAAAATTTTCAACTTTTACTGAAGTATTTTTCTCATTTACACTTCAAAAGAAATTCAAGAGCTTTGCCAATATTGCCAAGACTAAATGAATAAAGGACAAAACACGGATCAGAAAGATTAAACGAGCACGATTTTTCTTAATTTTAGTATAACTAACAAATACTCAATAGAGTATGAATAAAATTGTGTGACAACTAGGGATGCCAATCGGGATTGATATTTGAAAATCCCGGGATTCGGGATTTTGTATGAAATCCCGGGATCCCGAGATCGGGACTATAGGATTTTTCGGGATCCCGGGATTTTGCGGGATTTCGGGATTTAAATTTTCCTTTATTTGTAAAAATTTTTATGTTATGTAACTAATTTTTTTATAGAATAAAGCGTTTTATAATTATTTAATAGTTGTTAATTAATAATGTGGTACATTTTATGAATATTGAAACATCTCAGTCAGAAATTGACAGTGGTACAAAAAATCAAGTACTTGCATAGCACTGGGTAACCGCGATGTTAAAAATAAATGACTGGCAGAACACTCATTTGGGACGCTTTGCCAGCGTTTGCAAAAATCGTTTTGCCAGTATTTGTTTTACAAAACATTACGGCAGGGCAAAAAAAAGATACATATGAACTTTTTTTAAATTTTATTTTGGAAAATATAATTCCAAACCACCTATTTATTGGTTTTGGCAGCGTTTTGCCAAAGTTAAAAATTTTGTTTCTCCAGTACTTTTCCGGCGCTTTTTGAACTGCCGGTCCTTTTGTCTATTGACGTTATCATATTGGAAATGGGAAAGCAATTTTTGTCAGTACTTGTACCACCTGTTAAAATACCTTGCCATCGCTTTCCCGTTTGTATTTTTCTGGCTGGGATAATATATGAAGGCCTGTAATTAAGTACACTTGCGCCTAGTATTTTGTAAGCAGATTTTAAACAGATTCGTTGCGATAAACTTGCCCACTAAATCGTGTAATTACAGCAACAAAGTTATTTGGTTATCGTTATCAAATGTTTTCATGGAAGAATTCAAACTTACAGTCCCAGCCAAAACTTACAGTCCCAGTTTCAGAAATCGAATTTCGCTTGGAAGAATAAATCGGTAAAATAAAAAACAAACTTAATTTTTTGCATGTATTACTCAAAAACTTAATATTGTTTGCCAAAATTTAAAATTTTTCTGCAGTCTTTGCATAGTTTACTCGAATAATCTACTTAATTTATAATTTATATATTATAAATCAATTTCTTGTCAATATGAGAAAATTCAAGAAAAAACGTAGGTAATCTAAAATTGCTCACTTTGTTTATTTGCGTTTATATTAATATTAAAAAATAAGAAAATCCCGGGATTTTTGAGAAATGATCCCGGGATTCGGGATTTTGCCAATCCCGGGATTTCGGGATTTCCCGTTTGGCATCCCTAGTGACAACTGACTATTTTTATTGTCGTAGTTGGTCGTAGTATTTCTGCAGTATTGCTTTTTAAATCTTTCTCCTTTTTCATTTCTTTCTTCATCGAAGGCTGTTACTACTCGTTTGTATTTGAAAAGGAAATTTATATCCATTGGACATATGTATATATGTGTCCAATGGACACAAACAATTCTTGTCTGCTACTTTATCATCTTCTTATATTATCAACATTATTTGTTAGGTATTAAAATTGTCAATACTTTGTCAGTCAGTCAGTTTACGGCTTGTACTGTATTCTTTATTTTATGTTTTTATTCCAGGGAATGTGTTTCGCAAGAGTGTTCTTGCGTCTACGTATCTATTACTTGTAAGAATAAAGATGATATCCATTTTTACAATGGTGTTTCTAGAAAATTTTTAAAATCTGCTACAATTACAAAAATGTCTTGGTATGATGGCTGTTGAAATGTACAAGTGTGCTGATATATACAATACCAGAGTTTATAAAGAAATCATTCCTCACTTTGGTTTTGGAAATTGACCAAATTGATACATTCCTAATAAATCACCTGAGACAATCGACGATTAAGTCCTTTTTTCGAAGTTAAATTATATCTTCAATATTTCAAAAAATGTTAAAATATTTAAGCAAATTTGGTAAAGGACAACTATTTTGCATTGTCTAGTAAAACGTTATAGTTAGTATAGTATATCAGTTAACACTCTAACCATGCCTGCCCACTAGACCGTACCTCAAAACAAGTTCGCCGTACACCGTCCAAACTAAATTATTTTGTCAAGCAGGTTTCAAAAAACAATTTTTTTTTTCCGAACGTAGGGTCGCTATTTTACACTTTTCGTTATATCTTTTTTCTCTCGAGGGGACCAATGTGTTGCTCTAGGGACAATTGACCTCAAGTATCCCGTTCTAGTATTTACCCACCAGATCTCAGTTACTTCCACCCAAATTTACTACCCTAATGTCAAAAAATTAAAGCTCGCAAAAAATCAATAAACTTTTGCTTTCGATATATCACATTTTAAATTCCGACTGTAAATGCCGAAGCAATAACGGAAAATTAAAAAAACGTGCGGCAAAAAAACCGCGCACGTTTTTGTTTGTATATAAGGTGGTACAGTAGACCGTACCACCCTTAAATATAATCAAAGAAAAATGACTGTAAAAATAGCAGATAAAGCTACTAAAATTATGTTAAAAAGGTCCCTGTGGTAAACTCTGGCAGAACCTGTTTGCTAAGTATTAGTTAAATAAAAACAGCAAAAAAGTTAATTTCAAGTAGCGTGTAGTGAATCACAAACCAGTAGGTTTCTAAACACTGGTAATTGCTTGCAGTGGTGGTTCTAGCTACGTCATGTATAACCAAAACGTTTTCTATATCAGTGGAATCATTTATAACCAACCACTTATTAAACCATTTGATCCACTGAGAATTTTGTGACTAGCTTTGCACTAAAAAGTCCATTCTATAGCTTACTATAAAAACTTTCTTTCGTAGATATACAAAACTTACGTGTATTTTACGAAATTCAGTTGAGACCAGAGTTAACAACAAATTCATAAGGTTAGTGATAATGGATAACTTCCCAACAAACAATTCGTTCCGTTTACGCACCGTTTTCGGTCCGTCATAAACGGAATCCAACTCCGTTTACGTACCGTTTTCTGGATCCGTATACGGACCAGAAAACGGAACTTAAGGAACATCGAAACTGATTTGAATCCGTTGAAAGTCCGTCAATGACGGACCGTTTACGGACCGTTGTGTCGTGTGAAAAACGGACAAGTCCGTTGAAAGTCCGTCAATGACGGACCTTTTACGGACCGTTACGTCGTGTAAAAAACGGACAGGTCCGTTGAAAGTCCGTCAATGACGGACCATTTACGGACCGTTATGTCATGTATAAACGGAGTAACTCCGGACTTATATATCTACCTAAATTGACCATATGTTTACTAATGTTGAGCAGTAATTTTTATTCTTTTTTATTAATTTATTGATAACGAAATATTGAGAATATATTTTTAAATAAATAAAGAATTAATGAAAACAGACCTCGAGCTTGAAGAATTATTTAATTAAATCTACAATATATATTAGTACATCCCGCTCAGTTTAGCTCCCCAGCGAATCAATACGCAATAGGGACCCATAATAAAATCGATCATCTACATGCAAAGGGAAAAATAAATTAGCTATGGTTTAACTGATTGTATTTAAAATGGTATTTTGCATACGATTCAAATTCGCACACTTTAGGCTTGTTCCACGTCGTTACCGTGGGTTACCAATTTACTCGAAACAACAACAATTTACGCATAATTTTGACAATGGAAACGCTTTTTGGAAAAATTGGGTAGACTTAATTGTTTTTATTTTGAACACAAATTAAAATCAACTCAGTCCGTATTTTACGGTACGGAAACGGAGTTAAAACGTATTATGTTCGAAAATCCGATTACACGGTCCGTTAATGTTCCGTATACGTAAGCTTTGACGGATACGTGTATTACGGACCATTAATGTGCCGTAAAAGCCGGATTCATGATTCCGTACGTGCCGGAGAGTCCGTAAAAATGTTTCTTGGGATGTTTAGTAAGTTTTTTAACTGATTTTAGCAAATCGATTTTGAATTGCATTTTACATAAATTTTACTAAAATTTAGTAGCGGCTACTAATTTTTTCTACTAATTTTATTATAATACAGATCAGCAGACATGTGTTGCTAAAATTAGCAAAAAATACCGCTGGCCTCAAAACAATTAAATTTCCCGTAATAACAGCAAAATTTTCAGTAGCCATTACAGGCTTTTTTGGTTGAGTGTACCAAAAAGATTCAATTCATATATATTCGGGTTTTTGCTAGTTTCGATTAATACTTTCAGAAACTGAAGTCAAAATGGAGAACACATTTTATGTGTTGCAATGTGTAATTTAACTTACAATGGATCTCTCCCAAGCCAGAATTCCATTTGCGTTGAAATTTGGATATCTGATTGAGGAGAAAAAACTAATGAATCCGTTTTTTTTCCTTATCGGTCCAGTTTCATATTTTAAGGATAAAAATGGACTAGGAAAACCTTCAATATGAAGTTAAATTCTTTATGTTATGATAGAACAAATACTTAAATTGTTGGTGTATTTGTATGGGGAGGGTGTCCCGATACACTCATGACAGTTATTTGTGTATTTGAGATCTAATTAGATCTGATCAGATCTAGGCATATCTGGGGAAATTGTCCAGATCACTTTAGATTTGAACAGATTTGGCACTAGATCTGATCAGATCTTGCCATAAGGTATTATCACATATGCCATATCTGATCATATTTGATGAGATCTGGTAGAGGATCTAATTAGATTCAATCATATCTATTTAGATCCAAAAAGATCTGATCAGATCTAAATTTTTTTACACGGGTACAAAAACCACTACATTGTAGTAACATTTATTTTATGCAGTTGTTTTGAATTTTATTACAAATACTTGAATTTTCAAGTATGTGTGTACGAAGCACACAAAAATAATATGGCGCTTGTTTAGAAATTTCTAGTAACAGAATATGAGAAGAACATGTTTTCTCTTACATCTTTAGTTATAAAACAACGCTAAAGAGTGAAGACGCGTAATAAGGAAAATGGTTATTTTATTAAATAATTAAAATAATAAGGTAAGTTGTATAATATAGAATATATATTGATTTACGTGAATATTACAAAATATTCTATTTATTTTATTTCAGCTCTTTAACATTTTCACTCTTTCTAATAGTGAACAATAAAAGTGATACGTGTAAATTTTCTTTTCCCAAGTAAAAAAGTGTTGATATAGTCATATATTATCATATAAAATTTTGTATAATTATATATTGGAACATATTAACCAAGATATAATTATATAAAATTTTACGAAATTATATCCTAAATATATAACTATATCTTTTTATATATTGCACAATATATAGTGCAACATATTATAATATCCAATTATATGTAGACCTATACATAGTTACATATGCCTCATATAATTATGTATAATTGTATCGAATTATATACCATTATATCCAGTTGGATATGATTATATTATATTTGATACGTTTGGATGAGGACAAAATCCGGATAAAATTGTATCAAACCATATCTTATTCCATCAAATTAGATCTAATTGTGTCAAATTAGGTCTAATATGATCATAATACGATCTAATTTAATACAATTAGATGTTCTCATTTTTCCAATGTAATTATATATAATATCAAAAGCCATATAATTTTTTTTACTAGGGTTCTCAATTTTAAATTTATTTGAGAATAAAATTAAGAGTACCTATTTACATAAATTTGTTTTATTAAATTAATAAATTTTACAATAATTTTTATTTATGTTATTTTAACTAGATTTGCAGTTGTTTATACAGTTTTACAATAATTTGCATGTATGTTGTTTTAATTGCATTTGTAGTTGCTTTTACTACAATTGCCAGATGAATTTTAACAGTTAAAAATAACTTCATATTGCAGTTGATTAAAATGCAAATGTAGTCTACACCTTTTTAACTTCAAATGCAGTTATTTTAACTGTCATTTGCAGTTGATTTTACTGACATAACTCCCTTAGTGTAGGTGTTTCAGGGATGGAAATGAGTTTTTACATTTTGTACCAACCATATAAAAAAATTGTACTTTTTCGACCCTCACGGTACCAAAATTTTTCATATATAGAAAATTTGTCCGAGCAATGTCAAGCTTGCAGAAAATATTCTTCTTCAAAAATTGTACCTACTATTCCAGCCCTCTCCAATTTTTTTGATATAAAAAGTATGTGCGATCGAGGTCAAGCTTGCAGCAAATTCAATTTAATACACTTATACAAAAAAGTTAGTACAAAAGTCTGTTAAACGCGTTCTAATTCCACTTAACTATTTTTTTTTTTGTTATTTTGTCTTAAAATTTAGTATTGAACTAATATTTTTTGTAAATCCAATTAAGCATAACAATTAATTTCATCCGTATTTGAACTAACTTTGCATGCTAATTTTTAGTAATTCGTGTTTCTTAATTTTACAAACTTTTCAGCTAAGTTAAATCACAATTATTATATTTTTGTGGCTCTGCTATCAATATCACATAGAGATGGCGCTATATTTTAATATTTTTTATTGGATAATCATAAAATGGCTTATATCTCGGAAACTAAGCGAGATAGAGCAAAATGAACATAAATTCGTTAATCTGTACTTATTAATCCTTATCAGCCACCTATACTCTCAATAATAAATATGTAGGTACCTCTCTCGGGACAGATCCTTAGAGTTCAGAAACCTATATTGTAAGCGACATTTTCAGAAAATTTCGGTTAAATCACTTAAAGTTTCTGTTGAATTTAGCTCAATTTTCTTAGCTAAATTAACTAAAATTATCTGTGTATTTAGCAGTGTATAAAATTTAGCTTACCTAAATTTAGCAGACCATAATTCTCAACTTCATTGAAAATTCTGCTGGCGCAAATACAGGTACTATTTCCTGTTATTTTAGCAGAATTTTGAATGATTTGTACAGGCTTTTTTTATGAGTGTACGACACAAAGACCTGCTAACTTTTCTTAAAATAAGCAATAGTTGTGTATATCAAATATATGGGTGATATCAAAAAATGTAATAAAACCATGTAACCAGCTAATTTCTAATGCATGGATTACATTTGAGTTTTTTATTTCGATATATATGAGCGCATTGTCACCTGTTTTACAAAATTTATAACAATCTGACCAACTTTTGGTTAATACATAAAATTTGTGGCCAATTTTGTACGCCAAATGTAAACTCCGTAACCAGTAACTCATAAGGTTTTTTAACTTTAATAGCTTATATTTTAATAACCAATGAAGCTAAACACTAACGGTAAGAATTTTTATGAAGAGGAAAAGTAACGTTTTTAGTAAAAAGTAATACATTTTACAAACTTTTCCGTATGTCTATGCTAACAAGACTTCAACTCTGTAACGATTTTTCGTCATAATTTTTGATAAAAGTGCATACACAGGAATTTTGGAGTTATCTTTTAATTATATTGCGAAAAGTATAATGTTATTTATACTCAAATGATCGTTGGACTGTAAACAATCATCTAGTATAACAGACTTGAAGTTTTTCTGCAGCATGTAACATTCTCGAGATAAAAAAGGATGTCTTTAATAAGATTTGAAAAAATATTGTAAACTCCGTTCTTAATTTTTACACTAAACTATTTAACGAGTAAGAAAAACAATGGCATATTTGGATTCAGCTTGTAGGCATCATACGATTTTGTTTCGGAAAGAAAATTCTGACAAAGCGTTTCTGAAAGAAAATGAAAAACGTAACCAAATGTAAACTCCGTAACTGTAAACTGTTTGCATCAGATTGCGTTCAAAAAAAAATGTAGTTAAATGTTTAAAATATTTTAAAATAACCATAAACAGGGGTGATTCAACTAATATTTATGCGTCAAAAGACGATTCAACTAATAATTTTGCGTCAAATCAAAAAAAGTTATCAGTTTCTTACCCTAAACTGCTGGAGCGAAAAACGGTTGATTTTGACAAATTAAATTTGTTTCGCACAATTTAAGAATTTTTTGATCGCGAAATGTTATGTTTTTAATATATTATTTTGTAACTTCGCAACCGCTGATTGGATTTTAAAAAATTTTATATTTTTGAAAAGCATTTAAAAGGAGTAAAAATACAAAATTAAAAAAAAATAAAAATTTTTTTCGCGGAATGAATTGTATTTTTATTCGCGAAACCGCCAATTTGATAAACACAAATTGTATAGTAATGAAAAGCATGTTGAAAACCCTAATACAAAAAACTAATAAATTAAAGAAAATTCGTACGCAATTTTTTTTTGTTATATCTTTTGCTTGTGAAAATGTAAACTCCGTTACCACAAAAAAATTAAAATTGTGCAAAAAAAGTTATTGCGACAACTTGAAGAAGAGATTTTTGCAATTGGGTTTATAATGACTAAACTTACTGATTTCATTAAGAAAAAACCGAAATATTAACACTTTTTGTTTCTCACAAATTTGGCCCAAAAACTTATCACATTTTTTGATTTCACCCATATGTATATGAAAATATATGTTGTTAATGTTTTGTTTTGGTTATATTTTAGATAAGTTACCTGTCCTAAGAAAACAATGTAATATTTTTGCACTTTTCAAAAAATATACGAAAGAGGCGGGTTAAATTCTCGAATTTTATGTAATACGGGAAACATTACAAATTTGTTGAATTGTAGTTTTAGGTCCTGACGGGTAATTTTAGCTTGTCTGATATTGGCATGAAATCGTCGATTAATTATTGAAGTGACGCACGGACCAAAAACTCTGTTTTGTATGGCATTAAAATGTTATGTTTATTTCCAATTATTTTATTTGCTTTTATTTTTATTAAATAAATGTTGGTCCTTAAAATTAAAATATTTGTAAGATTAATATTAAATTAGAAATATAAACTGAATTTTGAAGTATATCCCAGTGTAGAAACGGTAATGACATATCATTATTTTTTGGACTTCCAGTAATGACACCCACTTACCTTCTGTATTATTTTAAAACATATAATAATGAGTTACTGATAATGACTTATTTTTATCATTATTTCAAATAGAAAATAATTTTTTCGATTTTTTTGAAAATTTTTTGAAATCTATTTTTAGACTCAATATTTTTTAAACACTGGTAAGGATATATGTAACCACATATTTTTTGATTTTTTGTATGTTGGCGAGTAAGCTACTTGTGTGCAGCAGGTCAATTGTGTTTTTATCTATTAAATATTACATGTCGATATAGCTCAGATGGTAGAGCTGTTGACTGGCAATCTGTAGACCCAGGTTCGATTCCCGCACCAGCAAATTTTATTTAAAAAAAAAATACAATAAAAAATATTTTTTTTTATATAATTTATTTTTTAGAAAATCTATTTTTAGACTCATTATTTTTGTCAGTACTGGTAAGCACATAGGTAACGATATATTTTTTGATTTTTCGTATGCTGGTGTGTAACGACAACTCATTATTTTTCGCGACATCGCCATATAAAGGTAATAAGAAATGTAATAACAAAAGTAACTAGTTACCATTACCAAGTATGTAGTTACATAACCACATATCTGGTAATGATTTTCTACACTGGGATGTTACGGTGACATGTCTTTTGGGATGAGTTCTGTGACGTGTTCTTGTGCGTTAGTTCTGTGACGTGTTCTATTGTGTTAGTCCTGCGACCTGTTCTTTTGCGTTAGTCCTGCACTCACAATATTTTATCGTTAAAAACAACCTAAAATACATATTAAATTAATTGAAAACACAATTAAAAAAGGACTACTGATTTTTCATTATATTCAAACCATTTTGCTATTTATTTTCAAACATTGTTTAAACAATCCATAAACAAAATAAAAATAATTGAAAAGTCTATTAAAACAATCATCAATTTTTAACTAACAAAACGTAAAAAAAAACGATTTTGTGGTTTGTTTTTTCATATTTGAAAGTTTTTTTTGTTTGGATTTTCAAAACACTCACACACAACACACACGTTCATATTTTTATTGGCTATGTTTGTGTGTATGTGTAAAGAATTTCTTGTAATTTGAATTGAAAGAATTTTGTATATATACAAACTAATTTAATAAAAAAGAAAACCGAAAATATTTGAATTTTTTGTTTTAAAACAGAAAACAACGAAATTATTTAAATTATTTTTTCTAAAAATAGAAATCTAAAAATAGAATAGGCGTGTTCGTTTACTTACTACAAGTAACTACTTTTACTACAGCTGGAAAAATTCAATACAAAACTTTCCAATTGTAGTAAAAGTAGTAAAAAATTCGAGTAAACGAACACATTGTATATTTGACTGAAAATAACAACTCCTACAGACGATACATATTTATTTGGTTTGTTTTTTATTGACGAATATAAAAAATTAAACAATATGTTTCAATGTATTTTAATTGATTCTTCAATTGAAAACAAACTTAACCTATTACTTTTTAAATAACCCTCAATCGGTTATGGAAAATATATTGTGAGTGTGTGATATGTCACCAAGTGCAATTCACCCACTTATATGACAAGCCGATGTGTTAAGTGATTGGTTCTAGAAAAATAATATTCAGAAGTTAATGTTTAAAAAAAAAATTAAAATCTCCTCAAATTCGATCTGTGACCTTACACCGGGGCAATTTAATGTATTTTTATTTTGTCCTAATTTTCAGGATTGAAGTATTTAATCTTGTGTTGTTATATTCCGGCCAAAATCTTGTGGAATCGAAAGAAGAAAAAATAAAAACTTGCCTAAAAGCTAAATAAATGCCAAAAATCGCTGTTTTCTTGAAATCCGTTGAAAAAAATCTCTGCCCCAGCCAAACGAAAAAAGGAATTACTACAATTTTTGTAGTTTTTGATCTCTAATATGTTCGCAATAAAACCTTATAGTTCAATCGATGATTTTTTAAAATTTCTTTAAAAAATGTTAAAAAATTTAAAATTGTAGATTTGAAAACAGTGTTTTACAATACCGACCTTTTTTGGCACTAATTTAAAACGAGTTAGCAAAACACAATAGAAAAAATAAGTCTTATCTGAGTTCTTGGAACTTAGAGATTAAAAAAATGTTTCTGTAGTAGATTATTTCAATAAATTTTAATATTTGGACCCGAATTTCTTAATTCTTTAGTGTTTTAAATTCAAATTAGTTTTAAAATATCAATGTTGTCGAGAAAACGCACAAAGTCATATTTTCCCCGTGTTCCAAACTTCAGGGCCTTCCCGATGTCCGATTATCCTAATTTTTGGGGGACGTAGTTTTACACTCAAATAAATATTTCCAAGGGGTAGCCCGGTTAAAAACTAAAAAAAAAATTTGGAAGACCCTAATATATTTTGATAAAATCTTATTTTCAGTTAAGAATCGTAAGGTAAGGTAGAATGCCACTTTCAGATGATTTTTAAAATTTTTATATAGTTACTCTACTTCAAGAGATATTTTGCCCTTAAAATTTCGTTAGTTCTTGCATTTTTTAGATTAAAAAAAATATTGACCGCTCCTATCTAGAATCAATAGGCTTTGCTTTGGGACTATTTGAGTCAGCGAACCAAATTTCATTGAAATATATTCGTATTTGCGACCTGCAGCGTGTAAACAAGCCAATTTTGGGGGGACCTTTATATGGGCACAAGATCTACACATGGACCGATTTTAAGCAAAATCAATAGGCTTCGTCCTTGGGCCGACATAGGTCGGTGTACCAATTTTCGACCTGTAGAGTGTGCACAAGAATGCATGGACAGACGGACATCGTTAAATCGAAATAAAAAGTGATTCTGAGTCGAATATTTTTTGGTGTTACAAACATCAGCACAAACTTATTCTCCACGTAGTGGTGTAGGACTGATGTCGAAATATGCTCATTTTGAAATATTTTCTCATGGAATGGACGATACATATATTTTAAATCATCCCTAAAGCATATGAAAATCAGTTTAAAACCTTAAAATAAGCAGGTGGCTTTTATTATTGCAGGAAATCAGAGATAACCAAAGTGAACAACTGCTGCATATGTGTATGTGTGATTCCGCTCTGCAGGTAGAAACATATTTGTTGTATCAAGGATCCCCTTGAAATTTTTTGGTTAAAAGTTGCACCTGCTCCCAAAAAAGCTTAAGTATCATGAATGTTAAATCAAAGAGGTAGCTACAATAACAACAACTACTACTCTAAACTTGATCGTAATATCATGAATGTAGTATAGATCAGACCGTTTTTGAGAGACTCGCAAAAAAACGCATAAATGAACAACATATGTTAAACCCATAAAGTATTGAAAAAAAGCATGAAAAATATGTTTAAGAATAAAATATAAAAAAACATCAAATATATGTACCTGGTATTATAGTATATAATTAATTCTTTTTCACACACAGAAATACACAGACTTGAGTTATTTTAATGTATTTTCGGATACACATTTCTCCTGTATTAAATTTTATTAAAATTTTTTTAACCTTATCTTTTATTATTTCTTTGGTTAAGAAAATGTGAACATTTTAGTTATTTTGTGGTTAATTAACACAATATTTATTTGATATTAACTCAAAACCTGATGGCAATACTTTGTATTTATTAACAGGTGATGATAATTTTTCGACTTTATAAACAAAATATATATCGATCATTCAACGATAGATCGGCCCGAATCTGACCTTGGGTTTCCCGATTTTAATGGTATTTTGCACGCTAAAACTTTATGGAACCAGTTAAAGATTGCCGTTTTTGTATTATTTACGGCTTTACATTTTGTAATTAATTACACATGCAATTACACAATTACATGTAAATGTAATTGAAAAAAAAACTCATCTACAATTACATATTATTTGTAATTGCAATTCAAAAAAGAACAATTACAAGTAATTGAAAATTTTTTTTTATTAAAAAAAATTATTTTTGTATATTGTTAGATATGGTCCTATATAATATGATAAAAAGTATAAGGTTAATATTTAGATATAATTGTATCAAACTATGTCCACTTTTATAACATTTTATATAATTTTATACAAAAAGATATAATTTGATGTAATTGGATGAGGACAAAATTCGGATACAATTGTATCGAATTGCATAAAATTGTATCAAATTGTATACAATTGTATACAATTCGTTACAATATGATACAATAAGACGTTCTCATTTTTCGGATATAATTATATCTAATAACATAAAAGATTATATATAATTAAATATAACTTCATATGGCTCCATATCATTTTTTTAGTAGGGACATTTGTTTTAAAAATATTCACCTTTAAGCACATTTATTGAGTTACCAATAATTAATTACTTGTTCCATTATTTCAACATAAAAAATAATGTTTTACCCGTAACGACTTATTTTTATCATTATTTCTAGATTTTTTTGTAAATTTTTTTGAAATCTGGTATGGGTATATGTATCTGATCTGTGAGCAAAACTGTTAAATTTACAGAATTTTAGTTATATTTAAGTTAACTTTAAGTTATTTAAAAATGATAAATTGTACTGAAAAATCTGCAGAACATTTTGGCAAATATTAGTAGACTAAAAATTGCAAAAACAAACTATTATTTAGCAAAACTTTTTGGGATTTGAGCAGGTTAATTTGTTATTTTCTATTAAAAAAATTTTACTAAAATATAACTAAAATTCTGTATATTTAACAGTTTTGTTTTTGCTGATACTATCTTACTAATACATAGGAAAAACGAGTAAAAAAGTTAAAGTCGGGCATGCCGACTATATAATACCCTACAACGTTAAACCGCTTTTTAAATAAAAATTTTAAAAAAAATTTCCTTTTCAGGCATTTTTATATACAAAAAGGAATACATAGTTTATTAAATCTGGAAAAAATTTAATATTAAACAAAATGTTCGATTTATTTACATATTTATCTCTTTAACACATTTAAACAAGCGTCTTCAAAAAATTGTCGGTAATTTTATGGAGTTGTAACATTACCGATATGCCTTTGCAACTTTTACGCTAATTTTTGTAAATGATACACATATTTTTCTGAATGAATAAAATGAGCGATTGAACAAAAAGAGCTATTAGTTGTAACTAGGTCTTTGGTTCAAATAAGTGAATAGTTCAATTGAACTAGTTGGAGATGCTCAAAAAATGGTATCTAAAGGTTTCTCTTTCAATCGATTTTAAAACAATTTGATTGTATTTTAGTTAGTATTTGTTTTTTTAAGCGTTCCTTACAATTTTTTAGCTAAAGTTAAGAAAATTATGAAGTTTCGGGAAAAAATAAAGCAAACAATTACATATTAAAAATTTAACCGGTTAATCGAGCTATTTTAACCGATTATTCGGGTCGAATAATTATTTGCGTTTTAAATTATTTGTTTCGACATTAACCGAAATAGAGGCGATTAATCGAGGAATCGGTTAATCGATTAACCGAATTGGAAACACTAGTAAATTCACAAATGTTTTATAAAGTTATAGGAGAATTAAAGCTCCATTAGTCTGGTAGTATCGTAAAGTATCGTGTCAGCTGTTTACTTTTATTTAATGACAGTATACTTACTTGGAAGTACATTTGAGGTAAGAAAATCTATTGAAAATAGCTTTCTACTTCACGATACCTCATTTCGCCGCGCTTTACTTTCAAACCAATTTGGGCTTTACAAAACAAATTTTTTATACAAAATTTGTTTCTTAAGCCTGCTATAACTCTATAGAGTTAGAGTATTTACGAAGTTAAACTATTTTTAATAATTAAAAAAAAAACACAACATTTTTACATAGTAAGACACAATTTTGGTTTTGTTTTCAGATTTATTAGTATTCAAGTTAGAAATTTTGTGTTAAGGTGTATATTTCAATGTCCGGGTTTCAAAAATTATTATTGAATTTTTGACATATTTCCTTTGTGTGAAAGAGAAATGTGTTCACTAAAATCTTCTTCTTCTTCAGTTGCCTATCCACAATTTGGATGTTAGCGGTCATGTGATTCCATTTATGATGACTTCACAACTGGATCGGTCTGCAGTAAGACCCATAAGCTGTCCTATGATCTGTACATCGGTCCATGATCTTATATTTCGGAGCCATGATATTTGTTTCCGTCCTATTCCCCGTCTTCCTTCTATTTTGCCTTGAATTATTAGCTGCACTAGTTCATATTTTGATGCTCTCATGACGTGACCAAAATAAGCAGTTTTTCTCTTCTTTATGGTCCTTAGTAATTCTCATTGCTGGCCGATTCTTCTTAGGACTTCGTTGTTATTTACATGGTCAGTCCATGATATTTTTAATATTCTTCCAAACGTCCACATTTCAAAGCTTTCGATTTTAATGTGTGTGAAGATACATTCGAATTTAACTAGCAAAGACGCAAACCACATTATTTAGCCAAGATCCGTTTAAGGGTTAACAGAGTATAGGAAACAACAGAAAAACACTATTATGGACATTTGGAGATAGATTGGTTCACCAAACCAAATAAAATATTTATCATCAAGGCTCTGACTTTCATATTCCACAGTGTCTTACTTCAAATGATTTCCAGAATTCCATAATTTTTGAAATTAAGATTCGAGTATATCTGGTCACTGTGGACATTTGGAGAAAGATGGGCCCACAGAACCAAATACATTATACTTCCACAAGGGTCTAGTTTTCATATTCTATAGTGGCTTAGCCCAAATGATTTTCAGAATTCGTCAATTTTTGATTTTTTATTATAAGTTGTGACGAAATCCTGTCGGGGATTTTTGGCCACTGTGGACATTTGGAGAAAGATGGGCCCACAGAACCAAATACATTATACTTCCACAAGGGTCTAGTTTTCATATTCTATAGTGGCTTAGCCCAAATGATTTTCAGAATTCGTCAATTTTTGATTTTTTATTATAAGTTGTGACGAAATCCTGTCGGGGATTTTTGGCCACTGTGGACATTTGGAGAAAGATGGGCCCACAGAACCAAATACATTATACTTCCACAAGGGTCTAGTTTTCATATTCTATAGTGGCTTAGCCCAAATGATTTTCAGAATTCGTCAATTTTTGATTTTTTATTATAAGTTGTGACGAAATCCTGTCGGGGATTTTTGGCCACTGTGGACATTTGGAGAAAGATGGGCCCACAGAACCAAATACATTATACTTCCACAAGGGTCTAGTTTTCATATTCTATAGTGGCTTAGCCCAAATGAATTTCAGAATTCGTCAATTTTTGATTTTTTATTATAAGTATGTGACGAAATCCTGTCGGGGATTTTTGGCCACTGTGGACATTTGGAGAAAGATGGGCCCACAGAACCAAATACATTATACTTCCACAAGGGTCTAGTTTTCATATTCTATAGTGGCTTAGCCCAAATGATTTTCAGAATTCGTCAATTTTTGATTTTTTATTATAAGTATGTGACGAAATCCTGTCGGGGATTTTTGGCCACTGTGGACATTTGGAGAAAGATGGGCCCACAGAACCAAATATATTATACTTCCACAAGGGTCTAGTTTTCATATTCTATAGTGGCTTAGCCCAAATGATTTTCAGAATTCGTCAATTTTTGATTTTTTATTATAAGTTGTGACGAAATCCTGTCGGGGATTTTTGGCCACTGTGGACTATTGGAGAAAGATGGGCCCACAGAACTAAATACATTATACTTCCACAAGGGTCTAGTTTTCATATTCTATAGTGGCTTAGCCCAAATGATTTTCAGAATTCGTCAATTTTTGATTTTTTATTATAAGTTGTGACGAAATCCTGTCGGGGATTTTTGGCCACTGTGGACATTTGGAGAAAGATGGGCCCACAGAACCAAATACATTATACCAAATGTCCGCAGTGGCCAAAAATCCCCGACAGGATTTCGTCACATACTTATAATAAAAAATCAAAAATTGACGAATTCTGAAAATCATTTGGGCTAAGCCACTCTAGAATATGAAAACTAGACCCTTGTGGAAGTATAATGTATTTGGTTCTGTGGGCCCATCTTTCTCCAAACGTCCACAGTGGCCAAAAATCCCCGACAGGATTTCGTCACATACTTATAATAAAAAATCAAAAATTGACGAATTCTGAAAATCATTTGGGCTATGCCACTATAGAATATGAAAACTAGACCCTTGTGGAAGTATAATGTATTTGGTTCTGTGGGCCCATCTTTCTCCAAATGTCCACAGTGGCCAAAAATCCCCGACAGGATTTCGTCACATACTTATAATAAAAAATCAAAAATTGACGAATTCTGAAAATCATCTGGGCTAAGCCACTATAGAATATGAAAACTAGACCCTTGTGGAAGTATAATGTATTTGGTTCTGTGGGCCCATCTTTCTCCAAATGTCCACAGTGGCCAAAAATCCCCGACAGGATTTCGTCACATACTTATAATAAAAAATCAAAAATTGACGAATTCTGAAAATCATTTGGGCTAAGCCACTCTAGAATATGAAAACTAGACCCTTGTGGAAGTATAATGTATTTGGTTCTGTGGGCCCATCTTTCTCCAAATGTCCACAGTGGCCAAAAATCCCCGACAGGATTTCGTCACATACTTATAATAAAAAATCAAAAATTGACGAATTCTGAAAATCATTTGGGCTAAGCCACTATAGAATATGAAAACTAGACCCTTGTGGAAGTATAATGTTTTTGGTTCTGTGGGCCCATCTTTCTCCAAATGTCCACAGTGGCCAAAAATCCCCGACAGGATTTCGTCACATACTTATAATAAAAAATCAAAAATTGACGAATTCTGAAAATCATTTGGGCTAAGCCACTATAGAATATGAAAACTAGACCCTTGTGGAAGTATAATGTATTTGGTTCTGTGGGCCCATCTTTCTCCAAATGTCCACAGTGGCCAAAAATCCCCGACAGGATTTCGTCACAACTTATAATAAAAAATCAAAAATTGACGAATTCTGAAAATCATTTGGGCTAAGCCACTATAGAATATGAAAACTAGACCCTTGTGGAAGTATAATGTATTTGGTTCTGTGGGCCCATCTTTTTCCAAATGTCCACAGTGGCCAAAAATCCCCGACAGGATTTCGTCACATACTTATAATAAAAAATCAAAAATTGACGAATTCTGAAAATCATTTGGGCTAAGCCACTCTAGAATATGAAAACTAGACCCTTGTGGAAGTATAATGTATTTGGTTCTGTGGGCCCATCTTTCTCCAAATGTCCACAGTGGCCAAAAATCCCCGACAGGATTTCGTCACATACTTATAATAAAAAATCAAAAATTGACGAATTCTGAAAATCATTTGGGCTAAGCCACTATAGAATATGAAAACTAGACCCCTGTGGAAGTATAATGTATTTGGTTCTGTGGGCCCATCTTTCTCCAAATGTCCACAGTGGCCAAAAATCCCCGACAGGATTTCGTCACAACTTATAATAAAAAATCAAAAATTGACGAATTCTGAAAATCATTTGGGCTAAACCACTATAGAATATGAAAACTAGACCCTTGTGGAAGTATAATGTATTTGGTTCTGTGGGCCCATCTTTCTCCAAATGTCCACAGTGGCCAAAAATCCCCGACAGGATTTCGTCACATACTTATAATAAAAAATCAAAAATTGACGAATTCTGAAAATCATTTGGGCTAAGCCACTATAGAATATGAAAACTAGACCCTTGTGGAAGTATAATGTATTTGGTTCTGTGGGCCCATCTTTCTCCAAATGTCCACAGTGGCCAAAAATCCCCGACAGGATTTCGTCACATACTTATAATAAAAAATCAAAAATTGACGAATTCTGAAAATCATTTGGCCTAAGCCACTATAGAATATGAAAACTAGACCCTTGTGGAAGTATAATGTATTTGGTTCTGTGGGCCCATCTTTCTCCAAATGTCCACAGTGGCCAAAAATCCCCGACAGGATTTCGTCACAACTTATAATAAAAAATCAAAAATTGACGAATTCTGAAAATCATTTGGGCTAAACCACTATAGAATATGAAAACTAGACCCTTGTGGAAGTATAATGTATTTGGTTCTGTGGGCCCATCTTTCTCCAAATGTCCACAGTGGCCAAAAATCCCCGACAGGATTTCGTCACATACTTATAATAAAAAATCAAAAATTGACGAATTCTGAAAATCATTTGGGCTAAGCCACTATAGAATATGAAAACTAGACCCTTGTGGAAGTATAATGTATTTGGTTCTGTGGGCCCATCTTTCTCCAAATGTCCACAGTGGCCAAAAATCCCCGACAGGATTTCGTCACAACTTATAATAAAAAATCAAAAATTGACGAATTCTGAAAATCATTTGGGCTAAGCCACTATAGAATATGAAAACTAGACCCTTGTGGAAGTATAATGTATTTGGTTCTGTGGGCCCATCTTTCTCCAAATGTCCACAGTGGCCAAAAATCCCCGACAGGATTTCTTCACATACTTATAATAAAAAATCAAAAATTGACGAATTCTGAAAATCATTTGGGCTAAGCCACTATAGAATATGAAAACTAGACCCTTGTGGAAGTATAATGTATTTGGTTCTGTGGGCCCATCTTTCTCCAAATGTCCACAGTGGCCAAAAATCCCCGACAGGATTTCGTCACAACTTATAATAAAAAATCAAAAATTGACGAATTCTGAAAATCATTTGGGCTAAGCCACTATAGAATATGAAAACTAGACCCTTGTGGAAGTATAATGTATTTGGTTCTGTGGGCCCATCTTTCTCCAAATGTCCACAGTGGCCAAAAATCCCCGACAGGATTTCGTCACAACTTATAATAAAAAATCAAAAATTGACGAATTCTGAAAATCATTTGGGCTAAGCCACTATAGAATATGAAAACTAGACCCTTGTGGAAGTATAATGTATTTGGTTCTGTGGGCCCATCTTTCTCCAAATGTCCACAGTGGCCAAAAATCCCCGACAGGATTTCGTCACATACTTATAATAAAAAATCAAAAATTGACGAATTCTGAAAATCATTTGGGCTAAGCCACTATAGAATATGAAAACTAGACCCTTGTGGAAGTATAATGTATTTGGTTCTGTGGGCCCATCTTTCTCCAAATGTCCACAGTGGCCAAAAATCCCCGACAGGATTTCGTCACATACTTATAATAAAAAATCAAAAATTGACGAATTCTGAAAATCATTTGGTCTAAGCCACTATAGAATATGAAAACTAGAGCCTTGTGGAAGTATAATGTATTTGGTTCTGTGGGCCCATGTTTCTCCAAATGTCCACAGTGGCCAAAAATCCCCGACAGGATTTCGTCAAAACTTATAATAAAAAATCAAAAATTGACGAATTCTGAAAATCATTTGGGCTAAGCCACTATAGAATATGAAAACTAGACCCTTGTGGAAGTATAATGTATTTGGTTCTGTGGGCTCATCTTTCTCCAAATGTCCACAGTGGCCAAAAATCCCCGACAGGATTTCGTCATATACTTATAATAAAAAATCAAAAATTGACGAATTCTGAAAATCATTTGGGCTAAGCCACTATAGAATATGAAAACTAGACCCTTGTGGAAGTATAATGTATTTGGTTCTGTGGGCCCATCTTTCTCCAAATGTCCACAGTGGCCAAAAATCCCCGACAGGATTTCGTCACAACTTATAATAAAAAATCAAAAATTGACGAATTCTGAAAATCATTTGGGCTAAGCCACTATAGAATATGAAAACTAGACCCTTGTGGAAGTATAATGTATTTGGTTCTGTGAGCCCATCTTTCTCCAAATGTCCACAGTGGCCAAAAATCCCCGACAGGATTTCGTCACAACTTATAATAAAAAATCAAAAATTGACGAATTCTGAAAATCATTTGGGCTAAGCCACTATAGAATATGAAAACTAGACCCTTGTGGAAGTATAATGTATTTGGTTCTGTGGGCCCATCTTTCTCCAAATGTCCACAGTGGCCAAAAATCCCCGACAGGATTTCGTCACATACTTATAATAAAAAATCAAAAATTGACGAATTCTGAAAATCATTTGGGCTAAGCCACTATAGAATATGAAAACTAGACCCTTGTGGAAGTATAATGTATTTGGTTCTGTGGGCCCATCTTTCTCCAAATGTCCACAGTGGCCAAAAATCCCCGACAGGATTTCGTCACAACTTATAATAAAAAATCAAAAATTGACGAATTCTGAAAATCATTTGGGCTAAGCCACTATAGAATATGAAAACTAGACCCTTGTGGAAGTATAATGTATTTGGTTCTGTGGGCCCATCTTTCTCCAAATGTCCACAGTGGCCAAAAATCCCCGACAGGATTTCGTCACATACTTATAATAAAAAATCAAAAATTGACGAATTCTGAAAATCATTTGGGCTAAGCCACTATAGAATATGAAAACTAGACCCTTGTGGAAGTATAATGTATTTGGTTCTGTGGGCCCATCTTTCTCCAAATGTCCACAGTGGCCAAAAATCCCCGACAGGATTTCGTCACAACTTATAATAAAAAATCAAAAATTGACGAATTCTGAAAATCATTTGGGCTAAGCCACTATAGAATATGAAAACTAGACCCTTGTGGAAGTATAATGTATTTGGTTCTGTGGGCCCATCTTTCTCCAAATGTCCACAGTGGCCAAAAATCCCCGACAGGATTTCGTCACATACTTATAATAAAAAATCAAAAATTGACGAATTCTGAAAATCATTTGGGCTAAGCCAGTATAGAATATGAAAACTAGACCCTTGTGGAAGTATAATGTATTTGGTTCTGTGGGCCCATCTTTCTCCAAATGTCCACAGTGGCCAAAAATCCCCGACAGGATTTCGTCACAACTTATAATAAAAAATAAAAAATTGACGAATTCTGAAAATCATTTGGGCTAAGCCACTATAGAATATGAAAACTAGACCCTTGTGGAAGTATAATGTATTTGGTTCTGTGGGCCCATCTTTCTCCAAATGTCCACAGTGGCCAAAAATCCCCGACAGGATTTCGTCACATACTTATAATAAAAAATCAAAAATTGACGAATTCTGAAAATCATTTGGGCTAAGCCACTATAGAATATGAAAACTAGACCCTTGTGGAAGTATAATGTATTTGGTTCTGTGGGCCCATCTTTCTCCAAATGTCCACAGTGGCCAAAAATCCCCGACAGGATTTCGTCACAACTTATAATAAAAAATCAAAAATTGACGAATTCTGAAAATCATTTGGGCTAAGCCACTATAGAATATGAAAACTAGACCCTTGTGGAAGTATAATGTATTTGGTTCTGTGGGCCCATCTTTCTCCAAATGTCCACAGTGGCCAAAAATCCCCGACAGGATTTCGTCACATACTTATAATAAAAAATCAAAAATTGACGAATTCTGAAAATCATTTGGGCTAAGCCACTATAGAATATGAAAACTAGACCCTTGTGGAAGTATAATGTATTTGGTTCTGTGGGCCCATCTTTCTCCAAATGTCCACAGTGGCCAAAAATCCCCGACAGGATTTCGTCACAACTTATAATAAAAAATCAAAAATTGACGAATTCTGAAAATCATTTGGGCTAAGCCACTATAGAATATGAAAACTAGACCCTTGTGGAAGTATAATGTATTTGGTTCTGTGGGCCCATCTTTCTCCAAATGTCCACAGTGGCCAAAAATCCCCGACAGGATTTCGTCACATACTTATAATAAAAAATCAAAAATTGACGAATTCTGAAAATCATTTGGGCTAAGCCACTATAGAATATGAAAACTAGACCCTTGTGGAAGTATAATGTATTTGGTTCTGTGGGCCCATCTTTCTCCAAATGTCCACAGTGGCCAAAAATCCCCGACAGGATTTCGTCACATACTTATAATAAAAAATCAAAAATTGACGAATTCTGAAAATCATTTGGGCTAAGCCACTATAGAATATGAAAACTAGACCCTTGTGGAAGTATAATGTATTTGGTTCTGTGGGCCCATCTTTCTCCAAATGTCCACAGTGACCAGATATACTCGAATCTTAATTTCAAAAATTATGGAATTCTGGAAATCATTTGAAGTAAGACACTGTGGAATATGAAAGTCAGAGCCTTGATGATAAATATTTTATTTGGTTTGGTGAACCAATCTATCTCCAAATGTCCATAATAGTGTTTTTCTGTTGTTTCCTATACTCTGTTAACCCTTAAACGGATCTTGGCTAAATAATGTGGTTTGCGTCTTTGCTAGTTAAATTCGAATGTATCTTCACACACATTCGATTTTATTCATCTGACTTATTTTTAGCGTCCAGGATTCTACCCCATATAAAAGAATAGAACATACATAACATTTAAGATATCTTAAACGAAGGGGTAGATTAATTTCACGATTACATAGCTCAAAAAACTTATAATTTCGGGAAAACTTTAAGTTGTTGCACAGAGTTTCATCGTGCAAAATATAAAAAATATCTTATTTTTTTTTGGCCAATCTTTCATGGAATAGCAAGTACTAGTTACATTAAAAATTAAATAAAAATTAAATTTTAATAGGGAATTTCTGTTAATACATTAATAAATTTTGTAATTTACCCAACGAATTATATGTTTCAAAAACTTGTGCCCTCGCCCCGGCCTTCCGCCCTCTGAACTAATTATCTTGTCAAATCACAGCGCCTCTAACAGAAATTTTGGGAACAAAAGTTAAAAATGTAATATGACGTTTCTCCTGAACGGAGATGGAATAAATGGTTTTAGTTTTTCCATTTTAAAGCACTAGAATTTAAATAATTTTAGTAAAATTGCTGTTCATACCCCAGCAAAATTTTTTTGAACTGGTTGCCTTTGAATCTGTTCTAGAATAAGTGTTTTTACCACCGGTTCCGTGGAACAGGTTCTAGAACTGATTTCTGGAAGTCAAAATGGAAGGCTTCACTGTCGCAGAACCAGTTCTATAACTATTTCTAGAACCGGTTCCAAAGCAACTTGTTCTAGTTTGGAGGAACAGAACCTGTTGCTTTTGGGGCAAACTCAAACATAAACCACAGATGATAGAACACATTTTGGAACAGGTTGCATGCAAGAACAAGTTGTTCTACAACCAGTTCTTTGCATCCGACAATTTTGCTGGGACGGTTAATATTAGAGTTTGCTGTTCGGTTTTAATCGAAACCGAAACCGCGGTTTTCCAAGGCTCAAAACCGAAACCGAAAACCGACAAAAATAAGTCGGTTTTTAACAAATACTTCAACCAATTAAAATAATTAATTAAATTGCATATTATTGAATCTTGAATTTCGAAAAGGCTCAGCTCCTAGTTTAAAAAATTTTGTATTAAATTGTAATGAACATTTTTTCCAATAAAAATTGTTTTAAAGAATTTTTCGTTTTTATTATTACGGATAACATAAACTGAGGCTTATAATTTTTAGAAAAAAAATTGCACCAAAAAGTCAAGTAGTTTAAGAGATATTCCGGTTCAACTTCAGTTCAGATTTTCACCGCGTATTTTTCAAAAAGCCGTATTTCGTATTCCGCTAAAATTGTAAAATTTTAACTTCATATTGTTTAAACAAATTGCTAAAATTAAAATTCTTTAAAATACAGCTTTAGTTGCCGAAAAAAAATTAATTTATAACGAGTTTCCGCGTTTATTTCTTCTTTCGGAAAGGTTTCGAAATGGCGTTATTGCCTTTAAATATTCGAATGACAAATTCAATCGAATTTTAAAAGATATCTTGGACGTATTAAACTATTTAATTTTTATGCATATTTAATTATCATATACTATTTAGTTAGAATATTTAGGTTGTTCATAAGGGGTGTGCTATCTGTTGTATCGTTGTATCGTCCTAACAAAAAACAGAGTTGTTAAAAATTTTATTTGTGTTTAACAACGACTTTCTATTCAGTTTTCTATCGGTTAGCACACTCAAACATAGGACACTAAACATACGTAAAAATGTTGTATCGTGCTATTCTCAAATGTTGTATTTTTTCAATTTAATTTTTAACAACTCTGTTTTTTGTTAGGACGATACAACGATACAACAAATAGTACACCCCTTGTGAAAACCCTTATTGTTATATTTAATTATTTTACAATAATTCTATGATATCACTGGAAAACCGAAAAATAACCGAAACCGCGGTTTTTATAACTTTGAAACCCCGAAACCGCGGTTTCCAAAATTTTCGGTTTTTAGCAAACTCTAGTTAATATGAATACAAAATATATGTATATAGAATTTTTTTCTAAATTGGAACTTGAAAAATTATTTTTTTAAGAGAAGCAACACTCAGTAAATTCTTTCTATTAATTAATGTGTTCCTGTCTTTGGAAAGGGGATAGAGAAGAGATGAAAGGTGGTGAAAAAATGTACGGCTTCAAGTATAGCAACACTGTAATTGCGCGAGATGTTGAATTTTAAAACAGTTATTGCGCGCCATCTGATGGTGAGTTGGTGAACTTTGTTGAAGCTGTTTAGTTCATAGCCCTGTTATATTATTTTACTTCTGTAGGGTTAAGTGCTATGGGAACACCGAAGGAATTATAGGTTGTGACACGTCTTCTTCAATTGATATCAGCATCGTGAACAAGAATATGAAATTATTTTTTTAACTCATTATCCGCTTTGAGTTGGTTTTAAGTCATATGCCAATTTTAGCTATTGTTCCGAATTGGCAAACTCGCGGTGTGCCAACGGTTAATTGTATATACCCAGTAAAAATGGCGATTATAATCGCTGCGTGGGGTAAAGGGGGGATCCTTCGCCACTTTTTTTTTCAAAGCACTCTCATTTCTTAACCACTAATTATTTTTCAAAAATTACTTTCAAATTGAAGATCTACATATCTTGGCTTTAATTTCTATTGATTAATTTTATAAGCGTGTTATAAGGTTTTCAAATTATTATGCATAAGCACTTAAATGTATATTATCCGTTCGAGTACAAAAAAAAAATAGTAAAAACTAGTAAAAAATTTAAGGGGACATTTTACTAGTTATACCCTCACCACTACGTGGAGAGGGTATAATAAGTTTGTGCTGATGTTTTTAACACCAAAAAATATTGGAATTAGACCCACCATAGTATACCGAATGATTCAGAATCACTTTTTATTTCGATTTAACGATGTCCGTCCGTCCATCCGTCTGTCCATGCATTCTTGTGCGCACTCTACAGGTCGCAAATATACACTGAGAGAATTATCATCACTTCAGTAATGAATTTCTTCATACCCGGTGAAAAATGTTCATATACGCTCAAACATGTTCGTATATGGTTTATGTATGGACACATATGAACAAATATGGATTTTTTATGAACATATATGGATTTTATATGAACATATATGGAAGTATATGTGATTCCATATATGGAAAAAGATTTCATATACAGACATATATGGAGGCATCTGCTACTTTATATATGGAAAAGGCACTCATATATGGACAAATATGGAAGTATATGATATTCAATTTATGCAAAAGTGACTTGTATATGAACATATTTGCAAGAATACATCTTTCCATATGTGTAAAAGGAAATCATATGTGGATAAATATGGAATTATATTTAATTCCATGAATAAAAATAGGAACAAATGTAGCGCCTCATTCGAATGTCATAAATTTATATCTATAGTACAAACTTATAATAAAGGACAGCAACGTTCGCATGTATTCTCATGTATTTAATAAATGTATATGTTCATATATGTCCATATATGAACATATACTTAGGTGTTACCTCATTTTTCGGATCCATACATATATGGTTGAACCATAAATGTTCATATATGGACATTTTTCACCGGGTAGTTTCAATGAAAATTGTCACTGGAACTCGTCCATTGAAACTTTTCATAGAATCTATGAAACAGGTTTCATTAAAGTCAATGTTTATGAAAAGTTCATAAAATAAATGAAAATCTTCATAAAATTAATAGGCCACTCGTCCAATGAATAAATCATTCAGCCAATGAAGAGCTTCATAAAATCTATGAAGCAATATCATTTACTATTACACTGTGGAACAAATTCAGGTTAGCAAAAGTTAGGTCGATTCTGAGAGTGAGGGGTGAAAATAGAGGCTAAATTAGAAGACCCGTATCGCGGCGTTTGCTTATGTTAGTTCGAATTTTTTATATGGTTTTTTGGCTATAATTCGTCGACTAATTGATATTTTTTAAATCTGTAAAAGCCAAATTATAGCTAGAAACCTGAAAATTAAATTAAAAATTTTCATAAAAAAAAAATTTCGAAAAAATTAATATGATTTATAAAAAAATTCATAGTCCAAAATTAATAACAAAAAATTAATTAAAAAAAATAAAAATTATAAAAGATTATTCTCTCAGGCAATGACGATATTTTATAAAAAAAAAGTAAATACTATTGAACAGTTTCATATATATACAGAACATTTTCATTAAATTTATGGAGATCTAATTTATGAAATTCAATGAATTTTTTTAATGAAATTGTGAAATTTTATGAAAGAAAAGTTATGAAAAATTTCATAATATTAATTAAATATTATATACATAATAAAATTCTTCATTGGTTCTACGAAAAAAATTCTATGAAATTATATCATTATATAGAGATATTTCGATGAAATTTGGTACACCGATTTATGTCGGCCCAAGGACGAAGCCTATTGATTTTGGTTAAAATCAGTACATGTTTAGACCTGGTTCCCATATAAGGGTCGGTGGAATCTACTAAAAATGACAATTAAAACAAAGGTTAAAATAACTGAAAATCTAGTTATTTTTAACTCTTGGAAAATAACTAGAAAATCCGTTAAAAATAACACAAAATGTCGTAAAAATATAAAAAATTTAAAACAACTAACAAAATTTGTAAAAACTACTATTTATTTAATTTCTTTATATTATAAAAAAAATATTTTAATAAAAAAAAAAAACATTTTTTTTTATTTTGTCTATCGTTTATCCTAATTATAATTTGAAGTCAAAATTCCAAACGGTTCTCTATTTATTTTTTAAATAACCAACAAAATTAACTGTTTTCTTAAAACATTACAATATTTACGAAATTCAGAACTTTTCATTAGTCGTTTTTTAAATAACTGTTATAATGGTTGTTTTGTATTTTTCCATATAAAAACAAGTGTAATTATAGTAAAAAATAATATTTAACTACTCATTACTACACAAGCAACTGTCATGTAGTAACTGTCAAACTTTTTGAGTGTATTCATTTTTTTATTAATTAAAACTCTTTACGTATTAGCATTATTATTTATTTTCTTAACCTACCATGCTAGCTCTTTAAAATCAGTTGCAAGGCTAATCTCTTTTTATTACCTAATCAAAAATACCAAGCGTAATCGACAATAACTCGTATAGGTCGCTTGAGATCAACAATATCAAATAGTGTGCATTACAACCTGCATCCTTTTAAGGGATAAGGAAAGCTGTTTGCGCCCTGCATGCTTGGAAATGAAAAGTAAGCTTATTTTAAAGGTGTTTATTTTGTGATACAATAGTAAGCATTTACATCAGCGTATTAGTTTTATCCTGTTTCCAAAAACCACGTTTTTAGCTAGAACTCAGACACAAATCAAGATACCACCTTGAAATTTTCCGCAAATGTAGAAGCGGTTCACTAATAAACATATATTTTTTTAAAAGATTTTTACAATAAATAATTCGCATTTTGGGATTTGGAACATATGATATGAGATATGAGATTATGGTGTCACATTTGGGAAAGCGATAGGGTCTGGGATGCGAAATTTATTCTTCATTAGCCTTTTGTAGTGTCCGAGTGAATGAGTTAGCACCGTTAGTTGTTCTTAACTTTTTCACAGGAAAAATTATAGTCTTATTTGTTAAATTTGCGTGAAAACAAAGTCTACACAATTGTCTCATGGAACTCCTTTCAGACCGGTCCTGTGTTCATGGGTCCAAGGCTTTCTTCGTATTTTTTTACTTTTTAATTTCACTCTATTTCTTGTACATACGGCATACACGGTTAGTCTAGAATTAGGTATTGACAAAAAAAATGCTCCCCCAAAAAGTGAGTATAGGGGTTGAATACACAACAGCATTTTTAAAAAAATCTGTAGACGAATTTAAAAGTTATGGCCATTTAAAGTTTTTTGTTTAAAAAAATTGGGGGCCATTGGGAAACTCTTGAAAAAACAACTGCTAAAATAAATATTTGACAAAAAAATACAAAAAACACAGTAAAGTACGTTAGTTTCCCTTAAAAAAAAATTATTCTTAAAAAAATCGCACTACGAAATCAAAAGTTATGGCAATTTCAAGTTTTTTATTTAAACAAATTTACTGCCTAACCACAAATTGTCAGTAAGTCCCAAGGTGCATGAAGTACTTCACCATATATTGGCATTTTGTACTAAAACAGACACTGTATTAGGACCATATAGTTAACAGGCTTCCGAATCTGTTCACTCAGATTTCAGAGTATAATTCAATTGATATTTAAACAGTGTCTTCGATTACTCGAAATTCTTACTACTTTTACTACAATTGGAATGTTTTGTTTACTTTCAGTGTGTTCGTTTATTCGAAATTCTTACTACTTTTACTACAATTTGAAAGTTTTGATTACTTTTTGTATTAAATTTTCCAGCTGTAGTAAAAGTAGTAACTTGTAGTAAGTAAATGAACAAGCTTTTTTTTCCCGCTGTGGTAAAAGTAGTAACTTATACACTCAACCAAAAAGGTCTGTAATGGCTACTGAAAATTTAGCTGTTATTACGGGAAATTTAACTGTTTTGAGGCCAGTGGTATTTTTTGCTAATTTTAGCAACACATGTCTGCTGATATGTAGTACAATAAAATTAGTAGAAAAAATTAGTAGCCGCTACTAAATTTTAGTAAAATTTATGTAAAATGCAATTCAAAATCGATTTGCAGTTAAAAAACTTACTAAATATCCTAATTTTAGTACAATGAAATTAGTATAAATAATTAGTTGCAGCTACTAAATTTCAGTAAATTGCTGTAAACTGTAATTTAAAATCAATCTGCTGAAATTAGCAAAAAATTGTTCTAAAAAATAAAAAAATTGTAAAATCTAAAAAAAAATGTTTTTCTTTCGATTGCAACAAGCGTATAATTACTTCATCGTACTTGAAATTTGGAGTCAAAATTGATAACGGTTCTCCGTTTTATGCATTGGAGATGCAATAAAATTTTTTTTTCTGGGTGTTATTTCTAAACTAAGAATATATCAATTGTAACAAATATAAACTAAACAAGAATTGTAAAAATCAAAAAAAAAAAATATATTTAAATTAGTATATTTTTCTGTTAAATTTAGCAGTCGGTTTTGAAAAATTAGTAAAATGTTTTGCTGAAATCAGCAGCGATAATTAGTATAAAAGTCCGTAATTTGTAATAAGAGAATAGCAAAAATGATTACTAAAAATAAAAATTGTACTAATAATCAGTATAAAAATAGTATAGTGGGATTGGAAACTGTTTACAAATTTTTTTACAAACTTTTTTATCTGAGTGTATGTACTGTATATATTAAATAAAATAAAAACAAACGAAGAAATAAAAAAAATAAAAAAAATATTTAGTTATGTATCAATTTAATAAATTTTAATGGGGGATTTAGTAATTAGTTTAATTTGAGATTATGAAGACAATTTCATGCAGTTTTCATCACTAATGCATATTTTCGGTTTAACAAAAAATTTAAATTGTGTTTATTAAACTGAAACTATCTTGCTTTTAAGCCCTATGCGTACTTTTAGTGCAGTATTATTTTTTTCAGTTGTCATTTTTCGATTTCTCCAGGGGTGCCAAATTTGTTTAAATAAAAAACTTGAAATTGCCATAACATTTGATTTCCTCGTGCAATTTTTTTAAGAAACTTTTTTTGAAGGGAAACTAACGTACTTTACTTTGTGTTTGTATTTTTTGTCAAATATTTATTTTAGCAGTTGTTTTTTTCAAGAGTTTGTCAATGGCCCCCAATTTAAAAAAGAAAACTTTAAATGGTTATAACTTTAAAATTCGTCTACAGATTTTTTTAAAAATGCTTTTGTTTTTAATCATAAATATAGTGTATTCAACCCTTATACTAACTTTTTGTGGAGCATTTTTTTGTCAATACCTAATTCTAGAACAACCGTGCATATAAGAGGGCTTATTCGAGTGGTATGGTTTTCTTTTTTTTTATAATAATCGTCAAAGATTTTTATTCATTTTATCAACAATAACATTTTTCTTAACATTATAAGAGTCCATAAACTTGTGTGGTGAAGTGTTGTGTCAAAAATTTATTTTGGGATGGTTTTCAGCTAACCTTTGGTGTAACATTAAGGTTAATGTAACTAAAATTTCTAAGAAAATAGAATAAAAGAAAAGAAACGCCGAAAAATCAATAGCTATGACATGTACACAATTTAATATATCGTCAGTTAAATGCAAAGCAACGTAACAAACATTTTCATTTCTTTTACAGGAGAAACAAAAAACGACGATAGACATTTTAATTACGAGTGATCCATTTATAAAACTAAAGCCCAAATTAGTTAGAAAATAAAGTGTTGCGAATTGAGGTATCGTGAGGTAGAAATCTATTTTCAATAGATTTTCTTACGTCAAATCTACTTCAAACTAACAATAAAAGTATCTCATGGGATAATTTCTGATTGAGATTATCAACCATCTCGGGCATTTAGGGGGTTAAAACTGGGCACAAAAATAAAATACTATTGTATTTAAAAATTTGTGATATAATTATATCTTATTTGATAAGTCCCCGTATATACCGACATTCAATTTAATCCGCAAAAATAGGATTAAATTAGATTATATTAAATTAGATATAATTTGATACAGTTTGATCCGAGATTTGTCCATATCCAGGATATCAAATTATATCTAATTCGATATAAATATATCTGATTTTATATAATTTTTTCTGATAGTAGGTAGACTTTTAATGCTTAACAGCTATTAAATTGACATTGAAAATTCTATAGTTTGAACAATTTTAAAGGCCCAAATTTTATAAAATAAAACAACAAAATGTTTAAAAATTTTCCTGCAAAAATTGGTTGTATTTTACAAAAATTTTAAATATTATTTTTGTCTTTTTAATATGATTTCATATGCCTTATATGGTTATATGTGAAGCCATATCCAAATTAACCCTTAATTTGCAGATAACCGAATTTGATGTTGAACCATATATTAATTTGTATTGGATTATATATAAAGTTATATAAAATTACAAGAATATATTTTTAGTATGACGACACATACAGGCTACTAATTATTTAGTAAAATTTTTTGCTGATTTTAGCAGGTTAATTTGCTATTTTCCATTAACAAAAATTTAACTCAAATATAACTAAAATTCTGTATATTTAACAATTTTATTTTTGCTGTTCCTATATTACTAACATATAGCAAGAATAATCTGCTAATTTTAGCAGTTTTATCTGCAGCATCATTTTTAACTAATTTTTAGTAACTTCTTCTGCTATTTTTATAAAGATTTTTTTCTATGAGTGTAGTATCGAGTATTGAAAAGTAACCGAATTTATCAGCATTAGTGTGAAATACAATACACGTCATTCGATTTACTTATGTTTAAGTATTTAAGTAGTACATACCATAAATAAAGTTTATCATAAGCAAACAAGTTATTTTGCCACAAAAAAGGAAATTATATTTAAAAGATCCTCTCATCATACGTCAACAACAAACAACACCAACACCTGGTACAGAGAAGTCGTTTATTTGATTATATACTATACTTATGCATGAATAAACGTGCTTGTAAATAAACAAAGCAACGCACAAAGAATGAAGGATACTGTCTATGCCTGTAAAATGTAAACAATGTCAATATTGTGAAGGTTTTAATGTTAATGATAAAGGAAAACCAAAGTAATTTGCAAAATACCTGACGATGTCATTAAAACCAAAAAAAAAAAAAAAATACATAACAATATTTTCTAAAAAGGTACCTATTAATAATATAAGCCATGTAATAACGGAAAGCTTGTTCTTGCCAAAAAATCATAAAAAGCCTAAATGAAAAAAATCCATACAAATTGTTGTCATTAACTTAACGTATCAAAGATAATTATTTATTTGGACCAATTCGCTATTGCAAGTGTACACCCAGAAAACAGATTCGGTGTTGACAACTCCATTTGTTACCAATCGCATGTTTCAGTTGCATCAAATAAATTTTGCGATTGCGACTACCGAATTATTATTGATACAACAGAAATTCCGTTTTCACAGTCAAATTAGTCTCGGCTCAATTGATTTTCTGTTGCCGCAACTGAAAAATTCGGTTACCACTACCGAACCATGCGATTGACTACAAATGGGGTTATCAGAACTGAATCTGTTTTCTGGGTGTAACTATTGCAAGTTTTAAAACACAGTTTCTAAAAATATTATATCGCATAAAATATAATCTTTTCCAAATAGTAAAAATCTAAAATCAATATACTATAAAAGTATATTTTCCAATTATTTAAAAGTATATTTAATAGCACTTACGTTCAAATTAACATTGATGGAATTCACAATTCATACTATTTTCAGTAGTAAATTCCCTACGGGAAATTTTAACAAACTGTCACCGAACTGGCCCCTTTATATGAAATAGACTGGTCCCTTTTACATGGCGTTGTCATAGGAGGGGGAAATTGACCCCTTGTGACATGTCACAAGACAAATCCCAGGACAGGTCCCTGAACTTTGTTTTTTATGAGAGTTCATTAACCTGTCCTAGGATTTGTCTTGTGACATGTCACAAGGGGTCAATTTCCCCCTCCTATGACAACGCCATGTAAAAGTGACCAGTCTATTTCATATAAAGGAGCCAGTTCGGTGACAGTTTGTTAAAATTTCCCGATAACGATAACGCAACCATATAAAATGTTCCTTATGATTTTGGTTCAAATAAAATGAAGCAAATTGCCAGTTAAGTCAAAATCAGACGATAACCAATTTGAACTCTCATAAAAAATAAAGTTCAGGGATCTCTCCTGAGATTTGTCTTGTGACATGTCACAAGGGGTCAATTTCCCCCTCCTATGACAACGCCATGTAGAAGTGACCAGTCTATTTCATATAAAGGGGCCAGTTCGGTGACAGTTTGTTAAAATTTCCGGTAGGATGAATATAAAATATAGAAGAAACATTTCAAAGATAGATAGATCATAAAGGCGCTATGATGTCAAAATATTTGATATGTGGTAATGTTGGGGAATACGGATGATATCAATCTATAAACGTAAAAATTAAAAAATGTTGGAATTCAGGACCAGATGAATTATAATGGTAAATTACCTCGAAGAAAAAATAAATACAGCTATGGACGTATAATTGGCACAAATTTAAATTGCGCATAAATTTAAGTATTTTCCAACTAAATATATTTTAAAATGCAGGTTTTATCTCTTCTGATTATTGTTGAAAAAAATGTTTGTCCTAATAGTGCTCAAATGTTCCGTTATGTTTTGCTTATTATTTACCGTTATCATTTTTGCGTTCACAATGCTGATTTAAAGTGGACATATAAATGGCACAATTTACTTAAAATAGGCAGTAGTCGTGTAGATTTAATTCAAAGCAATAAAAAATTTTAGTAGTTCGAAAATAAATATAAAAAGTTAAAAAATTTTTTAAATGGGATCAGGAAAACATACCACAGGTGAGG
This sequence comes from Leucophora obtusa, assembly GCA_949987735.1. Lineage (NCBI taxonomy): Eukaryota > Metazoa > Arthropoda > Insecta > Diptera > Anthomyiidae > Leucophora > Leucophora obtusa. The sequence continues at coordinate 367,186,757 of OX465295.1, forward strand.
AAAGGCGGATCATATGGAAAATGTATGAAGATGGAAAAAAGTAGCGGAAATTGCTGAGATAATGTAAATTTCTCGCAAAAAAGTCTACAATGCAATTAATTCTTGTGTTGAGGATCCCGATATATTGACTAAGGGTAAAATTCGGAAGCCAAGGCCACGAAAAACACATGAGCGTACGGATGCAGCTATAGTACGAATCGTGAAAATTGATCCATTCAAGTCATCAAGGCAGATAGCATCGGATATTGATGAAAATTTTAACATGGAAATATCAAGCAGACTTGTCAGAAGAAGACTAAACGAGGCAAATTTGTTTGGGCGCATTTCCAGAAAAAAGCCCCTGCTCCCAAAAAAAAATTATTTCAAAACGACTAACCTTCGCCAGAACCCATAAGGAAAATCCATTAGTTTTTGGAAAAACGTGTTATGGAGTGACAAAACAAAAATTAACAGGATAGGACCAGATGGCAGAATCTTTGTTCGTCGTCCTAAAGGCCAAGAGTTTAATCCTCGGTTCACTCAGAAGACGGTAAAACATGGAGGTGGCAGTATTATAGTTTGGGGTGTATTTTCTTGGCATGGCGTAAGTCCGCTTATAAAAATCAATGAAAAAATGGACAAGTTTCAGTATTTAGATATTTTAAAGAACCATATGGAGCCATATGTCTTCAACTCCATGCCAATAAAATGGAAATTCATGCAATATAAATACCCCAAACACTCCTCCAAACTAGTAAAAAAATGGTTTTGTGCGGAGAAGATTGATGTTTTGGATTGGCCAGCCAAGAGCCCTGACTAAAATCCAATAGAGAACCTGTGGACTGAAGTCAAGGTTGAAATCGCCAAGAAAAATTACAAAAATATGGACGAACTGTGGTCGGCCGCACAGGAAGCTTGGTACGCCATCCCCAAAACAAAATGCCAAAAACTAATGGAAAGTATGAGTCGCAGGTGCGAAGCTGTCATCAGAAACAAAGGCCACAGCACTAAATATTAACGGTAAAATATTTGTACATACCAAAAAATTTAACAAATGCAATATTAAAACCATTTCTTCTCTTTTTTTAAGATTGTGCCATTTATGTGTCCAGCTCATTTCAATGGGTTTTTTTTTTCATAATGATAAGTTTTTATTTACATTAATGAATTTCAATTAAAGTTTATAGCAATATTAAATATACATAATAAACATTTGGAAAAAAAACAAAAACTTGTTGGTTGTTAATAGTATTTGCAATATAGTAGCATAAGAAAGAATTCATGGTAAAATGCGCCATTTATATGTCCATAGCTGTATGTATATATTTATAAGAAAATATTTCATTCGGTAGGAATTCGTAAATTTGGTTGGATCTATCAAATATTGTCCATTCGGTTGGATTTCTTAAATCAATAATGTGTATAACATTAAATTGCAATATTCACAGTAAAATTTATTAAGAACCGCTACCGGATTTTTATTTAATCTCGAATTTATTTTCCCTTGACCACCCACTGTGATATTCTGCATTTCTGTTTCTATAAAACATTTAACATATTTTATATGTACATCAAGCTAAAAATCTGGCAAACTACTACACGAAATGCGAATATTTGATATTAACTCATACATATTTATACAAACAAGTTTAAACTATAACAAAAATATATGTAAACACAAAACTAGCAAATACCTATTCGTCTACATAGCAAACTTTATGTAAATGTTCATTACAAAGTCTTGATGTATAAAAAAAACTATAATTAGCTACAAATGTTCAAATTTTTACATTTAATCAGACTTTTTCTTCTATTCCCTCAGACACATCAGCTATTTTCGTACTGATAATACACTCATAAACATTTTAAATATAAATGGGAAATTTTCCGTCGATTTCAGACCTTTAAAGAATAAATTTAATTACAAACGAATTACAAAACCAGAACCAGAAACCTACAGATGCTATAAAAATGGTGTTTTCATAAATACTTGGACTATGTTTTAAATGGTTTTTGGAACATATTTATTTTGATTACACAGTACAAAAAGTTACTATGTTCTGACAATGGATTCTAGTAGAGGAGACAAAAAAAAATGTACGTGTGTCGGCATTTTGATGTGTACGTGTACGTGTGTCCCTTTTTCAAATGTTTATTGTGAATCGGCATAGGAAAGCATGTGAATCTTCGATTTTAGGTATAGGGAACATTTTTGCGGAACATTTAACTTTCTAACTCTTCAATTAAAGGGACTTTTTTGGTTCCTTTTTAAACAGTGAAAAAAAGACCAGTAAGTTGAAGAGTTAAAGGCTTAAAATGTTCCACAAAAATGTTCCTCGTCGTGCTTTACATAAGTTCGCCGAACACATCCTTTACCTAAAATGTAAGATTCACATGGTTTCCCCCTAAAATCCAGGTTTGTTGGACATTTCAGCGCCAATAAGTACGAGATTAACCTTCAAATACATTTTAAGTTTTGACTTATTTCTGGCATTGAAGTTAAATTTTCAACTTTGGTGTCTTCAGAGACATAGAGTACAATTTCATGACAAATATTTTTGCGAATATTTTAATGTAATGTATTTTTTTTTTTCAATTCAGTGAACGCTATTTTTTTTTAATTCACTGAACGTATTTTTTGAATTATTCAATAACGAAATAATTTTTCAAAGGTCTGTCACTATTTGATCAAAAGTAGCAAATATTTTTTACGCTACCAAAATATGACAGCGCTACCTGAGCGGTTGTAGAACTATTGTACAACTGCTGAAGGCGCCCAATATTCTTTGAATCTGAAATATTGTACACAGTGCTGCCATTTCAATACGTTCCGGGTAATTTTTTACAAATAACCGTTTTTAAAAAGCGGACATTTACAGTGCTTTTTTTGATTTCACACGGTGCTTTTAGTGCTTTTTAAATAATATTCTTTTATAGATATACACTATGGTTTAATTATAAAAGGTTAGCTACACGGACATTTTCTTCATTTGCCCTAGACCACTTTGACAAAACTGGAAGCAATCGAAAAAGTCGTCCTACAGGCGAACGATAACGAATATCGAAAAAAGCTTAGACAACCCCAACGACCCCACTTTTTAACTCCTGAACACGACATTGGGCCAGTTAAAAAATAAGTGTACATAATTTTATTCTCATCTATCACATATAAGGTTTGCGTTCGATAAAACTAGTGCACACATTATTACTTGTAAATTTTTTCAAATTCAAAATTTATTTTTTTTAATGAAGATGCCTTTGCTATATATGTCCAAATCCTCATGTCAAAATCCTCATGTTAACGAAATATAGTACTTGTAACCAGTTTGCAAATCCACCTAACTGCCCATAGCTCAGACCCATCGAAAGATATTGGGCTCTGGTAAAAGGGATCATGAAGGGCACAAAACAGGTTGCTGAAAGCACTAAAACATTTTCAAGAAAATAGTTATCATCAAGCAAAAAAAATCACTGAATGGGAGGAATTTCAGAAAAAATTAAATTTTTCATTAAAAACCACTAACGTGTAATATTTTTTTTATTAAATGTAAACATGAATAAGATTTCTGTTAATAAAACGTTTTTTTTCTTTTGTATATGGCAACTAGTTCAAAAGTTATTTGAATATATGACCATACATGATCCCATATATTTCCATATGAGGGTATATGGGAGTACATGTCCATCTATGATCATATAGGAGCATATGTGAATAATATATGAGCATATATGGTCATATATGAACCTGTAAGGTCATATACCCTCAAATTTCGGATCCGAAGAAATATGCATGATCATATACAAGTCAATGTATGATCATGTATGTTCATATATATTTCGATTTTCACATGGGACGCCAGCGTTGGGAAAGCAAAAAACAAGTTGGTCTTAAAGGAGCTTTTCCACAAACAAAAAAATTGATTTTATAAAACAAAAAAATTTTTCAATTAAAAAAATCAAAATAAAATGTTTTGCTTGCAATCGGATTTGAACTCGGAACTCCCTGACTACAAACCTTTTTTAACGAAGCGTCAGCATTTTTATAAAATCATTGCTCTACCAGTGAATTGACTTTTTTTGTACCGCTGGCAATTTCTGACTAGGTAGCACTGGATAACCACTGGTTCCAAACCTTGGCATATCACTCTAAGCCCATCTCTGCCGAAATTTTTGTAAAACCAATACTGGGAAAACGCTTTTTGCAAACGCTGGCAAAGCATCCAAAATAAGTGTTCTGCCAGTCATTTATTTTTAACACCGTGGATATCCACTGGTATGCCAGTGCTTGATTTTTTGTACCACTGGCGATTTCTGACTGGGTAGTTACTTATTTTTGCATATTTTTATAAAAATTCATGTTTTTCCATAATTTGGCTTCAAATGCATATTTGGTTCCTCTTTATTGCATATTTTGTGAATTTTAACCCTTTAATGTCAAATGTTGCTTATAGGCAACATTAAATATTTTCGTTCATAGTTCCTGTATACATATGTATTAGGGCGGGTCGATTTAATAATCGCCCATGGCTCAGTGAAAATCGTATTCTAGGGATCAAAATAAGAAACTTTGCCGAAGGAACCATACCTCTAAAACGAATTCTACTACCCCCCAAATGTTGACTTTTGTCCCGTAGGGTCAAGTTTTGAAAAATCCCACTTTGACCCATTTAGAGTGCCCCAATCGAGTCCAAATGTATGACCGACCCCCACTAACTTTGGAGGGCCGATCCACCCATGCCAGTGGCACACCCCCTGGAACTCCCCTGGGGGGTTCCCCATACAAACATTTTAAAAAATCACCATTTTTGGCACTTTATTTCATTATTTTTTATTTATTTTATTTATTTTTATTATTTTATTTATTTTTTCTCTTTAGAAATTTATTTAGTCAGAACATATGTAAAAGAAAAAATTAATTTAACTTAGTAATAGAAAAGAAAATAAAAAAAATTACTGTTTGAAGTCTTTTTTGCTTTCAAGTCTGGGCAATTTCGCACGGCTCTCTAATGTCGTCACCATAACAGCCTCTACATTTTCCGGTATAACTCGTTTGGAAACGCTAGCTAGCAATTGAACGTGTCGTTCTGTTGCAGGTCGTAAAAAGGTTGTGTGGGTTTTTTAAGCCACCACAAGACACAGCTGCATGTCGTAAACTTACTTAAGCTAAATCGGTTACAGGTAGAATTGAGCATAAAATTATCATAAAGGATTTTCCAGAAGTAATAAAAGGCGCACTTGCTTAACAGAATTTGTGGTCAGATTAACGTTTAATTTACATGTAAGTACTTTATGGGCAGTTTTGACAACAAAATCGGTTACAGGTAGAATTGAGCATAAAATGATCATAAAGGATTTTCCAGAAGTAATAAAAGGCGCACTTGCTTAACAGAATTTGTAGTCAGATTAACGTTTAATTTACATGTAAGTACTTTATGGGCAGTTTTGACAACAAAATCGGTTACAGGTAGAATTGAAATTACCATTTCATTCTTATTACCTCGTCTCCTAGACCATATATAACGCAACAGTTTTTGTGAATGCATTAAGTCGTTGTGAAGAACTCGAAGTGTGAAGTGCTAATTTGAGATAAAAAAATATTTAAAAAAAAATCATTCCAAATCAAGAAGTTTACAATGAATCCACCATCCTCTACACCGCAAGATGATGCAATAACAACATCAACAACTATCGAAAACCCAATGAGTCATATACCCAGGCATGATGTTACTGTTTTTGGTGTGTCTATTTGACTGATCTTAATTTACCAACCCATCTGGATATCTTGAGATATTATTTTTACTTGAGCGAACAAAAAAAGTTGTCCTATAAAGCATTCACTATTCAAGTACAAGATAAGTTGATTGGAATTTGGGAAAAACTTGGTATGGAAATAATGCTGAAAAAAAGTGTATGTAATAAATTGAATAGATTGCTTGACAAATATCAAGAGCAAATCAAGAGAAGAAACAAACCCCAACAATTTACAGAGTATGTAAAATCTCTGGAAACAATTTTTTTCATTGGAACATGTAAATGCGATTTGAAGGCAGCTCCATGTGCATGCGGTTTGGTTCCCGAACGCCTCAAAGAGTTTATGCACGATCAACATAATCAGAGAAGTCTAACAATGGATGGATTTGCGATGGAAATTGAAGAGCAAGGAGCAACGTCTATGTCAGCAATGCTAACATACCAAGATCCCGATGATTCAACATACGCACCGCCACCGGTTCAAGAAGATTTGGATATAAGCACAAGTTCACAATACACACAGAGATACGATTGTTTTAACTTTGCCTTGGTATGTGACAGATTTGGCGTGCCTGATAGAGTAGCATCAGCAATGGGAACAGCTCTTTTCCAAGATTTTAAAATGAAAGATATCCATGGCAAACCTCTCATCATGGATAAATCGAAAGTTCGCCGAGAAAAAGAGAAATGCAGACAAGAAGTGCTTCGCAAACGGTTAGATGATACCAATTTGTTAGCATTTTCATACGATGGCAGAAAAGATGATACTTTAACGAGAGATACAATTGATGAGAAGTATCATACTAGAATGGTAAAAGAACCTCATCTTGTTATTTTGAGAGAACCGAATTCTGAATTGATTGGTTACGTAAGACTGGAACATGAAACCGCTGAATACAAAACAACCAAATTAAATGATTTTTTCAACGATAAAAATATATCACTGGATGCATTAATTGGCATATGCACTGACGGTGAGCCAACACTGGCGCAAACGGTGGAATTATACGACGATTCGAATTGCTGTTAAAAAGACCATTGCATTGGTTCGTTTGCCTTCTACACTTCAACGAACTTCCGTTTCGGCATTTGTTTGAAGCTTTGGATAAATCAACCAGCACTGGACCAAGATCGGCGACCGGAAAATTGAGCCGTCAAATCGAAACTTGTGAAACTCTTCCGGTAAGTTATTGCTATCATTTATTATAATTGTCAACCGTTTTTAATTGTTTTATTTTTATATATTTTCAGGTGGTGGACGGCTTTCAGAAAATTGAGTTGAAAAATATGGCCCCTGCTCCAGAAAAAATTGAATTTTCCACCGATTCCAAGTACTTATACGACATGGCCCATGCAATTTCTAGCGGCGTGGTTTCAGTGGATCTGGCAAACATCAAACCAGGGAAAATTGTACATTCTCGGTGGCTCACCAAGGCCGCTAGACTATTACGATTATATGTGACAACGGAAAATCCAGATGCAAATTTAAGAATTCTGGTTGAATTTATAATTACATGTTATGTGCCAATGTACTTCAATATCAAGTATTACAGCTCTGTCGTGTACGGTAGTAGATTATTTTTCAAATTCATTAGTTGGTCAAGATTTCTAGAACCTCGTTTACGCAAAATTGTCAATAAAGTAATTACAGATAATTCATATTATGCGCATTCGGAAAATATCTTGTTATCAATGTTGTTTGATGATAGCAAAGAAAAGCGCGACTGTGCTATCAAGATAATTCTACGCTATCGAACCGATGTTGACGACCCAACGGGACTTAGAGCTTATAAAAAACCAGATATAAACTTTTATTGCACAAGTTACACGGAAATGATCAATATGAATGACATAAATGACGTATTTGAACCACCATTCACGCGAATCATTCCATACGATACTTTGAAAGAATATTTAAATCAAGATGATCCACCGTTTAATGATCCAAAAATTCCATCACACATACAAGAAACAGAACGACACGTTCAATTGCTAGCTAGCGTTTCCAAACGAGTTATACCGGAAAATGTAGAGGCTGTTATGGCGACGACATTAGAGAGCCGTGCGAAATTGCCCAGACTTGAAAGCAAAAAAGACTTCAAACAGTAATTTTTTATTTTTTCTTTTCTATTACTAAGTTAAATTAATTTTTTCATTTACATATGTTCTGACTAAATAAATTTCTAAGGAGAAAAAATAAATAAAATAATAAAAATAAATAAAATAAATAAAAAATAATAAAATAAAGTGCCAAAAATGGTGATTTTTTAAAATGTTTGTATGGGGAACCCCCCAGGGGAGTTCCAGGGGGTGTGCCACTGGCATGGGTGGATCGGCCCTCCAAAGTTAGTGGGGGTCGGTCATACATTTGGACTCGATTGGGGCACTCTAAATGGGTCAAAGTGTGATTTTTCAAAACTTGACCCTACGGGACAAAAGTCAACAGTTAGGGGTAGTAGAATTCGTTTTAGAGGTATGGTTCCTTCGGCAAAGTTTCTTATTTTGATCCCTAGAATACGATTTTCCCTGAGCCATGGGCGATTTTTTTGCCTCCCCACAAATCGACCCGGCCTAATATGTATATAATATTATGTCCTATGGTTCCATTAGGAACAAAGGGCCACAATAGTTCCTATAGTTTTTGTTATTTTTGCTAACGGGTTTTTTTAACTAAAATTAATATGTGTAAGCATTCATTTACGAATTTACATTTTTAAAAGCTTCCCAGTGTAGAAAATCATTACCAGATATGTGGTTCTGTAACTACATACTTGGTAATGGTAACTAGTTACTTTTGTTATTACATTTCTTATTACCTTTATATGGCGATGTCGGGAAAAATAATGAGTTGTCGTTACACACCAGCATACGAAAAATCCAAAAATATATCTTTACCTATGTGCTTACCAGTACTGACAAAAATAATGAGTCTAAAAATAGATTTTCAAAAAAATAAATTATATAAAAAAAAATATTTTTTATTGTATTTTTTTTTAATAAAATTTGCTGGTGCGGGAATCGAACCTGGGTCTACAGATTGCCAGTCAACAGCTCTACCACCCAGTGTAGAAAATCATTACCAGATATGTGGTTATGTAACTACATACTTGGTAATGGTAACTAGTTACTTTTGTTATTACATTTTTTATTACCTTTATATGGCGATGTCGGGAAAAATAATGAGTTGTCGGTACACACCAGCATACGAAAAATACAAAAATATATCGTTACCTATGTGCTTACCAGTACTGACAAAAATAATGAGTCTAAAAATAGATTTTCAAAAAAATAAATTATATAAAAAAATCTGAACTATATCAACATGTAATATTTAATAGATAAAAACATAATTGACCTGCTGCACACAAGTAAGCTTACTCGCCAACATACAAAAAATCAAAAAATATGTGGCTACATATATCCTTATCAGTGTTTAAAAAATATTGAGTCTAAAAATAGATTTCAAAAAATTTTCAAAAAAAATCTAAAAAATTATTTTCTATTTGAAATAATGATAAAAATAAGTTATTATCAGTAACTCATTACTATATGTTTTAAAATAATGCAGAAGGTAAGTGGGTGTCATTACTGGTACTCCAAAAAATAATCATATGTCATTACCGTTTCTACACTGGGCATCTAAGCTATATCGACACGTAATATTTAATAGATAAAAACACAATTGACCTGCTGCACACAAGTAAGCTTACTCGCCAACATACAAAAAATCAAAAAATATGTGGTTACATATATCCTTACCAGTATTTAAAAAATATTGAGTCTAAAAATAGATTTCAAAAAATTTTCAAAAAAATCGAAAAAATTATTTTCTATTTGAAATAATGATAAAAATAAGCAAGGTTGGCAACCGAAACGAATAACGGTATAGGTATCGGTATTGGTGTCGATTTTTTATTTGTTTCGGTATCGGTATCGGTAACGGTATTTTATCGGTTGTACCGATACCGAAACATTAATACCGGTATATACCGGTATTATTCAAAAAATTTACAAAAATATAAAAAAAACGTTCTTAATTATAAAAACCTCAATTTTATTAAATTTTTATAAAGCATAACTATAGTTTATGGAAATGTTTTTATAATACGAACAAAAAACAATAAGTTATTAAAAATTTCTAAGTGTTTTATTTTTTAAGCACAAACATTTTTTTAAATCTATTAGGAACACAAGTTGATTCACTACAAATATTTTATATTTGTATTGAGATCATATAATAAAATAAAAAAAATAAGGTTATAAAATTAATAAAAGGATTCAATAAAAGAAACTGTAAATTGAATTAAATGTTTAAGAAACCAGTTTATATATTAAATTTTATTTACAAGTTTGTAAATTTGTGGCCCTTTGTTCCTAATGGAACCATAGGACATAATATATATACATACCCGTGAAAAAATAATTTGATTCAAAATTAATCAAATTTATTCAATTAGATAAAGTTTAATAATGGTTTACTCGTTTTTTATATATTCAGATATTGCTTATACGGTGTAGCATATGAATGCATATGATCATATTTAAATGAAATAACTTATATATAAATGCATAAAAAATATCAATAAGACCAAAATCCCGATACAATTGTATCAAATTATACTCAAAAATATATTAATTGATATATTAAAACTTTATTTTATCAAATTAAATTAATCCATTTTACGAATTAAATTGAATAAACATTTTTTCATGGGTATATAAATTTGTCACAAGTTAGAGAATATTTATGAAGTTAAATAAATTAAAAACAATGTTGCCAATGCAAATTAAAGGCTGATAACCGCACTTTGAATTTGTAACACGATTTTCTATTAACAATGAATAAAAAAGTTTAATTGTTTAACAATTTTATATTAAAAAAATTTGTATTTTTGCTAAAAACGTGAAAAAAAACAATTTTTTTAAAACCGATTCCATACCGGTACGACACCGGTATTAAGGGAAAAGGTTTTTGAATACCGGTATTTTTTTAAATCAAGAATTTCGGTATTGGTATCGGTATCGGTTGTCAATTTGAAAGGGTTTTGAAACGGATAACGGTATTATAACGGTATCGGTTGCCAACCTTGAAAAAATCTGCTAATCTTAGCAGTTTCTTTTGTAAGGCCTTTTTCGCTTAATTTTTTGTAGCTTTTTCTGCTATTTTTACAGGTTTATTTCTTATTAAAACTTATTTTATTTTCTCAACGGAATTTCTTATTCTCCTGTTTTTACTCTCAGATTATTTTACTAATGTTGCCAGATTTTCACACAATTTCAATAACAGTACAAGTATAGTACGATTACATCAACGAGCATAGAAACTCAAGAGGATGCATGTGTCTCTTTCAATGTTAACTGGCTCTGGCCGACATTTGAAGAAATTTTATTAGAAGGTGATAGGTTCAGTTTTATTGTCAAATTTTAATAAATATTAAAAATTGTTTCAATAAATATGCATAACATGAAAAAATGTAATAAAAAAACTAAACCCGTTAGCTGCAATTTAACTTCTTGAAATCTCAGCCAGAGCCAGTGAGAGAGAGAAACATTTTTACGGACTCTCCGACACGTACGGAATCATGAATCCTGCTTTTACGGCACATTAACGGTCCGTAATACACGTATCCGTCAAAGCTTGTACGTATACGGAACATTAACGGACCGTGTAATCGGATTTTCGAACATAATACGTTTTAACTCCGTTTCCGTACCGTAAAATACGGACTGAGTTGATTTTAATTTGTGTTCAAAATAAAAACAATTAAATTAAAAAAAAATATGAATCTCAACCCTTCAGTCGATATAAAAGTATTTTTGTGGCGAGAAATTAGTCGCGATGGCGGGAATATATGCAGCACATCATCAGCCAAATAACTTCAAGTCGCATAGATACATTAGATGGTAAGATTTATGAAATTTAGTGCATGTTTCACAATGGTTTTCGTAAGATGGTTTGTTTTTGTAACAAAAGCTCTGTTCCACGTACATTAACGCGTCTACCCAATTTTTCCAAAAAGCGTTTCCATTGTCAAAATTATGCGTAAATTGTTGTTGTTTCGAGTAAATTGGTAACCCACGGTAACGACGTGGAACAAGCCTAAAGTGTGCGAATTTGAATCGTATGCAAAATACCATTTTAAATACAATCAGTTAAACCATAGCTAATTTATTTTTCCCTTTGCATGTAGATGAAATGGGACTTTCTACAAAGGTGCACTTAGTGCGGAAAGTTTTCTGACTGTCACTCGGGAGTGACCAGAAACGATTCCTATGTTTGAATGTCCAAGCAGCTCACTACTTCCGGTCTTAGACCAAGTATTTCCCGGGCAATGGCTTTTCAGATACATCAGATAGCTAGCTATTGTGAGAAGGCGCTCGGTCATGTAGCCTGAATGGTTAAAGTACATCTTAACGTCTCAGGTAAGTAGGTAAATGGACACGAATATTTACTGAAGCATGACCGCATCGTGGATGTGGTAATTAATCCCGAATCCACTGTCTGCCTGGAGGCGTTGCTGGCAGCCCCAGCTCCAGGATCGGATGCTTTAGCCCAATCAGCTACTCATCTTAAATTTTTAAGATTACAGAAACCACAACAAATGTAGATAATAACCAAGTGGCCCTATGTTCCGTATAGGAACTACGGGAACTTATATATATATATGTAGATGATCGATTTTATTATGGGTCCCTATTGCGTATTGATTCGCTGGAGAGCTAAACTGAGCGGGATGTACTAATATATATTGTAGATTTAATTAAATAATTCTTCAAGCTCGAGGTCTGTTTTCATTAATTCTTTATTTATTTAAAAATATATTCTCAATATTTCGTTATCAATAAATTAATAAAAAAGCATAAAAATTACTGCTCAACATTAGTAAACATATGGTCAATTTAGGTAGATATATAAGTCCGCAGTTACTCCGTTTATACATGACATAACGGTCCGTAAATGGTCCGTCATTGACGGACTTTCAACGGACCTGTCCGTTTTTTACACGACGTAACGGTCCGTAAAAGGTCCGTCATTGACGGACTTTCAACGGACTTGTCCGTTTTTCACACGACACAACGGTCCGTAAACGGTCCGTCATTGACGGACTTTCAACGGATTCGAATCAGTTTCGATGTTCCTTAAGTTCCGTTTTCTGGTCCGTATACGGATCCAGAAAACGGTACGTAAACGGAGTTGGATTCCGTTTATGACGGACCGAAAACGGTGCGTAAACGGAACGAATTGTTTGTTGGGCGGTTAACAGTACGTGAGCATCTTGCATAGAGCCTGATTACATGGTTGATTTCGTCAAGCATATGTATTAGTAATATCAAAGGATTTAGCTTTATACATTTATAAAATATATAAAAAACAGCAATAACACAATAACACTTTCATCGCCTTTTATTCTAACTAATGTAAAACAACAACAATACGTTGGAATGTGTCAAGAAGAAAAATATAAAATATAACCAACTTGATTTTCCATGTGTTCTGTGTTGTAAAAGTGAGATTCCGTTTCCGTTGCTATTTTGTTCACTTTTTCCGTCACGATTTAAGATTCCTTTTCCATTTGTATTGTGCTATTCTCTAACACATTTTTGTATTTTACTATCTCTTTTTATTCCACTCCAGAGTAAAACTTGTTTGACTCTGGAGTACAGATTTGCTGCACTCTAGAGCTAACATTGCTCTGTTAAGTGTTTAACATGACAAATATACATAAAAAGACACATCACTAATTTGTTCACATCTCTAATTGTCAACAAATTAGAAAAAAAAATATTTAAAAACATAAAACCAACACAAAATATTTGTGTTGAAAATTTTACTATAAAAAAAAATAATTTTAAAAATTGGATACTCGGAATAAGGCCTAGAAATTCGCGAAACAAAATGTAAGTATTAAAGTGTCAAATATTTTTTGAAGTAACTCTACTCTGCATTATGAACAGTTAACATTTTAATCTGTGCTGCACAGAAGAGTCACTCTATCATTGTAAACGCGCCTTTAAGTTATAGAAATATGTAATATAAAAATAAAATTTCTAAAAAATCTTAACCCGCTCGGAACCGGCAGCATGTTAACGTTTGAACTTTAATTCCAAATATATCCACTAGGCGGTGCTTCAAAGCTATAAAAATAATAAAAAATATTTCTTTGGCATAGATTTATATTTTCACTAAGTTTGGTCGGAAAATTCCCAGCCATTAAAATTGGGGCATGAAAGTGTTAATGCATATTTGAGCGTATTTTCATTTTTTATTAGCTTTTGTTAATGTGATGGACACATTTTTCATATTTTGATTCAAACAAAATATATATATTTTTTTTATTTTGAAAAATAGACATTCTTAAAAATCTTATTCACTTAAGAAAATGCTTTGAGTTCTGTGGCTATTGGAAAAATAACTAACTTTTTATGTTTTAAAATGCGCTATTTTCACAAAAATATGTGCATGTTTCATGTTTTTAATGCATATTTTTCTTTTCAGCTACATTTTTAGGCGCATATTATCCTTTTTTAAGTGCATGAAATTCCTTGCCCTACTGAGTATACAAGAACATTTTAATAATAGATACATACACAGTCTGACAGATATTGTCTTCAGCTCACTTTTCGTTTGACATTTTCCTATATACAACTACATATGGAAGAAAAAATTTTGGTTAAATGTCATTGGCTTAATACAACTGACAGATGTTAAAAAAGAAAAACATCACACATCAATTGTAAACGAAAACGTGATATTGTTAACTTAAATAAAAACTTTAAATCATGTGATGTTCAGACAAACCTACATTCATACTATTGAAATTTACAGTGCGACTCGGGTTAACGCAACAAAAAGATATCAATAAAGTTTCAAAAACTGACCAAAAAATTGTATTTAGCTCAATATTCTGTCTGGTTTATGGATTTAGAAGCAAAAAAATATTTATTGATCCAGGTGAAAATGTTCATATATGTTCATATATTGTCATATATGGTTCATGTATGAGCATATATGGTTTAATGTATGATCATATATGAACATATATGTTATGTATGGAAGCATATATGGGTAAATACATTCAAATGTATGAATCCATATATGGTAATATACTGCATTTATTGGTCCATATATTGGTTCATATATTCCATATATATTCGTATATGAATTCATATATTATTCCATATATGGGTAATGTTTTAAGTTTTTTTTGTATCATGGGGGTAATTACGTGAGCGGATTCAAAAAATATTGAAATACAATACATTTGATAATTTCTTAAATACAATTGGCAATTTCTAAAATACAGTTGCCAGTTTCAGAAATACAATTGATTATTTGTAAAATACATTTGATAATTTCTGAACTGCAATTGCGAATTTCTGAAATACAACCCAGTGTAGAAAATCATTACCAGATATGTGGTTATGTAACTACATACTTGGTAATGGTAACTAGTTACTTTTGTTATTTCATTTCTTCCCAGTGTAGAAAATCATTACCAGATATGTGGTTATGTAACTACATACTTGGTAATGGTAACTAGTTACTTTTGTTATTACATTTCTTATTACCTTTATATGGCGATGTCGCGAAAAATAATGAGTTGTCGTTACACACCAGCATACGAAAAATCAAAAAATATATCGTTACCTATGGCTTACCAGTACTGACAAAAATAATGAGTCTAAAAATAGATTTTCTAAAAAATAAATTATATAAAAAAAAATATTTTTTATTGTATTTTTTTTTTTTTAATAAAATTTACTGGTGCGGGAATCGAACCTGGGTCTACAGATTCCCAGTCAACAGCTCTACCATCTGAGCTATATCGACATGTAATATTTAATGGATAAAAACACAATTGACCTGCTGCACACAAGTAAGCTTACTCGCCAACATACAAAAAATCAAAAAATATGTGGTTACCTATA
Organism: Leucophora obtusa; assembly: GCA_949987735.1. Taxonomy (NCBI): domain Eukaryota; kingdom Metazoa; phylum Arthropoda; class Insecta; order Diptera; family Anthomyiidae; genus Leucophora; species Leucophora obtusa. Next base: position 367,202,417 of record OX465295.1, read on the forward strand.
TCCTTACCTGTGTTTAAAAAATATTGAGTCTAAAAATAGATTTCAAAAAATGTTCAAAAAAATCTAAAAAATTATTTTCTATTTGAAATAATGATAAAAATAAGTCATTATTAGTAACTCATTATTATATGTTTTAAAATAATACAGAAGGTAAGTGGGTGTCATTTCTGGTAGTCCAAAAAATATTGATATGTCATTACCGTTTCTACACTGGGTTAATACCTTTATATGGCGATGTCGCGAAAAATAATGAGTTATGGTTACACACCAGCATACGAAAAATCAAAAAGTATATCGTTACCTATGTGCTTACCAGTACTGAAAAAAATGTTCAAAAAAATCTAAAAAATTATTTTCTATTTGAAATAATGATAAAAATAAGTCATTATCAGTAACTCATTATTATATGTTTTAAAATAATTCAGAAAGGTAAGTGGGTGTCATTACTGGTAGTCCCAAAAATAATGATATGTCATTACCGTTTCTACACTGGGAATTGATAAATTTCTGAAATACAATTTCCCCATTCATCTTAAAACACATTGACACGGTGCAAAAACACAATTTAAATAATATACATTTAAAATTAACGGTTCGTTGTAATTCAAAATCTGTGGTTATCATACACAGAGTTGAATAGAATCAGCTGAGATAATAACAAAGGATAAAAATAGCATTGTTAAAATTTCGTTGATGTTAGTCTAAGTTGAGTTGTTGATAAGAAATTCGATTTTCTTTCAGCGGTCACATAAGTAGACAATCATTAAATATTAACCCACTCAAGACGAAATACACTGATGATAGCTTTGTAGCGAAAGCCGAAAATATGTATTCTGTATTGCTGGTCTTATCGACTTCTTTCAAATATTTTTGTTCTTTGTAATTTACTTGTAAAAATTGTATCATCTTTCTTTGATTTGAAAATAATTTAAACAGAAAGTGATATTAATTTATGATCTAGAGTCAAACTAAAAGAACATTCATTTACTTAAAAATAAGAGATCAACTAAAATATTCCCCCACAATTTTCAGTTTCTGAAATACAATTTATAATTTCTGAAATACAATTGGTAGTTTCTGATAAACAATTGATAATTTTTGAAAAGCAATTATAAAACTGGAAATAAATTGATTATTTCTGAAATACAATTGGTAAATCTGAAAAACAATTCATAACTTCTACAATACAATTGAATGAACTGAAATTCAATTGATTATTTCTGAAATACAATTGATAAATCAGAAAAACAATTGATAACTTCTGAAATAAAATGATAAATTTTAAAACACAATTGATAATGTTGCAGTAAGATAAAAACAGCAAAAATAAAACTTCTAAATTTTGAAAATCGGCAGAAAATTTTGCAAAATATTAGTAAACTAAAAATGGCTAAAACAAACTGTTGTATCTAAAAAAAAGTTCAATGCAAATAGCAGTTTATAAAATCAAGAGAAATATTTGCTAAAAATATTAAACTGTTGATTTCAGAAGGCTAGATTTGTATTTCCATTAAAAACAAAAAACTAAAAAGGAACTTTGAAAATTTTAAATTTTATGTGATGTTTTTTTGTCTACTACAATTTAATTTTATTTTCTAATCACTGAAATTTAGCTCAATTATAACTCAAATTTTCTAAATATATTAAACAGTTTTATTTTTGCTGTTCCTATCTTATTTATATTTAGCAAAACTACTCTGATAATTCAGCAGTTTTTCATTTTGAACTAATTTTTAGTAGCTTAAACTAAAATTTTTACACACTTTTTTCTATTAGTGTACAAACAAAACAATCATGAAATAATCAAAAATCAGTCATAAAATATTTTCTAAACTTGAAGTAAAATGTTTATGTCCATTAAAAATTTCATAATTTCTCAATTTCATTCAAATGTACAAATTCATTAGTAACGTATGAATAGAATTATAATATTTACATTTAATTTGAATAAAAAAAGCAATATTTCTATTAAAAATCCAAAAAAAATTTTATATGAACATTCATATATCTCCATATATGGCCATATACCCTCAAATTTCGGATCCCAATCTATATATGAACCTATATATGTTGCCATATATGGCCATATATGAACATTTTCACCTGGGGAGTTAATGAAATATGTACGTACATTAAAAACGGTTTTGAAAGTTTGTGTATATTTTAGAGTGTGTCTGAAACGGTAGCAAAGTATTCTTTACGGTAAATTTTTGACAGTTTTGAGGTGAATAAAATTTCACTAGCCCATAGGGCTAGTAGAATTTTTGACATAAGCATAGAAATATTCGACATTTTAAAATGTGAAAGTTTTCTATATACATAAAAGAAAAATTAAGAAACAGTAAGTGCGTTCCCGTATATTCCCAATGTTACCGAAACTTACCCAAAGTTACCGAAATTTTCCCAAAAGTGTTCCCGTACTTGAAAATTGGGTAAATGAGAGCGCTAATGAGAGTGTTTAGTGTGTCTCTTTTTACCAAAATTTACCCAGACTTTTTCTTCGGGTAAACTTTGGTAAAACAGCTGATGTAAATATAAACAAAAACAATTATGAAAATAGATTTAAAATTTTAATTAAATAAAGAAATAAGCAAAAGAAACTTGTTTTTTTATAAGAATTAATTGAATAAAATCAAAAACAACTTTCAAATGCGAATAAATATGGGTATTTGTGGCAATTTGCAAACTGAAATTATACGCATTTTCCCATTAGTGTTGGGATTTGTGGCACAATCTAAGATTGATTGGTACAATGGCACAACCGATACTATTTTGGCACATTTTAGTTATCTACAAAATTTAATAGAAAATGGATTTAAAAAATAACGATTCTTTAAAAATTCTTTAATTTTTAGTTTCTGAGCATTCATTCGTATTGAAATACCTTTTCAAACAAAGCAAAACTAAAAAATGTCATCGAAGATATTACCAAATAACCCATAGAATTTTAAAAATTCAAATGATTTAAATTTAGCTCAGAGTTTCGAAATAATTAATTTAAGTTTAATTCATGAAAAATTTAATTCAGTTTTAGAAAATGTTTCTATGTACGCCATTACGAGTAACCATTCCTAAAGAATTCATTCATCTTTAATAAGAATCGAATGAATTTCATTTATTCATTTTAATTGAATGAATTCAAGAAAGTTTTAATTCATTAGGTTAGAATTCATTCAAAATAGAATTAATTCCATAGGAATGCGATTACGAAATGAAATTAAAGTTGAAAACACGGGTACTGAGTGAAAATTGAGTTTTGGCACAATTAAGGTCCATTTGGCACATTTTAGTCACACACTTTTCAAGTCCCATCACTGTTTCACATTATTCTTTGAAATAAGATTTTGGGCTAGAAAAGTGGTTTTTTGTGTTCCCGTACTTTTGGGTAATTTTGTCATTTTGTGAGAGGATTTTGTGCTTACTCTCATTTTACCGAACTTTGCCCAAAAAGTAAAGAAACACACCTAGTATGTACAAATGAAAAATTCTGAACAAAAACAAAACAGATTTAAAATTAACGTACCAGAAAAGAGGCAGAAGAAAATTACATTACATGGAGGTAACCATATTTACTTCTCGGCTTCGTTTATTTTGTTATGCATGGAAGTTTTAGTTCTATTAATTGCAACGATCTGGTTTGTAGAAGAATTGCAATTAGAAAACGCATATATTTTCTAAAAATATTTGTTTTCTTTTATTTCTTTTTTCATTATTATTTAAAACTATCAAAAATTTTACATTTTCGAAAAAGATTTCATTTCACACAGTAAAATTTAAATTTTTTCACCATAGAGCAAATGTTTTTCACCATGATACTTTGCTATCGTTTCACACACACCCTTAGTAGGTACTGTAAAAATAAAAATGTAGAAGAAATGAAAATGGAACACACAGAAATAAAAGTACCCAGTCTTAAAAATTCAAACGGGAAAGCGATGGCAAAGCACTTTAACAGGTGGTACAAGTACTGGCAAAAAGTGCTTTCCCATTCCCAAAATGATAACATCATTAGACAAAAGGATCGGCTGTTCAAAAAGTGCCGGAAAAGCACTGGAGAAACAAAATTTTTGAACTTTGGCAAAACGCTGGCAAAACCAGTAAATGAGTGGTCTGGAAATATATTTTCCATAATGAAATTTAAAAAAACTTGATATGTAATTTTTTGGTACTACCATGGTTTGAACCTAGGCCATCAGATTAGCAGACGACAGCTCTAACCTCTGACCTAACGAGACATATAATACTTGGTGGCTAAAGACATAAATGAGTGATAACAACTGGACAACTACTGGCTGTACTAAAATGCTAGCATTGGCTAACAGTTTTTTGGAACTAATATGTTAGCGTTGGGAAAGGAAAAAAAATTGGTCTTAAGGGAGCTTTTCCAGAAACAAAAAAACTGATTTTATAAAACAAAAAAATAATTAAATTTAAAAATATCAAAAAAAATGTTTTTGTTTGCAACGGGATTTGAATTCGGAACCTTCTGACTTCAAACTTTTTTTAACGAAGCGTCAGCAATTTTATAAAATCATTGCTCTACCAGTGAATTGACTTTTGTACCGCTGGCCATTTCTGACTAGGTTGCACATAGTGGCATAGTACTCTAAGCCCATCTTTACCAGTGGTTTCTTTTATAAACCACCGAAAATTTTGTAAAACAAATACTGGGAAAACAATTTTTACAAACGCTGGCAAAGCGTCCCAAATGAGTGTTTGCCAGTCACTTATTTTTAACATCGTGGTTACGCAGTGATATGCCAGTGCTTGATTTTTTGTACCACTGGCGATTTCTGACTGGGTATGCACCAGCAATTAAATTTGTAAAAACAAAAACAACTTTTATTTACCCGAGTAAAAAAGTTTTGATATAATCATATATTATTTTATGTAATTACATATAGTAACTTATAGTTAGATATGGCCACATATGCTTTTAAATTGAAGCATATAGACTTTTATATAGTCATATATTAAATATTTTTTGCTCAAAGGTTTTAATATTGAGACATATGTGATTTTATATTATTACATACTGGCCTACATATAAGTGTATGTGCTATATATAAGTACACAATGTAATATATAAAAGATATTATTACATATACGTTTATATATAATTTAGTATAACACTATACATAATAATATAAAACTATATATGGAGCCATTTAAGAAATATTATATAATAGGTATTATATATGATTTTATATTGACGCATATGAACCCATATATAACTTAGTATGGTTTCATATCTACAATATTTCATGATTTCTTTTATATATAACGATATAACGTTCTTTATAAAATCATCTATAATTATATATCATCCCACATTAACAATTTTTTCAAAGTGATTTTATATAAAAATATATGTACAAGGTCCTTTTAAAACCGTATTGTATTAAATGTGGTTCCATATTAAAAATGATTTTGAACTAGTTTTAGATTTAGTAATTACTAGGGATTGGCGCATGACACGATCGTGAGTGAAGTTATTCACAAGAGATCGTGAGTAATAATTACTACACCAAAGTAATTCGCCCGTGAGCGTGAGAATATATAATTCTTACGTGAGCGTGAGTAAGAATATATAACCAGTGCATGATTCGTGTGTGAGTTTATTTTTTGCATCATATTTTTTTAGTAATTATTACTGTTTTGCGTGAGAATTTTCTGATTGTGAGTAAGTTTTTAATATACTCATGTCTGCGTGAGTAAGACACGAAATGCTCGTGCGTGAGTAATTTGTTTTTGTTTAGGAGCGTGAGTCAAAATGGCTAACGCGCCCATAAAATTAACAATACTGAAGCTTTAATATGGAATTCTCTATACTATAACGCACACTTGACTGATCTATTATATCTTGATTGTATATCACAATCCTATTTAGTTAAAAATTTCAGTGTTCTTAACCTTATTTTAAAATTACTAAAAACAAAGAAAAATTTGTTCATGTTTAATGCACTGTCATGGTAAATCTGGATAAAAGTAATGGAAGATTTATCGAAATTTATAGGATATCCAGTAGACCTGGGGGTTAATCATTACATTTTGTATTTAATTACACATTCAATTACACAATTACATGTAATTGTAATTGAAAAAAACTCAATTACAATTACAAATTATTTGTAATTGTAATTCAAAAAAGAACAAATTACTTGTAATTTGAAAAATGTCAATTACATTTTTGGGGAAAATAAATAATGACAAAAAGCACAAGTTAGGGGTAAGCCCAACATGACGTATTGTTTTTATACGCATCCATGCCTATGCAACCTATCCCAGTCAGATTTTTCTAAAAAATTTTAACAAAAAACACTTTTTAATTCTAAATGTAATTGAAATTTGTAATTGAAATCACTTTCAATTACAATTACTAGTAATTTGTAATTGAAAATTTTCAATTACAATTACTTGTAATTTTAATTACAAATTACAAGTAATTGTAATTGAAATCCCTCAGGTCTGATCTCCAGATATTGTATATCTTTTTTTATTTAAAAATATAATTTTGTATATTGTTAGATATGGTCATATATATTATGGTAAAAATATAGGGTTAATATTTAGTTATAATTGTATCAAACTATGTCCACTTTTATAACATTTTATATAATTTTATACAAAAAGATATAATTTTATGTAATTGGATGAGGACAAAATTCGGATACAATTGTATCATATTGTATCGAATTGTATCAAATTGTACCAAATTGTATACAATTGTATACAATTCGATACAATATGATACAATAAGACGTTCTCATTTTTCGGATATAATTATATCTAATTACATAGAAGATTATATATAATTAAATATAACTTTATATGGCTCCATATCATTTTTTTTTACTTGGGTAATTAAAATTTTATTTCCAATAATTTTTTTGTTTGAAATGTAGTTATTTTTCATATAAAAATTGTTTAAAAATTCAAAATTACAAAAAAACAAACATTTTTTTGGTTTACAAATTCCATTGTTGTTGTCACGTTAAATTTTTTTCTTTTAATTTAAATTTAATTTCTTTATTTATAACAATAACCTAGCCTAAAGGCCATAATCGGTTACAAATTTCTACAAAAAGTAACAAAACAAGCAATAAAATTTGTTTAAAATAAAAATAAAAAATAAACATTATATGTATAATTAGATAACAACCCGAGTAAAAATAGTTATATATTGTCATATATAATGTGATTGGGTTATATCTGACAATGATTGGAGTCACTTTAAGACACATATCATTATATACAACTACATCTGATATTATTTTTTCAACGAATTTTTTGTATGGTAAATGATGTTATTACATATCCCCAAATCTGACTCCATATATAACTACATAAGCCTTTTAAAACTAATCAAAATATATGTAGTGACCGATATGATTATATATGGTTCGATACTAAGTTATATAATACTGTATGTGTCGTCATACTAAAAATATATTCTTGTAATTTTATATAAATTTCTATATAATCCCGTAGAAATTAATATATAGTTCAACATCAGCCAAATAATTTTCACGTGATTTTTTTACATGTAAAATCATGTTAAAAAATGATACGTACGATTTAGAAGACAAAAGCATTCAACTAAATTTTTAATATATGTTATAAAATTTGGGCCTCTAAAATTGTTCAAACCAAGCAAATTTCAATGTCAATTTAATAGCTGGTATCCATAAAAAGTATACCTACTATCAGACAAAATTATATAAAATCAGATATTTTTATATCGAATTAGATATAATATGATGTCCTGGATATGGACAAATCTCGGATAAAACTGTATCAAATTATATCTAATTTTATATAATTAGATACATGTAGATGACCCAGTTTTCGGATCAAGCTGTATGTGGTTGTATATGGGGACTTATCAAATAAGATATAATTATATATGACACCATATTAAGATTTTTACCCGGGAATGCAAATATAAAATTATTAAATGTAAAATTATTAAATGCATATAAAGATTAAAAATAAAAGTTATAAAAAAATTAGCGAAATAGTTTTTACCAAGGTTGGCAACCGATACCGTTATAATACCGTTATCCGTTTCAAAACCCTTTCAAATTGACAACCGATACCGATACCAATACCGAAATTCTTGATTTAAAAAAATACCGGTATTCAAAAACCTTTTCCCTTAATACCGGTGTCGTACCGGTATGGAATCGGTTTTAAAAAAATTGTTTTTTTTCACGTTTTTAGCAAAAATACAAATTTTTTTAATATAAAATTTATAAAATTGTTAAACAATTAAACTTTTTTATTCATTGTTAATAGAAAATCGTGTTACAAATTCAAAGTGCGGTTATCAGCCTTTAATTTGCATTGGCAACATTGTTTTTAATTTATTTAACTTCATAAATATTCTCTAACTTGTGACAAATTTATATATATACAGTTGGGCATCGATTAACCGGGATGGTCGGGACCGGAAGCATTCTGGATAATCGATTTTTCCGGTTAACTGAGGTAAAATTTAGTACGTTTTTAATATAAATGTTTGTTTAATTTAATCAATATACACACTTACAAAATATAATGTTAATAAGTTTTTAATTAATATATATGGTCGACCGGCCTGCAAAATGTCACATGTGTTTTTTAATAGATTTTCAGGAGAGCGAAAAAACTGTTACAAAATCTACTTTTAAGATATTTTATTGGCATCATATGCCTTAATGATGATTTTACTAAATGAGGTTGTGAACACTTAAAAAAAGGCATGTTTCCTCTCCATTCTAGATTTGCTCATTTATAAGATTTTCCTTTAATATGTATTCTTCCAACTGATTTACAAAAATTGTGGCAGATACATAATCGGCAGATATTTTTTCTCCTCCAGCCTTGAGTTTATGAATTCCATGTCGTTTTTCAAAGTTCTGTAACCGGCCTGGGGAATATTCACATGCTAAGCTTATATTTAATTTTGAATGGAAGAACTTAGCCTTTTCCATTATGATTAAACTCGAAATTGGGGTCCCCTTAAAACGTTCTTGTCGGAACCATTCGTATGTCGCAAAATTGACTTTAGGCTCTAATGCACTTTTTAAAGTTTTTCGATTTTGGAAGCCAGTAACTGAATCACTTTCTGCACAATATTTTAATATTTTATCTTTATTTTTTAATTAAGCACCGTAAGTTTTTTCGATTTCACGTAAAAGAACTGTTATACTCCATGTAAAAAATTGATTTTTCACGATAATGGGTTGCACGTGAAAATTGTGTAGAGTTTGTTTTCACGCAAATTTAATGTACAATACTGTTATTTTTCTTGGGAAAAAGTGACATTTTGTGTTTATTGTGTCTTTGTTATAAAATTAAAAAAAATTTTAATTTTATAAATTAAATTGCAATTTAAAGCCTTTAAAGTTCCACGTGAAAAACAAATTACGGTGCTTAAGTCATAAACTGTTTGTTTGCCCACTCCATATTTTTGTGATAGTGTTTGAACAGAAACATGTTTTTTTAAATAGTCGTTGACTAAATCAATTTTTTCTTGAATAGTTAATACTTTTCTTTGCCTTTTACTCGATTTTATTGCTATTCTAAAATTACACATCAACACTCCTTACTACTTAAATTTCAAATGCAACTAAATACCAGAGGAAAAACATGCAAACAAGGGAATTCCCTTATTTCGCTTTAGACACATATTAATTTTAGTGTTGCTAGCACGTTGAAACCAAATTTCGGCAAAATAAATAGATGTTTTTCAATCCCGGATAATTGATGTAATCACGGTTAATCGATTGAAATAAAAAAATCTTCCTTTCTTTATAGACCCCGGATAATTGATGTTCCCGGTTAATTGAATCACGGATAATCGATGCCCATCTGTATATTATGTCCTATGGTTCCATTAGGAACAAAGGGCCACAAATTTACAAATTTGTAAATAAAATTTAATATATAAACTGGTTTCTTAAACCTTTAATTGAATTTACAGTTTCTTTTAGAGATTAATTTTATAAACTTATTTTTTTATTTTATTATATGATCTCAATACATACAAATATAAAATATTTGTAGTGAATCAACTTGTGTTCCTAATAGATTTAAAAAAATGTTTGTGTTTAAAAAATAAAACACTTAGAAATTTTTAATAACTTATTGTTTTTTGTTCATATTATAAAAATATATCCATAAACTATAGTTATCCTTTATAAAAATTTAATAAAATTGAGTTTTTCATAATTAAGAACTTTTTTTTATATTTTTGTAAATTTTTTCAATAATACCGGTATATACCGGTATTAATTTTTCGGTATCGGTTATACCGATACCGATATGATTAAAATACCGTTACCGATACCGAAACAAATAAAAAATCGACACCAATACCGATACCTATACCGTTATTCGTTTCGGTTGCCAACCTTGGTTTTTACATTCCCAAAATTCTAAACAAAAAAAAAATGACATATGTAAGCTTTAATTCGAAAAATAATGCCTGAAAAATTAAGCATTAAGTTTAATTACTTCAAAAAGTTTCTTCTTGAACGTATCAATCGACAAATTAAAAGTCTTTAAGTTAGGTAGTAATTTGTTGTATATTCGAGCAACCCTTACAAAAAAAGATCGGCATAACAACGGTGTATGCTTTGGAATAACTAATTGTCTATTCCTATTAGATCTACCAAATTCAAACATATCAACCAAGAACAACGGCATTTGCAATTTAAACACTTTATAGAAATGCATAATACTCCTAATTTGAACAAGGTTATCAAATGAACATCCTAAAAATTCCAAAACATACGACGAAATATGATGACGCAATCTAAGAGAGTATAAATATCTCATAACACGATTGAAAGCCAAGTTTATCTTCTTCATTACATAACCCAAAGCCCCCGAATAGACTTCCAAGCCAAAAGCGGTATGAGAAAAATGTTTAATAATTTAATTAGAATTTTGTAATTTTTTTCTGTGTATGTCTATTTCAAAATGATTTTTAAGAGTTCCAAATCAGAGACTGTTAATTATAGAGATAGGAAATCAAAACTTACACTACTCACCGCTAGAGGGCGCTGAAATTTAGTATTACCTGAGCAACTATTTAGTGTCACTTTAGTATCAGCTGAGCCTATCTTTAAAAACTCAAAAACTGCTGAAAACTTCGCAAAATAAGAAAAAAACAAGCTCGAAATATATTCAAATAATAAAATTTGAGATATCCGTTTTTTTTTTTTGCTTTTTTGTTTGTTATTATTTAAATTTAAATAAAAAACAAGAAAATTGTCAATTTTTTGATCAAAGTGCCATTTGGTGATAACATTGTATTTATAATTTATTTTTTTGGTTGATGCCATACCCCTGTTTAAAAGTGGTCTAATTTTTTCGTTTGCATGTAAAAACACCCTGTGTAGAAAAATATTACCAATAATGGGTTATGTAAGGCGACCAGATTTTGAAAAAGAAAAAAGATGACATTAGGTTCCCGGTGAAAAATGTTCATATACGCTCAAACAAGTTCATATATGGTTTATGTATGGACACATATGAACAAATATGGATTTTTATGAACATATATGGATTTTATATGAACATATATGGAAGTATATGTGATTCCATATATGGAAAAAATTTCATATACAGACATATATGGAAGCATCTGTTATTTCATATATGGAAATGTCACTCATATATAGACAAATATGAAAGTATATGTTATTCAATTTATGCAAAAGGGACTTGTATATGAACATATTTCGAAGAATACATTTTTCCATATATGTAAAAGGAACTCATATTTGGATAAATATGGAATTATATTTAATGCCATGAATAAAAAAAGGAACATATGTAGCACCTAATTTGAATGTCATACATAAATTTATATCTATCGTACAACCTTATAATAAAGGACAGCAACGTTCGCATTTATTCGCATATATTTAATAAATGTTTATGTTCATATATGTCCATATATTAACATATACTTAGGTGTTACCTCATTTTTCGGATCCATACATATATGGTTGAACCATAAATGTTCATATATGGACATTTTTCACCGGGTTTATAAAATTTATTTGAATTCAACATTTTTTACAGAAAAATTTACATTCACATATGTAAATATGTAAAATTAAAAAAGAAACAAAAAATTTACATTTACTTATAAATACATAAAGTTAGTTAAAAAAAATTACGAAACTTAAAAAATAGGATAATAGAACTAAATGGTTGCAATGTATTAACCATAGTATAATATAGTAGCTTTACTCATTTTCTGTCAATTGAAAAAATGAAGTAGTGTTTGTAATTTAACTTGTACATATGGTTTTTAGTACCACTACAACAGTGACGGTCCGTGAAGTTGTCAAGGGTGTGCTGCCCTTTTTTAAAATGTAAAACTTACGTATATAATGAATATTTTTCAAGGATCTGTCACTTCCCACCATATCTAGAGTTTAGATTATTATTGATTTTATACTTTTTTAATTGACATGCAACTCAAATTCTATGTAGTAAGCATTTTATTTGCGCACCCCTTACACGGTCAACAAGTAGAAAAGTGTGCGTAAAATAGATTTTAAATGGCATATGAATTAAAAATATACATAACTAATTAAATCTGATCTGTGCCTATCATAAAAACATGGTATGTACTGAAAACACTCAAACTATAGACGTAATTTTGATTACTTAAAAAATCGCAGCACACGTTGACAACTTCACGGACCGTCACTGCACTACAACTACATGAGATAGGGACAAGCTCTCAATTTTTTAATAAATGGGGCTACTATACCCCCAGTCTAGATTAGCAATAAATATCTTAGCAATAAGTTAAGTACGTGGGCAGAATAACGGCATAAAATTGCTTATTGCCGAGCTTATGTTAAGGCAGTGGGTTTCTATACCACTCTTCCTCTGTTAACATTTACTCTTTATTTTTGTTCGTGAAGTCGGGAAAGAAAACAAAACATGTTGGTAAACATTGTAAAAAAATGAGAGATTGAGTGTTTTTTTTACACATTTCCCTATATAATAACAACAAGTATAAACCTATAGAGAGACTACCGTCCTCACCAAATTTTGTTGTTGTGTGGCGAACTTGGCAAAGGCTAAAAGAAAACATGTTGATAATGTTGTTAAGAGAATAAATGAGTCGGAAGAGCATTTTGAGAAACATTTTTTCGTTTTTTGCTTTTGAAAAAAACTGCTTTGATCAGTGTTGTCAAGTTTGATTTTCCATTTAGGGGTTTTTTAATGAATGTAGTAAATTTTTTTCAACTTATGTTTTTAATAATTTTTGTTAATATTATTTGAAAATTTTGTAAATAATTTATTTTATTATACAAATAATATATAATTCATTTTCACCGCTCTTGTTAATTTAAATGTATATTATTTTTGTTAAAATAAACTATATTTTAAAAAATAAAACTATATTAACTATCAATGTTAGTTTAAAAAACACTATTGACAAATGTTTGTTGGCACGTTAATTTTTTCCATGTTGAAGCAACATTCCCAGCAAGCATGGCAATACGAAGAAGATTCCCCGATCATATTGCCAGGAAGAAAACATTTGTTGCCGGCAATATCAATTTCGTATTGCGGAAGTTTCTTCCGTCGGGAATAACTGTTACCCGAAAGCAATACTTCCAGGCAACACGAAAGCAATACCCCAGGAAGATAAATCGGCGATATCGCCAAGTTATCACCTGGAAGATAAAAAGGTGATATCGGGAAATACATTCCCCGGTACAATATAAAGGATTTATTTTTTCATTATTAAATTTAAATCTGAAAAAGAACATTTGCATACATAATCCATTGACCAACACATTAATTATATTGATTTCATTGTAGCCGATTTCTTCCGCGCATTAAATCTTGATTTTTTCGAGGAATTTTTTTCCTATGTATCTTTTGATTGTTTTTATACAAATTTTGTTTTAAGTTTTTCCAAAATGACAAAGATTTTCAAACAAATTTTCTTTATCTTCCGGATGATAAAAAGGTGATATTGCCGCAATATTATCATAAAAAATTATGACATAAAATTCAATTTTTGAATTATTTTTTTTTCAAATATCACCGAATTATCTTCCAAGTAATAAAAGGAAGACAATTTTAAAATACTACTTGATTATTTTCATTCAAATGAAACATATAAGATGTCGCTTTAATATCTTCTTGGAAGATATCTTCCAAATGCTTGCAGGGTTGGAATCTCCTAAATCCTCTTAAAAATCTGAATATTCTCTTAAAAATCTGAAAAAACTCACTCAACCTCAATGCTTATTATATAGGGAAATGTGTAAAAAACACTCAATCTCTCATTTTTTTACAATGTTTACCAACATGTTTTGTTTTCTTTCCCGACTTCACGAACAAAAATAAAGAGTAATGCATTAAACACATAGACGACTGCAGCTACACGACTACACGACTACAAATGCTGCTGGCTGCAATTGTAGTCGTGTAGTCAGCTACTTAATTTTTTTGAAAACGACAGCAACATGTAAACAGATAATCCTAAATATTTGACATTTTGATAAATATTAATCTTTTTTGGTTTGTACTTCTAAAATAATGGCTGAGGAATATTTTGTTAATTTTGTAAGATCCATTTTTTTTTACAAAACATCACAATAAAGTTATTTCCAAATATAAATTAATGAAACCTTCAAACAATTGTAAAATATAAACAGCTGTTTCTTCAGTGTTCCCAAAACGGTGATTTTCTAGTCAGAACTAGCGATTTTATTTCGCCTCTAGCGGGAAAAAATTGTCCTGTTTTACATATTTTGTTATATTGTCAACACTATTTTTGTTTTGTAGCCAACAAAAATAGAAATTATCCTAAGTTGACTACAGCGGCAAAAGTAGTCGTGTAGCCGTGTAGCTGTGTTGGTGTCAAAATAATCGTTTTCATATAAACGTGTGTATTTTATTTTTGACAGGCTGTAGTCGTGTAGCTGCAGTCGTCTATGTGTTTAATGCTTAAAGGTTAACAGAGGAAGAGTGGTATAGAAACCCACTGAGATAAATGCGGGAAACACTTTCACTCTCAATGTACAAAATTGAGTAAAAGAGAATTTGAGAGACTTTTAAAGAATGAAAATGAATTGTTCATCTGCCACTTGTGTAAAGAAGGGGGATATAAGAAAGGAACTTAACACAATAAAAATGGAATTAAAAAAATTAGAGAAGCTAGAAAAGTTGGATCAGCTGACTGATTCGATAAATTTTATGTCTGCAAAGTTTGATGAAGTGTTTAAAGATGTGGCTGAGAACAAAAAGAAGATAAAAGAAATAGAAAAAGAAAATAAAAAACTAAAAACTGAGGTACAAACCCTTAAAAATTCAATGAAAATATTAAATGATTACAGAGTAAAAAATGATTGTGTTATAAGCAATTTGAAAGTTGATGACAAAGTTAATGCTATGGATGCTGTTGTAAACTTATCTAAAGATGAGGGTGTTGTGTTCGAACAAAACGCTTTTGATGCTGCTTATTTTCTTAAAACTAAAAAACAATCGGAGGATGGTAAAAAAAAACTGTAGTCGTAAAATTTGCTTCCAAAATGCATAAGGATCAATTGATGTCATCCAAACTAAAACTAAAGGGAAATGAGAATACGAAGGAGGTGTATGTGCATGATTTTCACAGCAAGGAGACTTTAAACTTGTTATATTATGCAAAATCGTTAAAGTCAATTGGTTTTCAACATATTTATGCCCGAAATGGGAGAGTTTTTTGCAAAAAGAGTGATCTGGGAAAACAACAACTGATCAGATGTGAAGACGATGTGGATCAGATGATAAACAACAGAGAAGTGGATAGTGTAAATATAAGCATGCGCGGTTCAATCAAAATCATAAAAAAAATCATACGCCACCGTAGACAAATACATTGAGTTGGACACTGAGGCGTATTATTTTTCCCCTTATGCTGGAACCGCGCATGAAATATAAGTGATGATGATATGTTTCCCTATAAAGAGGATAAGTATGTTATTTGTATTAATTGTGTTATATAATTTTCTTTTTTACTTTTTATGATTAAAAATAAATATTTTAAACAATTTTCAAATTTTAAGAATTATATTTGTAAACTGAATTCCAATGTTTTTAATATAGGTAATTAGTTTTAACATTAGAAGCGTTTCGTCTATTGGAAAATTCGATCAATTTAAAGAGTTGATAGCTAGGTTACCGAAGTTACCAGATGTGATTGCAATTCAAGAGACATGGTGTTATAATAACATTACTCAAATTTACGAAATTCCCGGTTTTACTAATGTTCATTGTTGTAGAGAAGATGGTTATCTTGGTACATCGTTATATGTAAATAAAAACATTCATTATGAGGTAGATATTTGCAAAAGTGAGAAATTTGTTGAACGCATAGTTGTTACTTTTTGCAATTTTAAAATTGATCATAAACCCTTGAAACTTATTTCGTTTTATCGTTCTCAAAAATGTAACGTAGACGATTTTATAAATATCGTTGATGCTATTTTAAATGTTCATGCTCAAAATCCAATTATTATAGTTGGTGATTCCAATGTAGATCCCGCGGGATCCCAATTTTAGCAAAAAGCGTTCTCTTACTACACAATTGGGTAAATGAGAGCTGTCATGAGAGAGTAATATTCTTGTTTTTCTTGCACGAAAAAGCCCAAACTTTTTTTTCGTGTAAATTTGTTTTTATCAGCTGTTATATCATCAGTTGGGTGCAACTAGTTTAATTGAACTCTTCACTAATTTGAACCAAAGACCTAGTTCACAACTAATAACTCTTTTAGTTCAATCGATCATTTCATTTATTCAGAAAATATGTTTATCATTTACAAAAATTAGTATAATAGTTGCAAAAGCCTATCGTTGATTTTACAACTCCATAAAATTACCGACAGTTTTTTGAAGACGCTTGTTTAAATGTGTTAAAGAGTTAAATATGTAAATAAATCGAAGCTTTTGTTTAATATTAAAATCTATTCCAAATTTAATAAACTATGTATTCCTTTTTGTAAATAGAAATGCCTAGAAAGGAAATTTTTATTAAATTTTTGATTTAAAAAGAGGTTTAACTAGAAAAGCTATCTAGATTTTTACAACAAATTGAACAAGAACTAGAAAGAGCGCTCACCAAAACGAACTATAATGCACAAATCTATTGACATTTGTTTTTCGGGCTTCAAATGTGGTTTTTCGCGTTCGTTTACTTTTGCATTTTTATCATTTCGGGAGAGTATTCCTTGTTAACTCTCATTTTACCGAACTTTACCCAAAAAGTAAAGAAACAGAGCTAATATTGTCTGCTGTAAGTTTGAAAGTAATGTGATGAATAGGGAATATACTGAGATAACAAAAACACACTATGATCATTTAAATTTTGCAAAATAATTTACCTGAAAATTATTCTTCAATTAACGCATCAGAATTAACAAATACTTTAGTTTCTTGTATGAAAGCTGCTATAAATGACTCAACCACAGTAAGTAAATGTAAAAAACAGTTAAGGTTTGAGCTTACTCCATGGATTAACAAAAATCTACAGGAATTAATTTTATTAAAAGAGAAAATATTAAGAAAAAGAAGGAAGTCTAGAAACAAACAAGGTTTAGAAGATTTTTTGAAGCGATTAAGTAAAGTGATAAAAATTGCTACAAAGAAGTGTAGAGATAATTATTATTCTGATAGTTTATCTAAAATTGGAAATGACCCAAGAAATCTTGGAAATTTATAAATACTACTCTCGGTCGTAAAAAGAATAATGAGGTTCACCTAAAAGATGCTCAAGGGCAGACAATTACATGTGATCAAACTAAAGTTGATTGTTTTAACAACTATTTTCTAACGGCCATAAAGAACATCAAGAGAGGAATTGAAATCTATCCTGGAGACAATTATATTTAGCTTAGAACGCTTTCTCATTCACTAAACCGCTTCACCCTTGAAAATATTGGTATTGATGATGTAAGTAGGATAATAATAGGCATGGATATAAACAAAAGTCCAGGCTATGACAATATTTCACCAAAATTAGTCAAGGACTGTTGAGAAGAAATCAGAGACCCAAAATAACTGTTATATTTCTAAAAAAGTCACCACCCAAATTTATTTAATTATAATATTTCAATAATGCACTATATTTTATAAATCATATTGCACAAAAAAATCACAAATATTGGCAAATATTTTAATTTTTTCAATTTTTATATTTTACTCTATAAATTTCTGTTGTTTTTTTGATTTTTATTTTAAAACTTTTTATAAAAGTTACAGAATGATTTTTTTGAAAAAATTAAGCACTAACTTTTTTATTTGATAATAAAATAAAAATTAAAAATTGACCTTAATTGAATGCCGGAAGTTGCTGGAATATACATATTTACTCACTTTAAATCACTGTTCAATCTTTTATTAACACTAGTTGACATCATCAGGATATTATAATTGTTGAAGTCATTGGTTCTATGGCTTTTGATTTATATTCTTAACTGTTATTTTTTGATAAAGAAAAAAAATCACAAAATAACTTTTATTATTTTTGAAAAAATAAAAATCATGTTTGGATAGTTTTTGTTTGAATTAAAAATAAAAATCAAACAGAGGAAATAAACAGAAAATTAAAAATACTCAAACAAGAAATAATTGTAAAACAATAAGTTTTTTGAATAAAAGTTATAACTGTTACGTCCCTGGAAGAAATTGCTCCAATTTTATGCGATATTTTTAACAAAATGATAAATAGTTCAGTTTATCCTGACATTTTAAAAGTCCACAAATTAGTACCAATACCAAAAGAAATAAATGTATCTACTGTAGATAAATATCGACCGATTGCCGTTCTATCTTCAGTTGATAAAATTTTTGAAAAAATATTGTATGACAAACTGCAATTTTATCTGGATGAGAATAATTTTTTGTATGATTTTCAATTTGGATTTAGACGAGGATGTGGTACCGAAGATGATGTACTTAACGTTGTGAAAAATGTTTGTAAGGGTCTTGATGATTGGTTTTCTGGAGTTGCTGGAATATTTTTTGATTTCACTAAGGCTTTTGACCTAGTAGATCATCAGATAATGTTACAAAAGTTAAAGTATTATGGTGTTCAAGGTCGTGAACTTCTGTTGTTTGAAAGTTACTTTACAAACAGGAAACAATATGTAAATATAAACAATGCAAAAAGTTTTATTGGTTCTGTTGAATATGGCGTGCCGCAGGGAAGTGGACTAGGGCCGCTATTATTCTCAGTATATTTAAATGATATAAAAAACTTTGATTTAAGTGGTCATCTATGTATGTTTGCTGACGATGTATGTATATTGTATCCATATAAGCATGATTTGGTGCTCAAAACTCGAATTAAAAGAGATGCTGCATTGATTTTCGAATTTGGGAGGTTGAATCGATTATTACTCAATCCTGATAAAACCAAACTAATTCGCTTTAGACCACATTCTTTGAGTATTAGCAGCAATTTTAATGTATATGTAGATGGAAAAATTGTGCAAGAAATCCATTCAGTAAAGTATTTAGGAATTACTCTTCAAAGCAACTTATCGTGGGATCTGCATATCAGTGATGTGAAAAGGAAGATAGCCCCAGCAATTGGAATTTTATATAAACTAAAGAACAAATTGGAAAAAATATCAAAAATGATGATATATCAATCCCTGATTCAATCTCACTTAAATTACTTTGCCATTGTATATGCTTACAATAAAAATAATGCTCTTCTTAAATCTCTTCAATGTAGGCAAAATAAAGCATTAAAAATTGTATACAATTTACCGTTTTTGTATTCAACTATTTCATTATATAAAGAAGTAAGCAAAACGATATTACCAATTTATGGGTTGTATGAATACCAAGTTTTAATGTTTGTTTTTAAATGTACTAATAATATTGGTTACCATACTATACTATTCACGCAAAATCAAATAAATTTCAATACACGAAATAGAACAAATTTCAGAATTCCTAGATGCAGGTTAGAGACAACCAAACAGCGAATTGATTATGTTGGTGGAATTAAATTTAATAATTTGCCTACAGCTTTAAAATTAATTGATCGAATTTCTATTTTTAAGCCCTCCTGTAAAGAATACTTACTTAATACAATCGAAACGCTTTTGATGTAATTTTTGTTTTATAAAATACGTTTGTAAAATATATTAAAGTTACTTTTTTTTGTAAACTAATTTAATTAAGTAATTAATCTAATTTTATTTGTACATTTAACTTTTGAATTACTTTGCCAACTTGCCTCTATAATGCCTTTTTGGCGCTGAGGCCAAATTAAAATTTGTAAAAATGAATTTTGTCCAAATAAAATAATCAACTATATAAAGGGTTTTTCAACAGGGACGCTACAAAAGTAGAAAGACAGGGACAGCAAACGACGCCATATTTCTTGCCGCTCTTTTGACATTTCTCTTCAGTAAGGTTTGCCATTTCATGATGGAAAGATATACGAGCCAACAACGAGTCGAAATTATTAAAATTTACTACCGAAATTCGGAGTCAGTGGCCTCAACGTTAAGAGCGCTACGTCCAATTTATGGTCGTCATAATCGTCCTAGCAGATCAACAATTGAGCGTCTAGTGGAAAAATTTGAATCCACAGGCACAGTACAAAATGTTCCCGTGCCAGTGAGACAAAGAAGTGCCCGTAGTGTCGAGAATATTGCTGCCGCTGAGGCTTCAGTTGAAGAAAGCCCAAATGTGTCTCTCACACGTCGTTATCAAGCGTTAGGCATCTCTGTGACGTCGTTGTGGCGAATTTCGCGAAAAGATCTTGGCCTACATCCTTACAAGATCAAATTGACGCAAGAACTGAAGCCGCTTGACCACCAGAAGCGTCGTATGTTCGTGAATTGGGCTGAGCAACAACTTGAAAATGATTCGGATTTTCATCGAAAAATCATCTTCAGCGATGAGGCTCATTTCTGGCTGAATGGCTTCGTCAATAAACAAAATATGCGTTATTGGTCAGACAGCAATCCACACGTACTCCATGAGTCATCATTGCATCCCGAAAAAATTACGGTTTGGTGCGGTTTATGGGCCGGCGGCGTCATTGGGCCGTACTTCTTCCGTGATGATCAAGACCGGCACGTTACTGTGAATGGGAATCGCTACCGTTCAATGATAACCGAATATTTTTGGTTCCAATTGGATGATATGGACTTGGAGGATTTATTGCAAACCAAGTTTGGAGAACGTGTTATCTCACGAAATGGTCCAGTCGATTGGCCGCCTCGGTCGTGCGATTTGACGCCGTTCGACTATTTCCTGTGGGGCTACGTCCAATCTATGGTCTATGCCAACAAGCCAGCGACGATTGATGAACTTCGTACGAATATCGGCCGATTTATGCTTGAAAACCGTCGAAAATTGGGTTCAGCGTCTGGACTTCTGAAGCGTGCCCGTGGTGGCCATGAAAAAGAGATCGATTTCCATACATAATGGCATCGAACGTACTTTCACAGGAATAAAGAATTTCATTGATATCCAAAACCGTTTTTGTGTTATTTAAAAAAACTTTTGTAGCGCTCTTATTGAAAAACCCTTTATTTAGTTGCAAAATGAAAAAAAAAACTTCGGCCCTTAATCGCAAGTTGACAAAATAGGTCCACCCTAATGTACACTAATAGAAAAGTCTTTAAAAAATTTAGTTAAAACTACTAAATTAGCTGGTTATTTTTGATATATATTAGTGCGATAGTAACAGCAAAAATAAAACTGTTAAATATACAGAATTTTAGTTATATTTGAGTTAAATTTTTGTTAATAAAAAATAACAAATTAACCTGCTAAAATCAGCAAAAAATTTTGCTAAATTAATAATTAGTAGACTTACGGTGGGTCTCATACTGCAGGTTTAAACTTTAGTTAATAGTTAACTCAAAAATTTGTTGTTGGTTTGTGTACATTATTTGACATTTTATTTTGTTTCTAGTTAAGTTAAAGTTAAACCTATAGTATGAGACCCACCGTAAAATATCACTAAAAAATTTAAAATTTTCGAAGTTTTTTTCGTTTTTTTTTTCTAAATGCAAATAAAATTTCAGTCTTTTGAAAACAGAGGTTTGCAATTTTTTAGCAAATATTTCTGTTAATTTAACAGGATAGCCTGCTATTGGCATTCAACTAAATTTAGCTTAAAAATAACAAAATTTTGTAGGTATAACAGTTTGTTTTTGCTATTTTTAGTCTACTAATATTTAGCAAAATTATCTGCATATTTTACAGTAAAATTAGTTTTCAATTATCTAAAATTCTGTAAATTTAACAGTTTTATTTTAGCTGTTCTTATTTAACTACACTCAAAAAAAAAAGTCAGTAAAGTCAGCAAAAAATGTTGCTGTGTCAGCAAATTTTTAGTCAGGAGCGTGCTGGAAATCAGCGAGCTGATTTTTACCAAAAAAATAGTAGTCTTCAGCCAAAGTTTTGCTAACACTTAGTCGACTGCAAATAAAAAAAAATCCTTAATAAAATCACTAAACTTTTTGCTGAATATTAGTAGACTGAAAAAAACTCAAAAAACTTGTAGCGAAATTTTACTTTAGTTAATTTATTTGCTGAAAATTTAAATATAGAATATGTCTGTAGAGTTGTTTTTCTCTTTTTTTGTCATTTCCGTTTCCAGACAAGCTGCGACATCTACATCTTGTCTATCTGGTTGTCGTCCACGCTATGCATGCGGTTATCAGCACAATTTTTGTAGCAAAATAAATTAGTAAAACATTAGTTCAAAATTAGTTTAGTGCTAAAAAAATATAACTAAAATTTTTGCTGAAAACGGAATTTCAGCAAAAAATTTGCTGAAAACTAGTACACTTGATATACAAGACGTTTTACTAATTTTTCTACTAACTTATTTTTTTGAGTGTAGTATTGAGCAACAAAATCTGCTAATTCGACAGTTTTTTCTGCAGCTATTTTTACAGATTTATTTCGATGAGCATATACTATATGAATATGCAGTTGTTGGACAAACTAATAACTCCCTCAAAACACACCCATATCCACTTTAATTTGTTTTTATTTTTATAAATAAAAAATAAGGGAGCATGATTGTGCATGTCTTGCATAACAGTAGAAAGACCTTTCAAATATATTTCATTTAATACACAATCCTCAATTTTTACCCCTAAACATGAGATTGGGCTGCTAAAAAAATCGTGTTAATTACTATTCTCTCATCTATCACATATGTATGTATACAAATTCTAGCGAAATTGGCTGGTGACCCTGGTAAAACCTTCCTTGTAAGAGTACACAGAGTAATACATGCAAACTTATTAAATTATCGCAGTGTTAAAAACAAAGTTGCTTGGCGGAGCTGCTACATGGGTGGTAGGGATGGCGGCTCGGTTATGTTTGGGTTAGATTGATGCAGACCAAGAAGTGACATAGTACAAAGTATTATCTCAACGACATGTCCTTTATGTGTGTGTGTGTGTGTATTTTTGTTCTACCGGTAAATTTTACATTCAGAGCAGTGTTGCCATAAGACAAAAGCGAAAAGGTGCTAGATCGTCGAAAAAAAAGTGCTATAAAGTGCTAGATTCAGAATAAAAAGTGCTAAAAAAGGTGCTAGATTTTTTTTAACATGCATTATGATTTTTTATCAGATTTGGCAACCGATTAATAATGTTAAGGCCAGTTTACATGATAAGATTTTCGGAACGATTTTGCTTTAGTACACATGCAAAACATATAGGCAAGGTTGCAAAATCACACCGAAAATCTTATAATGTAAGCCAGCCATTAGTGGTATTTTAAGGTTAATGATGGTCCCTAGGATATTGAAAATTTTTGAGTTAGGGTCTTTTAGGTTAAACGGTATTTTAAATAATTTCGTTAAACTATTTTACGGTTAGTGATATTTTAAGTTATTTCGTTGATGGTATTTTTAGGTTAATTGTAGTTATTTGAATGCATTTTAAATCCTTATTGATGTTTTGGGGTTAGTGTTGACAAACCATGGTTTTTATTGATATATTGAATTATTAATAAAAAAAAGAAACTATAACTATTAAACAGTAAAGTGCTGTTTTTTCAAACGCGTCTTATAGACCAAATACAATTAATATTGTCATTAATGTATTTTTATTAATTCTAATTTAGTAGGTTTGAGGTTAAGAAGAAGAATAAACCTTCCTCAAAAGTTATAAACACATTAAATTTGCAAATCAGACTAGATCTAGTTTCTGCCTTTTTATGGACAGGCTTCATCAGTGATCTTCCATTAAATTGTATTATTGTTTATATTTTTATTGTCAGATTGTCTCTATATGAGACAATCTATTAAACTAAACTAAACTATTTCATACAGTAGCCATTTCAAAGGGTCATCATTTATTGCTGGCTTTAAATCAGTAAAGAAATTAAAAAAGCATAATTTGGAGATAAATTAGAAACGTTCTCCATAGAAATAATTTCAGATTTTGAGGCCGAAACTGATATTCTACAGAAAGATTAGCTATTATACAAAAAATTTTAGGTTTTGTGAACTATTTCGTTAGAAAAATCATTAATTATGTGAAATTTTTTCACAGAAGTGCCTTCAGATTTTGAAAATATTTTTTTATATTGATAAATCTTCAGATTCTGATGACTTTTGCGCTCAAGAAAATTATATTTATGTAGAGAAACCATTTAATTTTAAATTCTTCCTGCTATACAAAAACTATTTAAGATTCAGAAAATTTTTACTGAACAATATTTTTTGTTAGTCCCATATCTTTTTTAATTTTAATATACATGCAGGAGCACCAGAGTCTTAGCAATATTTCTTTTCGAAACACATTTTTACCATTCTTTCCAAAAATCTGCTAACAATCTCAGACAGGGTTTTTTGGGCTGTACTTTAAGGTCCTTTCGATTGCCGTTAACAATCAGATGTTGGTTTTCAAATTGGAACTCTTTTGGAAGTGATCTAGTGTGAACTTAACCCTCTAACCGGCAAGCCCGCCTCCAGGTGGGGTATATTAAATTGACCAGAAATGCGCCAAAGGAGTATTTTATAGTAAGAAATTATGCTTTTTCAACAGAAAACAAAATTTATTAAATTTTTTGTGAAGAATTTTGTTATATACAATGCACGGTTTGGAAGCGAGAAAGTGTCAAAGATAAAATTTCGTAAAATTAAATATTTTAAAACAACCAAGATTTTCAAAAATCTTAAAAACATATTTAAATTGAATAAAACAATTAATAGTGATCACGAAGATTGGAGCTTAAGCTATTCAAAAAGTTCCTTACTTTGGTCCAAGGACGCACAGGATTCCATAAGGATACCTTTAAAGGACATCGCCTTAACTTCAAAACGAATGGACGGATTTTTCTGAAATTTGGTAAAACGATAATATTTGGTATAGGTAGCAAAACTTATAAGTTTGAATAATATAAATGGAAGTTCTGGTGCGTTTTCGCCCAATTTCGCGTTTTTCGAAAAACGAAAATCGCTACATCCTCTTAAGTAACAGCACAAAAATGTAATTTTTTTTATTGCAATTACATCTTGGTAAGAGAAGTAATTTGTGCCTAAACCTAGTAATTTTTATGCGCTAGTTTTCGAGATTCACCCTTAAACTATCTTGGCCCATATCGCCTAAAGTAGGCAACGGAAAAAAATTTTGTAGAAGAACTTATTGTTTATTTTTCGTGAGGAACACATGGTATAAATTTCATTGCAAAAAAGCTTAGGCCGGTTAGAGGGTTAAGTCATAAATGCAAAACTCACTTTTCTTTCCTTTTTTTTAGAAATTCATAAATATTGTTCTGCCAATATTTAACTTTCTTCGTAAATGTATTTATTCACTATACAACTTTAACCCAATTCAGAGAAGCTGTATATTTGTGTGTGGACTGTGGTATTTGTAAATCCTGTTATTTCTTGAACTCGAGAAGGGTTTCAAGACATTTTTCATATAGATATTGAATTATTTAAAAAAGTGCTAAAAAATTTCAATATTTTTAAAAAAAGTACTAAACTAGCACCTAGCACTTTTTTTAAATTTTTGGGTGCTAACTCCCAAAAGAAGTGCTAGATCTAGCACCTAAAGTGCTAAAATGGCAAGCCTGATTCAGACAGTTAGAATTTAAAATGCCGGCGAACATACATATATATAAGTGTACTTACATGCACAATGGAAAACAATAAAAACAAACGAGTATATCCATGTAGCTTAAAACGTTACTAAACGAAATACCCTATCATAAAGTCAGACGCGGTAAGAAAGTTGCCAATTACAGAAAAAACAAAGGTCAGAAGAATTATTTTGGTATTAAAACCAAAAAATGTCTTAAATGATATAGGAAATAATATACACAATAAAGCAACTGACACATACATACATACATATTTTAATATTCATATTGAAAAAAGTAAAATATATGTAAAATTCTTGAAAAAAAACTCACCAGACGTTTACCGAAGTTTATTCCATACGTTTGAGCAATCTAATCCAATGTTCTTTTATCCATAAGGAAGTTTCTTTCATTCAGAAATATGCATACATATATTTTTAATTATATTTTCACAATTCTGTTAAATTAATCGAACCGATTTTTTTTTTAAATATTATTCTTATAATATTTCTTTTATTCACTTCACACTTTTTACCGGCTTTTTTGTAGTTATACTAACAACACTTTTCTTTAACTTTTTCATTAATATTTTCCAAAAAAAAAAAATCTTAAGTTTTAATATTAAAAAATCTTGCCGTTCATTTGATATAGAGTACCGCACATCACGAAGTTTAACAAACGAATAAACTCTCAATAACATTCAATGCGCTAGTTAGTGCAAGGAGGCATGAATTTATAAAGCACATGCGCATTTCTCCATTATTATCAGTTGCGGTGATGTCTCTCAATTAAGGAAATTGTATATATTGTATTTATTGGGGATAACTATTATAATTAGGGTTTGGTGGTTTCGGAATTCGCGGGAAAAGTGTGTTGGAAATCCCGAGAATATTTAACTTAGGCTGCATTCACACCTAATTCTTAAACACGTGGTGATACACTCAAAACATATATGCAGTTAAAAATGGCGATAAAGGTATTTACCTTTAAAATAATTAAAAATGTACTTATTTTGAACCAGAGACCATTAATTATAGAGATAGGAAATCAAAACTTACACTACTCACTGGTAGGGGACGCTGAAATTTAGTATCACCTGAGCAACTATTGCTGAAAACTGCGCAAAATAAGAAAAATATCAAGCGCAAAATATATTCAAATAATAAAATTTGAGAATTCCTTTTTTTTCTTGCTGTTTTGTTTGTTATTATCAGGGGTATGGCGTCACCAAAAACAAAAGTTATAACGACATCGTTATCACTAGATGGCACTTTGTTCAAAAAATTGACAATTTCTCTGTTTTCATTTAAATTGAAATAATAACAAACAAAAAAGCAAAAAAAAAATTTTTTTCAAAAAAAAATTGAAAGCTTTTTAATACGAGAAAGATTATTATTATGCAAGCAGAAAAAAAAGATATGCATTTGCATGGAATTCCTTGCCCTACTTTTGAACATTGACAAATTTAATAAAGTACACACAGAAAAAAACAGGGGGAATATTAACTAAGTGCTATGTAATTATACAACTACAAAAGTTCGAAGTAAGTTTTGCTTTTTCTATCAAAATATATGTATTTTTTCGGATATTTTTCGCTACACATGTAAATATTTTGCAAGTATTGTATATATTTTACAAAAAAAATGTGCATACTTTACTAAAACTTTGTAAAACTAACTTGAAAATTATGTAGTTGTATAATTACATAACTCTTAGTTAATATTCCCCCTGTTTTTTTCTGTGTGTACTTTATTAAATTTGTCAATGTTCATAGGGGCAGTAGGGCAAGGAATTCCATGCAAATGCATGTCTTTTCTCGATAGTCCAAAACTAATATGGACTAAATATTTATCAGAATTATCAAATTTAGGACAAAATTGCATCGATTTTTAGTTGCATATTTTTGCATATTTTGTCAAAAATGCATGTTTTTGCATATGTTGACTTTAAATGCATATTTGGTGCCTTTTTAATGCATAATTTGTGCTTCTAAATGCATATTTGTGCTTATTTTAATTTCTAGAAGCATTTTTATTTTGTAAAAAAATATAAAAAATTTATACGTTTTCATATTTTGATTCAATCAAAATAAACATTCTTAAAACTTTATTGACCTATGGGAAATCTTCGAGTTCTGTGTCTGTTTGCAAAATCACTAACTTAAATATATTTTAAGTTTTAAAGTGCATTTTTTTTGCAAAAATAATAGTTTTTAGTGCATATTTCTTATATTTTTAATGCATATTTTTCTTTTTAAGTCGCATATTTTAGGCGCATATTTTCCATTTTTAAGTGCATGAAATTCCTTGCCCTATTCATAAGGCTGGGGAGCCACTAATAACTTGAATATTAAAATTGTTTGTACACAGAAAGAATTTACAAAATTATAATTAAATTTTTAAACACCTTTCTCATACCAAATTTGTAAATACAAAAAAAACTTTTTAGAAAGCCACCAACAAAGAAATTAGTAAACAATAAAATTGTTGGAAATAAAATTTCAATTTAAAAGAAAATGTGATTGCTTCTACAAATTCCCATCGTTGGTGCCTACTGTTTTTTTTTTATATGTATATTCAATATTTTTTAAGTTATATTATTACGGTACATAATTGATCATCTGACAATACATAAATAATTGGCCATGAAGGCTTTCTTTGTATTGATATTAATAAAATAAATAAATTAAATAAAAAAATGTTCTGCTTAAATGTCATAAAATAAAAGTATAAATAATTACCAAGTTTTTCTGGATATATGACGTTATATTATTCTTAAAATCATTTTACCAAGATCATTGACAAATTTTTTAAAAATAGTTATTAGCTGAAATGCTCCTACTGTACTTGTTAATATTTAACCCCATTTTTGATAAACGATCCCTTATATTTTTTTGTGTGTTCGAAATTCTTTCACATTTTTTAAATAAAAATATTTTGTGCACTCACAAAAGATTGTCGGTAGAATCTACTGAAAATGACAATTAAAACAAAGGTATATGCAGTTAAAAAGGCGACAAAGGTATTTACCTTTAAAATAACTAAATTTTTTATTATTTTTAACTGTTGAAAAATAACTAACTAATGCATTAAAAAAACTACCAATGTCGTAAAAT
The DNA here is from genome assembly GCA_949987735.1 of Leucophora obtusa. Classification (NCBI taxonomy): domain Eukaryota; kingdom Metazoa; phylum Arthropoda; class Insecta; order Diptera; family Anthomyiidae; genus Leucophora; species Leucophora obtusa. Next base: position 367,231,629 of record OX465295.1, read on the forward strand.
AAACTGATAAATTTTTGCTACGAAAATTTCAAAACCACTGACAAAATCGGTAAAAACTACTGTTTTTACAGTCAATTCTTTTTGTTTATAAAAGTATATTTTAATAAAAAAAAATATTTAAAATGCTAAATAAAAATTCCAAACCGTTCTCCAATTATTATGCTTTTATGCATTGGAGATACAATACAAGTTTCTGATTTTTATTTGCAAACTAGAAATATATCAATAATAACAAATATAAACCAAACAGGAATTTTTAAAATTAAAAAAATTCAACGTAATTTTTTTATTTTTTAAATAACTAACAAAAACTACTGTTTACTGTAAAAATACTGTTTTGATAGTTGTTTATTATGATATTAAAAATAACTGATTTAAACAACTTTTACGAAATTACAGTACTTTTCGTTAGTTGTTTTCTTAAATAACCGTCATAAAAGTTATTTTGTTTTTTTCTAGAAAAACAACTGTAATTACTGTTAAAAACAAAAACTACTGATTACTACACAAACAACTGTCATGTAGTAACTGTTAAACTTTTTTGAGTGTGTCAAAATTTGCCGTTTATGACGAATTATATTTTCTTATTCCTTTTTGCACATTCGTAAATATTATTGTTTTCATTTTTGTCAAAGTGGTCTAGGGCAACCGAAAAAAACATCGATGTAGCTAACCGTTTATAATTAAACCATGGTTTTTAGGAAGTGACCAGAGCTTCGAAGACTTAATTCCCTAATTCCCTTTTTTTGAACTGAATTTATATTTTGGGAATGAATTCCCTGACCAAACTTAAGGAATTGAATGAATTCCTTTTTTTCATTCGATTTATCTTAAAGGAATTCATTCATTTTTTTCTAATGCCTTCATAAAATTTAATGAATTCATTCAACAAAGAATTTATTAAATTCTAGTTAATTCAACTTTTGGTCAAGGAATTCATTCAATTCTAGTTAATTCAACTTTTGGTCAAGGAATTCATTCAATTATAGTTAATTCAACTTTTGGTCAAGGAATTCATTCAATTTTAGATAATTCAACTATTGGGTAAGGAATTCATTCAATTCTAGTTAATTCAACTTTTGGTCAAGGAATATTCAATTGTAGTTAATTCAACTTTTAGTCAAAGAATTAAATTTATTTCGTTTAATTCCCTAAGGAATTAAATTTTTTTCGTTTAATTCCCTGAATTTAAGTTTTCACTCAATGCCCATCTCTTAATGCTCTATCTTAGTTTTCGAGATACAGGCCATTTTGTAAAATGGTGAGATTTGTGTTATGGAGTATTAACATACCCCAATAATACAAATAGGCCAGGTTTTGTAACGAGATAGAGCAAAACGGACGAAATTTTTGCTCCACAGGAGTACTAACACACCCCAATCATACAAATAGGCCAGGTCTTGTAACGCTTCCGATTGATCAATTTCCATAAAACAGTCACTTAGGTCACCGTGACTGTTCATAAAAAAAGATTCCTGGAAATCGCTCTCGGACCTACCTCATGTGAATAATAGGAGCGAGTACATTGATCTAAAACTTCCAATAATTTTGTCACGGTGACCCACGTGACTGTTTTATAAAAATGGATCAATCGGAAGCGTTACAAGACCTGGCCTATTTGTATTATTGGGGTGTGTTGGTACTCCTTTGAAGCAAAAATTTCGTACGTTTTGCTCTATCTCGCTTAGTTTTCAAGATACGGACCATTTTAAAAAATCGCCATTTTTCAAAATGGCCTCTATCTCGAAAACTAAGCGAGATAGAGCAAAACGGACAAAATTTTTGGAAGTTTTGGATTAATGGACACGCTCCTATTATTCACATGAGATAGGTCCGAGAGCGATTTCCAGTAATCAGTTTTATGAACAGTCACGGTGGCCCAAGTGACTGTTTTATAGAAATTAATCAATCGGAAGCGTTACAAGACCTGGCTTATTTGTATTATTGGGGTGTGTGAGTACTCCTGTGGAACAATGTACACGCTCCTATTATTCACATGAGATAGGTTAGAGAGCGATACCCAGGAATCAGTTTTTATGAACAGTCACGGTGACCCACGTGACTGTTTTATAGAAATTGATCTATCGGAAGCGTTACAAGACCTGGCCTATTTGTATTATTGGGGTATGTTAATACTCCATAGTAGCAAAAATTTCCGTTTTGCACTATCTCACCATTTTACAAAATGGCCTGTATCTCAAAAACTAAGATAGAGCATTAAGAGATGGGCATTGAGTGAAAACTTAAATTCAGGGAACTAAACGAAAAAAATTTAATTCCTAGGGAAATAAACGAAAAAAATTTAATTCCTTAGAGAATTAAACGAAATAAATTTAATTCCTTGACTAAAAGTTGAATTAACTAGAATTGAATGAATTCCTTGACCAAAGGTTGAATTAACTAGAATTGAATGAATTCCTTGACCAAAAGTTGAATTAACTAGAATTGAATGAATTCCTTGACCAAAAGTTGAATTAACTAAAACTGAATGAATTCCTTGACCAAAAGTTGAATTTACAAGAATAGAATGAATTCCTTGACCAAAAGTTGAATTAACTAGAATTGAATGAATTCCTCGACCAAAAGTTGAATTAGCTAGAATTGAATGAATTCTTTGACTTAAAATTGAATTAACTCGCGTTGAATGAGTTCTTTAGTGAATGAATTCTTTAATTCGAATGCTTAGTGCTTTGGCCAGGGAATTCATTCTATAAATTTGAATTCTTTGAATTCATTCACATGAATTAATTCCGGCTTATGTTTTATTAATAAATTCATTCCTTGAATTAAAGAATTGAATAAATTTTTGGGAATTCATTCCAAAAAGGAATTAATTCTTTAAATCACTGGAAGTGACCATGGTTTAATTATAACCAGAACAATGGCCGAAACTATAACGGTGGATCTTATACTGTAGGTTTAACTTTAACTTAACTAAAAACAAAATAAAATGTCAAAAAAATGTACACAAAACAACAACAAATTTTTGGGTTAACTATTAACCTAAGTTTAAACCTGCAGTATGAGACCCACCGTAAGTTTACTTTTGCGGCGGCTAAACTCCCAAAAAAAAGTCGACAGCGCCGACACACCGACTTTACATCACTCGACACAGGGTATACCAGTGAAGTCAAAAGTGACAGCTGTCAAACGAGTAAACAGAAACCGTATGGCATAGTATAATATAGTAGCTTTACTCATTTTCTGTCATTTGAAAAAATTAAGTAGTGTTTGTAATTTTACTTGTACATATGGTTCTTAATACCACTACAACTACATGAGATAGGGACAAGTTCTCAATTTTTTAATGAGTGCGGCTACTATGGTATACTATGCCGTATGGTGTGGTTGTTGTAATTTTTAACCGAAGTGCGAAGGAGATTTAAAAAAAGTATATATACGAAACCCATGAGTAAAAGTAAACAACTATACAGCAGGTTTTCAAACATGTGTTCACAAAAATAAAGTAAAAGATAGCCTAGAAAGTATAAAGATACACACCATGGTTGTATATGGGCAAACAGTTTAACTTCCCTGGTGTGTTACAAACTCACAAAATAATTATATATTTGTAGTTACACATTGTAATGAATAAAACAATATTAATTTAAACTTTTTTTTATAAAATTTGTGCACATTAATGCCCTTTATTAACAATATTGGCACTTTCTGATAAATGCTGAACATATTTGGAACTCTCTACCCCTTAGTACACAATTAATAGGCAACGCTTTACAATTTAAAAAAAATACTCTTCAAGTTTTTAAATAATCAGTACGTATTAAACTTGCAATTGTTTTTTCTCTATTTTTTAAATCAAATTTAATGTATTTCAATGTCAGTATATGTATTTAATTTTATTGCATTTAGTATTATTAAAGTGTAATATTGTGATTTTATTTTAGTTCAAAATCATTTGTTACAAAATATAAACATTATAAGATCACATACGTTAATTAAAAAGATTTTTATCTTGTTGTATGTGATATACCAAATTTTTCAATAAATAAATAAAACTAAATAAATAAAGAAAACTTATACAGTACTATTAAACATAACACAACATACAACTAACTCTCACATCCATATGTTCTGTGAAATGTATAAAAAAAACACAAACGCACTCACAAAACAGATTTATATTATTTATTATTATTCGACAACATAAAATATTCACTTTATAACACTATCTATTTTTAATTTTTATTATTCAATCATTATTTGAGCTATATAATTTTATTTTGTTACACAAACGATGCCGTGAAGAAAATTTATTAAACAAACTAAAAAAAAGCACAACATATCGTCAGCTTAGTATTGGTTTGGTCGATATGCCAAAAAGTCTTTATCCAGAAAAACGATAAAGAGATTTACATCTTTTTAATTTGTGTTTGCACTAGGTATCTCAGATATGATACATTATAGCAAGAAACTGTCTCAAAATCTGAATGAAAATATGTATTTAATAAATTTTCTAACTCGATAGAGTGGCCAGTGGGCCGAACCAATAATAATGCGACGAATTGGAAAACTTTTGGGAAAGAGAGACAGAACTAGTTGTAATATATTTGTTTCTCTCGCACTTACGTTTTTGGTGTAGCTCTAGTTAGTTGCAGAGTTGCAAATTTCGGTAGTTCCAAAAACGTCCGCCCGCAGCGCTAGTGCGTGTCTTTACTGGTATACCTTCACTCGACTTGTATCTTTCTTTGATACTTTTATTTAACAAAGTTTGTTTATACAAACTGAGTATTTTTTTTTTATTGTTTTAATTCGAATTAAAAAACGGTAATAAAAAAAAATAATCAGGATGACTGTTTGGCAGATTATGCTCGGTGTGGGTATAGGTGTAGTAGTATCTGTGGGAATCACGATAATCAATATGATGTCCATGCAAAAACTGAAAGCGGCCCCAGGTGCAAAACGATCATCCTTCTGTTCGTAAGTCTTAAAAATTTAATAACGTGTCGAGTAAGTCCAAGTACTATAATGTAACCGTTATTACAGGACTCCTAATGATCCGTGCCCGATTTGTCTGGAAAATATGACTAATGAAGAAATGCATTATTTAAAATGTTCCCACGCAATATGTGAAAACTGCTATAGAGATTTTCGCTTACATGGTGATAATAAATGTCCGACATGTCGTCATAAAATATAACCAAAGTAGTTAATACTTGAGTTTGTTTCTATCGTCAAAACCACAGGGTAAACCCTGTGGTCGAAATTTTTAAGAAGCAGCCAGTAACAAAATAGTGTTCAAGTGCAGTTTAGAGGCATAACTCTGATCACTCTAAAATTTGTATCATAGGTAGATATTTTTATTATGCGTTCGAAAAAAATGTCGGACACGACCCCTTTCGAGGGACGGAGCTTTTTAAAGGTGAAAATTCGAATAAGTCTGTAAGAACCTGTACGATCAAGGAAAAAATGTACAGCAAAGATACTTTCATTGACCCCATATATTAACCCAGTTTACAATTTTAAAATTTTTTTAACCCTTTTTTGTGAAAAGACGATTTACTGAAAATTATACCTTTATAATCTTTATTGAAATAAAACCAATAAACTGCATTAAACTACGATTTAAGATTATCTACATCCTAAAGAATTGGCCTTACCTTTTTTTTATGATAAACACCAGTCTATAGAAAAACGAAGCCACTAAATTGTATATCGCATAGGAGGAAACGTCTTAAGGGGTACACCCAGAATAGAACAACAAAACTAAAAAAGGTCAAAGTTTGACCTTCAAAAACTTTTTTAAAGAGCTAAAGTTTCATGTCACACCTCAAATGTAAGCATAGTCTTGACTGTCCCTTTTATTTAGAACACAGTACAACACTAAAACTGCATCGGCCGTGCAACATATCAATTCCGATAGATTTTAGGATAAATATCACGATTGTGAACACCAAACTTCAAAATTAGCTCTACTTTTTTAAATATTCGCAAATTTAACTTTCCAAAAAGAATATTTTTTTTAAATATCGGATAATTTTTAATATACCCAGCAAAAATATGTGTAAGTCATTCAAAACAACTTTTAAATTGGTTACAATGGAGCGATAAGTGCTCTATTTCTGTTTCGTGCTTTAAAACAACTTTCAAAAATGTATATATAATGTTATTTTTTTGTTTGTAAATCCATTTGTTTATAAATTACGAATTTATTAGAGATTCCATTTTTTATCTCTAAAAAAACAAAATAGTTAATTTTATTCCCGTACTTTATTAATTTACGATTATTTACATATTTTTTAATTATTCGTACATATTTTAAAAAATACTTCAATTACAATTCCCATTGAAAAAGGGAAGGAAATAAAGAATTGGATCCCATTGAATCAGAGCTTTGAAGAATTAATTCCTTTTTGAATGAATTCACTACCAATCGAATTCAATTTTCTCTAGAATTGAATGAATTCCTTTTCTTAAGTAATTCACTGAATTCGTTCAACTGAATGCGTTCATCAAACAACAAATTCAAAGAATTAATTCAATTGCAATAGTTCTTTTTATTAAATCAAATGAATTAATTCACCGGTGAACGCGTTCAATTTTATAAATCGAACGGGAAAAAAAGTGAATTAATTCCTTACTGAATTAATTCACTACTGAATTCGTACAATTTCACTTTCGTTCAGTAAATTAAAAAAAAAATTACGTTCAGTGAATTAAGAAAAAATAATAAGTTCACTGAATTGAAAAAAAATAAAATAAGTTCACTGAATTGAAAAAAAATAAAATAAGTTCACTGAATTCAAAGCCTGTTTTCTGCCGTTCAGTAGAAGAAAACAATAATGTACAAATAAAATTTTTAAATAAGCAATTTTACAGCGTGTGCTAGTAAAAATTAACAAATTAGAAACCGGATGCTGTTTACCAACCTACATGATTCAAAAATAAAGCCTTTTACTATTAAAAATAAAAACTTTACAGATATAGATAAATTTGGAAAAAAAATATAACTATATAACTAGTTTGAAAAATTAATAGTTATATTTTTTTCCGAATTTATCTATATCTGTAAAGTTTTTATTTTTAATAGTAAAAGGATTTATTTTTGAATCATGTAGGTTGATAAACAGCATCCGGTTTCTATTTTGTTTATTTTTACTAGCACACGCTGTAAAATTGCTTATTTAAAAAATTTATTTGTAGATTATTGTTTTCTTCTACTGAACGGCAGAAAACAGGCTTTGAATTCAGTGAACTTATTTTATTTTTTTTCAATTCAGTGAACTTATTATATTTTTTTTTCAATTCAGTGAACTTATTATTTTTTTTTTTTAATTCACTGAACGTAATTTTATTTTTTTTTAATTCACTGAACGTAATTTTATTTTTTTTAATTCACTGAACGAAAATGAAATTGAACGAATTCAATAGTGAATTAATTCAATAAGGAATTAATTCACCAGTGAATTAATTCATTTGATTTAATAAAAAGAACTATTGCAATTGAATTAATTCGTAACAAAATAAATCGAACGAAAGCAAATATGAATTAATTTCATTCAATATATATTGCTTAGTGAATTAATTCATCGAATTTTTAATTCAGAATTGAAAAATTGAATTAAGGAATTAATTCTTCAAAGCTCTGCATTGAATCTCCTGGACTATGACCCAAGTAGGAATTATTTTTTTCACTAAATGCAAATATATAAAACTTAACAAAATGTATTGTTAAGGCTCTATGTAAGTCGCTCGTCTACACCAAAGAAATATGTTAATAAAATTTGTTGCAATGTTAACACATTTTATCGATTAACAGTGAGGTTACACGATCAAGATTTTGCTTTCAAGTTGATAACACATACTGCTTGTCAAATTCAGTAGAACTTGAAGCTGTGACGTAGGCTGCATGCAACTTGATAGTCAATTTTGTCAAGGAAAGAACTAAAAATGCTCGCCTCTGTGGGCTGTTTCCGCACTGTAGGCTGTTCGAAAAGACTTTATTTTTTTCTTCACATATTCCACAGACATTTTCATATCAGCAGAAATTGATTTTTTATTTATTTTTAAATCATTTCGTCGATATGCCGAAATATTCACATTACGTATTTTATCAATCGTGTTTTATTGCGGCACAATATTTGTAAAAAGAAAAACAAATTTACAAGAAATTGATAAGCTGTTTAAAACTTGAGTGTCAAGTTTTCTCAAAACTTGAAAGCAAAAATTGATATCAAGTTGCTGTTAAATTTTTATAATGTGAGTGTGTTAGTAAAAAAATGTGAGTGTATTGAAACTTGAAAGGCAAAAATTGATCGTGTAACGCCTATGTAAAGCAGACCCATCAAGAGGTTGGTTAACAGAGGTTGAGTATCCTACAATCCCTTACTCGTTGCTTATACACAAAAAGGTCTATAAATGTCACCTGCTTTAAATATCGATATGCTTTACTTGCCACTACGCCTTGAAAGTCGTAAAATCAATTTAAATAAATTCTATATATTATATTAAGGGCACTCACGATGGGTATTGCAAACGTTGCAAATGATTGCAAAAAAACAACGATTGCATCAACACAACAACAAAATTTATGTATTTGCAATTTGCTTTATTTTTCTTCATTTGCAATAAAAAAACCTTTAGCAAAAATCACTTTGCATATAAGCTAAGTTGCAAATAAAGCAAAACATCTGTTTTTAACATATCAGCCGCCATATTATGATTTATAAAATAAGATATTAAATAAAAAAATTGTTTGTGATTTTTTATTAACATAAAATTTTTATTTATTATTTTATTATTAAGGGTTTTCACGATGGTACATGTGCATATTTGCAATTTTCTCACGATATGTTACAATTTGCATAGCAAATTAGCATATTGCAAATATGCACATGTACCATCGTGAATACCCTTATTATAAAAATATATTATGTCTGTTCCCGTACTTTACCGAAGTTACACAAACTAGCCCAAAGGCTTTCCCGTACTCAAAATTGCGTGTAAATTGTTGTTATTTGGGCTGTTTTGGGTTCCCACGGGTAACTGCGGTAACGTACGGGAACGCACATATTATTTCTTCAAGTCAAAAATAGATTTAAAAAAAATGACTGCCGTAAACTTTAAAATGCCAAGAGTATTCTGTCAATTAAAGTTCAAAATTTTAATTAAGGTTAAAATTTTGCTAAATTAACTTTTTGAACATAAGAATTTAACGAATCACGTTTTGAAAATTATAGCATTGAAACTTAATGCATCGTTTAATGAAAATGTGGATTTTCAGCTAGCGATGGCTGACTTGCAAAATTCAAATGACGACATGGTATTCCCCTTCGAAATATGTTTGGGGAAAAACTGTCTCCAGTGGTTCTCGGATTCTTTAATGAATTTAAAGCTAAAATTCAATCATAGATCTGCGTCTTTATAATGATGGCCTTATTACTGTAGAGTTGTAAAATGTCGATGCTTTTATTTCCTTTATTTGTTAAAATAAAAAAAAATCTGAAAAAATAGATTCCTAGTACTCTTTAATATTCTGAAAATTCCTTGAGTAATGTTTTTATAAAATTTCATCAGAGTAGGTTACATATAACTTTAAGGCCCAGTTTTTAGGATGTAGATTATCTTTAAACTTTGATTAACGCAGTTTATAACTGGAATACTGCTTCTAAAATGTGATCTATTTTATTTTCATTCAATGAAGACCGAAATTCTAAACCAGAAAAAGTTGTTCATGGAAATTTTTGTTAATAAACTTGAAATGACTGATATATTTCGTTTTCGGTTTAACTAAACCAAGTTTAACTGACATCCCAAAAACTCAGCCTTTCGGTGGGACTCATACTGCAGGTTTAACTTTAACTTAACTATAAACTAAAGAAAATGTCAAAAAAAATGTACACAAAACAACAAATTTTTGGTTATGAGACCCACCGTTAGTGTATTAATCTTAATTCAATATCGTATCTTTTTTGAATTTAAAGACTGAAGTAAACAGGTTACAAACTAATTGTTGAACAAAAATTAAAAAAAATTTTGGTTTTGTCTGATTTTGACTTAATCTAATTGATTCAGATGCGAAAGAAGCGTTTCCTTAATATTGTCCTACAAATAATAATTGAAGCTTTTTTACACAATAGGTTCAGAAATGGGTTCTGTAAAGGCTAAACATTAAAATTGCCTCTAAAATATGATATTTCGTACATTATAAAAAACACATTTAAATCACTTTTAAAAATGTATTATATTATATATTATAAAGAGTACTTCTAAATCACTCTAAAAATGCACACAAAATGTACTCGTATTGATGTAATGAAAATGTATACCTAAAAACCATACTTTTATTAACATCATGTAATCACTTTTAAATTACTAACAAAATGCTTAAATTGAACTACTGACAACATGGGACATCACGTGTAAAATAAATCAGTGTTAGAGCTAAATTGTAACTACTTCACAATCAGTTGATGCTATTCGGAGTTTTAAAATAACTTTTTTGTAATGACTTTTTTTGCTGGGTAATTAAAATTTGGAACTTTAATGGACATTTTAAAGTTGACGGCAGTTATTTTTTAAATCTATTTTTTTTTCAAACTTTAAGTACAGTTAACTGTACAGTTATATGGCTCCGTTATAAAAACGGATATTGCCAGGGTATTCCACAATGCGTTTTAATACGCAATAGATAAAAAAAAAACAATGTGGCGAACTTTCGAGAAAGTTCCGTCCACGTGATTTACAAATCAGACGCACAGGAACCACAGCAACACATATACAACCATTGCCTTCACAATGGAGGCTAATCGTGATGAAGCTCCAATACGCCAGAAAAGGTTTGCATATGGTTAGACTCAACAGTCTAACGGCATGCTGAGACACGCTTTAGAGTATCGCAAAACAAAAACAATTAACCGATATTCCTTATTAAAATTTAATACAGGTCACGAGATAACCTTCTTCTTCGGCGACTCACGGCGAACTGTAAATCTATTTTTGAGTTGAAGAAATAATAAATTTTTTGTCACTATAGAATTATTTATTCAGCTTGATTTTACGACTTTTAAGGTGTAATAGCAATTAAAGCATATCGACATTTAAGCAGGTGGCATTTATAGAACTTTTAATGTATAAGCAAAGGTAAGGGACCAACCTCTTTTAAGGAACCTCTTGATTATGTTTTAAACGATAAAATATGTTAACATTGGGTGCGTTCGGCAGATACAAATTGACAGTCAACAGTTCTACAACAGTTGTGCAACTATCTGCTGAACGTCCTGATCACTAACCGCTCAATCTGAGCGCTGTCATATTTTGGTAGCGTAAAAAATGTTTGCTACTTTTGATCAAAAAGTGATACTTTTGTTGTTGTTGATTTTAAAAAATTTTTGTTTTGTATGATTGACAAATAAAAACATACAAATATAATTCAAAAACAAAAAATTAAAGGAAAATATAGAAAAAATGTATTTAAAAATAAAACAAAGAAAACATCGTTCAGAAGAGTAAGTAATCACAAAGCGCTACAAGTCACCGGTATCAGTTTAAGGTTTCTCTGCCGAATGCTACCATTGCAACAAATTTTATTAACATATTTCTTTGGTGCACGGTGCAAAAGCACGCGAGCGACTTCATAGAGCCTTAATACATTTTAATTGTTAACTTTTATATATTTGCATTTAGTGAAAAGAAGAATTCATATTTGGGTCATAATCCAGGAGGTTCAATGGGATCCAATTCTTTATTTCCTTCCCTTTTTCAATGGGAACTGTAATTGAAGTTTTTTTTAAAATATGTACGAATAATTAAAAAATATGTAAATAATCGTAAATTAATAAAGTACGTTAATAAAATTAACTATTTTTTTTTAGAGATAAAAAATCGAATCTCTAATAAATTCGTAATTTACAAACGAATGAATTTACAAGAAAAAAACAACATTATATATACATTTTTGAAAGTTGTTTTAAAGCACATACATTCGAAACAGAAAAAAAGAGTACTTATCGCTCCATTGTAACCAATTTAAAAGTTGTTTGTTTTGAATGACTTACACATATTTTTGCTGGGTTATTTTAATTAGGTAAAGGATCTAGTATATAATTGCAATTAAAGTGAAAACTTAACTTATTTTCTTATTTTGCAAATCTAGTAAAATCCCTTATTCGGATTTGCAAAATCTTAACACAAGACATAAAGTAATATTCCACTGAATTCATTTTATCAAAAGAATCAGAACTTCTGCATCAACATTTGCAGAAAATTCATTCTGAAATACAAATTTTATATATTTTTTATTCGAAATTAATTTTATATGTCTTTACTATGGCAAAAGGAAATACTAAAGTACATTTTTGAACATGCATATTTTAAAATCGTTATTTTTAGGAATTTGAACTTCAACTATCTTAAACTTCGTTGAAATTGATTAGAAAATATGTTTTACATTTCTGAATGGTTTTATCTGGGTTTTGTGATTTGTCACAGACTCCTTAATTTTTAGGTATCAAAAAAGTCTATCTTTTCCAGCTTTAGTCAAATTTAACTTAAAATTAAAATAGAAAATTGTAATTTTTTTTTTTTTAATTAAGTAACATGAGATGTTTACTAAAGGTACAAATTCAAATATTGGTTATTCCTTTCATCGCAGATAATTTATAAACAAAACAGTGAAAAAGAGAAATTTCAACTTTAGATGCATATATAGGGAATATTATCGCAGCTGTCATCGCGCTATATATCAATTTAAAGGGCATATTTTTTTTGCAATCAAAATTTTTTTTGCAAAAATTTTATTACTATTTTTCCTACAAAATGGTTATTTCTTAAACTATAGCTAACTTTAAAATTCTAAGGACGTATTCGTAACCTGCGTCTCAAAGTCTATTAGAAATGATATGTCGCAATCGCGATGCATCAAATTTTTCTTATTTTGTTGTACTGTGTAATTACTAGCCAATATATTGGTTGAATTTTAAATAGACTTACAAAAGAAATCACGAAAAATATTCAACTAATACAGAATGGGTTAAGATAATGGGTCAAACTGGACCTCAAAAAAAGATATTTCAGAGGTCTTTCTTTTGGTGTTTATTTTTTGCTGATGGGATAAGTACTTCCGAACTTGTGTTTTTATTTACAGAACCTATTTTTGAAGTCAGCTCAAAAAGTCCATTAAAAAAAGGGGCTATGCCCGTATTCTGCACTTGGTCCAAAAATGCATGTGTAATTAACAACTTGCTAGCAATGAAAAATCGACGCTACTCCGCCAGACATGGCATGTTTTGAGAATTTTAAAAACATTAATTTTGCCTTTCCTGGTAGTTTTTTTGTTTTTTTACAAATAGAAAATTTGATATTTTGTTAAAATATATAAAAAAAAAACAATTTAAAAAACATTTCGAAATGCCAAAATAAAGGTGTTTTTTTAATTTCTAAAAAACATATGCCTTGTCCGGCTAGGGCACTTCCGCTTTGTAATATTTTTGTGCTTTTTCAAATTCAAATTATACTTTTGGTTTTATAAAATCTAGAGATAATAAAAGATAGTGCTGTCTTGTAGATCAAAATAATTCATCTCAAATGTATGAATTAAATACGGGCAAAGCATTTGTTTTCCAGTTTTCACGCCATCTTAAGCTTTGGAATGTTTCGAGATTTTTCCGGAAAACCTCTTTTGACTCAACTAAGCTTGGGTTGCTGGGAAAGTTTTCAAACCAAAAGATCAAATGTTGGGCCAACTCTCGGTAGTTCTCAAAAATAAAACCATTTTGTCCCGGTTGCACGAGTTCATTAAGACATTTAAAGTTATAAGCACAAACTGGCAGACCACAACCAAACATATCAACCACCTTCATGGGTAAATCTAAACCACTGGAACTCCAGTGTAGACAAACGCCCAAATCTGCGGCTGCCAAAACAGTTGGGTAGTCTTCTATTTCCAGCCAAGGTGTAATAATGCCGACCTTGATGTAATTTAGTTCTTCTATTTGTCTTTCATATTCCTCTTTTTGTGGTCCCTTGCCAGTAATAATGCACAATAAATATGGAAATTTGTTGGGTTGATTGGTGGCCTCTTTTTCGTATACTATAAGTGAAATTTGGATTACAAAATTTGGACATCAACAACAAAAACCTTTAATTCAACTAACCCCGCAAAGCTTCCAGTAAAATAGCAAAATCTTCATCAGGCGTCCAACTGGTGGAAGAAACTAATATAGCCATTCTCGGTGATTTATAGTGAACCAAACCATTACTTAGTTTTTGTGTCAAAGCTGTAGATTCCAAAACACCAGACTCTTTGAGATCATTATAACATTTGGGCATGAATCGTGGATGCTCCTTAGAGAGTTTCATAAATAGATTATGTTTTGCCAACAAGTCGACCGGATGAAATTGAGCAGGAGGTCTGTCATACAAAACTGTAACATTTCTGAAAATTGTTCGAATAGCAGTTATTAATATCAACTTTTTTAGTAGAATATAATAATGGTACTCACGATGGTATTTTGCACGTTCAATGCAAAAAAGCATAATTTATATCGTCTTTACTCCTGAAAAATTCTAATAGTCTTGGCTTTTTTGCATCGTGTGCAAATCACGATTGTAAATACCCCCAAAATATACACTTACTTTATGTTCCAATTATCTGCTAAATCTTGTTTCATGGCTTTGGTAACACAAAAATTAGCATCAGCTTTAGAACCAAACCATCTTTCAATCCATTTAGCCACACGACTAAAACGATTTTTCTCTCCACCCGGTAAGCCCAGTGCCAATATTGTATACGTGTAATTATGCCAGTCCAAAATGAGTTTAGTGCGTGTTAGAACACAATACAAATAACACACTACCAATGTTGGTATTCCCGGGGGATTTTGCACCAATAGAAATTGAGGTCTTCTTATCGATACCAATGCTATCATTAAGCTCAACGTTTGCCAAAATGTTTTAAATACCAATTTAAGTTTGGGTGTTAAATTTGTCATTGGCACCGCAGTCAATTCATGTATTTTGCAACTAGGAAGCACAGTAGTCAATTCTTCCAGAGGCTTAGTTTCCACATAGCCTATAATATCTACATTATAATTCTCTTCCAACAAACTTACTGCATGATACTCCATACGAGGACTTCGACCAATATCACCCAAAACAATGATGCAAGCATTACGCCTGCCAATTTTTAGGTCCACCATAACAATACTAATAAGCAATTTCAAATGTACATATAAATCTATATGTATAAAAAATATGATTTTTAAAAAAATATCATTTTTAAAAATCTACATGTAAAAAAATATACGTCAACACAATGCTTTATAAATTGATAACATTACATCAGGGATGGGAAAGTTGATACGATCGTACTTTTTTTGATACTATTTGATCTAAAAAAGTACCGTAAACTCCCGGGTCTCATTTGATACTAGCTGTGTTTGTGCGGCAAGCTATCAACGTTGGCTTATGTCATTCCCATACAAATTTGACATTAGTAACGTTAAGAGTTAACACAAACACAGCTACTGTTGCGCACAGAGCTTTGAAGAATTAATTCTTTTTTGAATGAATTCACTACCAATCGAATTCAATTTTCTCTAGAATTGAATGAATTCCTTTTCTTAAGTAATTCACTGAATTCGTTCAACTGAACGCGTTCATCAAACAATAAATTCAAAGAAATAATTCCATTGTAATAGTTCTCTTTATTAAATCAAATGAATTAATTCACTGGTGAACGCGTTCAATTTTATAAATCGAACGGAAAAAAGTGAATTAATCAGAGACCCAAAATAACTGTTATATTTCTTAAAAAGTCACCAACCAAATTTATTTATTTATAATATTTCAATAATGCACTATATTTTATAAATCATATTGCACAAAAAAATCACAAAGTTTGGCAAAGATTTAAATTTTTTCAATTTTTATATTTTACTCTATAAATTTCTGTTGTTTTTTGATTTTTATTTTAAAACTTTTTATGAAAGTTACAGAAAGATTTTTTTGAAAAAATTAAGCAGTAACTTTTTTATTTGATAATAAAATAAAAATTAAAAATTTACCTAAATTGAATGCCGGAAGGTGCTGGAATATACACATTTACTCACTTTAAATCACTGTTCAATCTTTTATTAACACTAGTTGACATCATCAGGATATTATAATTGTTGAAGTCATTGATTCTATGGCTTTTGATTTATATTCTTAATTGTTATTTTTTGATAAAAAAAAAAAAATCACAAAATAACTTTTATTATTTTTGAAAAAATAAAAATCGTGTTTGGATTGTTTTTGTTTGAATTCAAAATAAAAATCAAACAGAGCAAATAAACAGAAAATTAAAAATATTCAAACAAGAAATAATTGTAAAACAATCACTTTTTTGAATAAAAGTTATAACTGTTACGTCCCTGGAATTAATTCATTCAATTTCATTTTCATTCAGTGAATTAAAAAAAAAATAAAATTACATTCAGTGAATTAAAAAAAATAAAATTACATTAAGTGAATTAAAAAAATTAAATTACGTTCAGTGAATTGAAAAAGAAAAAAATACGTTCACTGAATTGAAAAAAAAATACGTTCACTTAATTGAAAAACAAAAATTACGTATGCTGAATTAAAAGCCTGTTTTCTGCCGTAAACAAAGTTCAGGGACCTGTCCTGGGATTTGTCTTGTGACATGCCACAAGGGGTCAATTTCCCCCTCCTATGACAACGCCATGTAAAAGTGACCAGTCTATTTCATATTCGGTGACAGTTTGTTAAAATTTCCCGTAGGGTTTATAAAGCGTTTATAAATTATTTATAAATAAACAACTCAAAAATAAATTAATTTTGTTATCTTAATTAATTTTTGTAGACAATTGCGTAAAAAAGCCCCTAAATAAACCGATTCAAATTTGTTCCCCCTACAAAAATTATTATAATTTATTACGCGTAATTCAAAAAAACTAAAATTTATCGATTAAAAAAAATAACAATGAACTTCAAACAAAATTATACAAAAGTATTGGGTCAAAATATTTTTTGGGCTACTAAATAAATACAAAAATGCTTTTGCATGAAATTTGGTAAAATGCTTTATTCGAGTTATATCGAAATTGTGATAACAAGATAAATCGAGAGATTATATATTTTTTGTTATTCATTAAACTTTACTTATTACAGATCTCTCCTACGTTGCAGGGTAGAAGTTATTAATTAAATGAAGCAAACAATTTTTTTAGTACTCATGTGGTCGATAAAGTACTTTTCAAACAATTTTTTGATACCGACATAAAAATCTCATTTTCCATCCCTGCATTACATTATAAGCAGCGAACAAAGCCGATCGCCTTAACTCGGTGTCTTCAAATGCAATAAATTATATGATATGAAATGTCAAAACCATGCAGCGAAACGTCAAAATGATATCAATTGCAGAGTGGTGGAGAACACTTGACCATTTCATGGATAAGAAATATCATAGATTTTTCTTCGAAAAACACCAAATTTTATGAAACATTAATGTTTACCGACAAATAATAAAAAACTAAACACTTTTCCATTCCTTCTTACCAAATTTTTTGTTGTTTTTCTAAAAGTGACATTTGATCTCTGGCATCATTGCAATGATGGCATGTCAGCGATATCATGATATTGCAATAAAATTGAAATTGAGTGTCTTCACTTGAGATGAGAGCATTTTGACAATTGCTTGCTATCATTTTATTACATGTCAAGACACTAGGTAAAGGGTTCATTAGCCATACGTAGAAGTAACGTAACGGGACGAGAAATAAAATCTGTAGTTAGGTTGCGTTTACACTTGAATCGAAATCCCGAGATTTCGCTATTCAACACTCTGAAAGAACAATGAAGAAAAACATATATATGTGCAATTTTTAATAAAGCACACATAGTTGGCTCTAATAAATACATTTTCTAAAAATTTAACGTTTATATGCTTTTCTTCATTGTTTTTTGAGAGTGGTGAATAGCGAAATCTCGAGATTTCGATGCAAGTGTAAACGCAACCTTATAGATAAACGAAAACGGATCATATGTTTTTAACAAAAACTTTTAATTTTCATTGTTATTCATTATTAGTTTTGCACAATTTTTAAATTTTGTCACTTAATATTGTTTGTATTATCCCTTTTGATTAGTTTTTTTTCCAATTTTTTTAGTAAACATACCACACAATATCAGCTGTCACATAAATTAAGCGGCCCATACATTAAGGAACATTGAGTAGGTAACAAAAAAATTTTGTAAACACGCACGCACACACGAATGTTCCTTAATGTATGGGCCGCTTTAGTTATTTATCAGAGCTTTGAAGAATGAATTAATTCACTACTAATCGAATTAAATTTTCTTTAGAATTGGGCACTAAAGCCCGGTATTTTTTTCGTACTTTTGCGAAAAAAGCTGTCAAACTCCATATAAAAAAACTGATTTTTCATTTGCGTGGAATTGTTGCGAAATTGCGGAATTTTTTCGCATCAATTTAATAGACAGGACCATTTGAAATTGTAGCGAAAAAGTAAAAAATTTGTGCATTTTGATGTTTTTATTATAGTTTTTGAACTCCAAACATAGAGCGAAATTTTTTCGCTCTTTTGAACAAAATACTGGGCTTAAGGCAGAAAAATGTATTGTAAAATACCTGACTAAAACAGTGTTTAACGCTTAAACAGCCCAGTAGAAAAAAATACTTGTTTAGAACCAGTTACGTACCAGGGGTTAAAGTTGAGTTTAGGAGCACAGCTCCGATCGGGTCCAAATTTTCAAAACTTCTTATTGGAATTCCAAAACAACTTTTTTTTTGTCGGTGGGACCTATCTCGGGAGTTATTTTGGTTCAAAGTTCTTAGTTGGACTTGCTTACAACTGCGTGATTTATGGTCGGATTTGGACATTACGTACACCATATGAAAGGTATTTAAAATACCTTTCATATAGCATTAAAGACCCAGTTTAAAATTTTTAGAAGGTTCTTTAAAAAAAATGGTTTTTATTAAGAATATTGTGTATTTTTAAAATTTTGGATATATTTCAGTTAATTGCAAATTACAATTTTCTCTGCTAAACTCAGCAAAAGAAATTTGTTGAAAATTAGTAGACTAAAAACATTACCAAATAATTTGATATTTTAAATTTATTTTAGATATATTTTTTAATCTAACTTTCTGAAATCAGCAGTCTACTATTTTCAGCAAATATTTTCGTTGATTTTAGCAGGATAATTGTTATTCGCATTTAACTAAATTTATTTCGTAAACAACGCTGAGTTATCAGTTTTTTCAGCAGGTCCCTTTTAACTAATTTTTAATAGATTTTTCTGGTTTTTGTACTGATTTATTTCTATTAGTGCAAGCATCAAAAATAGAAAAAGTAGAATTTTTATAAGGATATTTTTTTACAACATGTAATATTTTTTTTAAAGAAAATAGTTTACAAATTTTGAAAGTTTTCGAAAGAAAAATAAAGCTAAGGTGGCACGCGAAAAATTTTTGCTAAAAACTGTGTCCGTTTTTGGCACGCGACGAAAAAAGGCTTGTCACCCCTGGTCTACGGCAACCGAAAAACTTCGATTATAAAGGGTTAGCTACACCCAAAAAAGTACGTGGTAGCATAGTCAACTAAATCCAGTCAATTTAGATTTTTTATAAATCAACTATAATAATCAATAACAACTATTGATGTAGGCATTTTCCAAATTGTCAAATATAAAAATAAAACATCCAAAAAATCTTTAAAAAATATATAAATTTCAAAGAAGCGAAAAAATATAAACATAAATGCAAAATTAAGTTAATAATTTAAAATCAGTGCTCTCTGGTGTTCCAACACATTTTCCCACCTCATATGCTCGAATTGCAATTAATGCATTTATTTTTTATTGGATATAAAATTGAAAACCAAGTCCAAAACTAAAGGTAAATAATTGAAAACATATGAATTTAATTAAAAATAATTTATTCTTTTTTTCCAGAATTTACAATCAAGATCCGAAAGAAAAATCCTATCTGTGCGTTTGTACACAAACCGAATGCGGTACACTACGATTGTCTGATGGACGCAAACGCTAAGATTATGTACTGTACTTTCAACACATATTCACACCCCGTAGCGTACCGAATTCGAGTTGTGTGTATAAACACAAACACTAATTGGAGAGAATAGCGTATGTGTTTTCTACGCAACCAATATGCTTGTGTACTGTGTTCGTGATGTGCGGTACGCAACCCTAAATGTACCGTTCATTAGTTTATTTTCTTAATCTGAAACAAACTAACCTTAAAAAATAACCAAAATTAAAAGATTTTCTAAAAACCATTTATTTAATGGCGGCACACAAAAATCATTTATATTATGAAAGATACAATGTTATATTTGCTAAAAAATGTGTTTAATTATAGGGATGATTAGTAGAAAGCTAAAATATTCAATGTTTTGTCAGGGGTCTTGCCGGCGCCATCAAATTATTTTTCATAGTTCCTCTTCGTCGGATACAATAAAATAGCCGTTTTCAACTTTAAATATTTTTTTAAATAAAAAATAACAGACTTTATTATGCTATTCCTTAATTTTTTAAAGTTATTCAAATTTATTATTTATTAATTTTTTATGACATAAACAGCTTCTAAATTTTGCCTCTTTTTCTATAAACTTCCCTACTTTTCTGCAAATATGGGAGAAAAATTGGATTTCAATTTGGATTTCGATGAGATTTCGCTGAAATCGAAATTAAATTAGATTGAAATCCCAAATTTTTATTGGATTTCCGTCGAAATCTACTTTTAACTCGATTTCGATCATAATGTAAATTTGCTATTATGCATAGAAAAAACTTGGTTTGCTTTTAACAGGTTTTTCAATAAGAGCGCTACAAAAGTAAAAAAGTTTAAATAAAACAAAAACGGTTTTGGATATCAATGAAATTCTTTATTCCTGTGAAAGTACGTTCGATGCCATTATGTATGGAAATCGATCTCTTTTGCATGGCCACCACGGGCACGGTTGCAGAAGTCCAGACGCTGAACCCAATTTTCGACGGTTTTCAAGCATAAATCGGTCGATACTGCTGCAATTTCACGTTCGATATTCGTACGAAGTTCATCAATCGTCGCTGGCTTGTTGGCATAGACCATAGTTTGACGTAGCCCCACGCTCAATTGTTGATCTGCTAGGACGATTATGACGACCATAAATTGCACGTAGCGCTCTTAACGTTGAGGCCACTGACTCCGAATTTCGGTAGTAAATTTTAATAATTTCGACTCGTTGTTGGCTCGTATATCTTTCCATCATGAAATGGCAAACCTTACTGAAGAGAAATGTCAAAAGAGCGGAAAGAAATATGGCGTCGTTTGCTGTCCCTGTCTTTCTACTTTTGTAGCGTCCCTGTTGAACAACCCTATAGTATAAATCACATA
The DNA here is from genome assembly GCA_949987735.1 of Leucophora obtusa. NCBI lineage: Eukaryota > Metazoa > Arthropoda > Insecta > Diptera > Anthomyiidae > Leucophora > Leucophora obtusa. Next base: position 367,253,014 of record OX465295.1, read on the forward strand.
TTATACACAGATAGGAATCAGCTAGTTTGGGCAATATGGCCGACAGAAAATGTGCAAAATGAAATGGAAAAATTTAAGAAAAACACAAAAGATAAAGCGCAAGTCTAAAAAGAGACAGATATATACAAAAAATGCGCAATACAAAATGTATGGAGATTTTATATCCTATAAATTTGTCAGAGGAAGTAAAAGGTTGTGTGTACATCTGTCCCAGTGTTTATAATATGAAATTCCCATCACCGGCCCCATCATTGCCGGGATATTTGTTATTATTGATATATTTCAAGTTTGCAAATAAAAATCAGAAACTTGTATTGCATCTCCAATTCATAAAAGCATAATAACTGGAGAACGGTTTGGAATTTTTACTTAAAATTTTAAATAGGCTGAAGTAATAACATATGTTTTTGTAATCGAAAGAAAAAAAATTATTTTTATTAAAATATACTTTTAAAAACAAAAAGAATTGACTTTAAAAACAGTAGTTTTCCGATTTTGTCAGTTGTTTTGAAATTTTTGTAGTAAAAATATATCAGTTAATTTTACGACATTGGTAGTTATTTTTATTGAAATTGTTAGTTATTTTTCAACATTTAAAAATAACAAAAGTTTTAGCTATTTTAAAGGTAAAAAATACCTTTGTCGCCTTTTTAACTGCATACACCTTTGTTTTAACTGTCATTTTCAGTAGATTCTACCGACAAAATTTTGTGAGTGGAAATTTTCGGAACCAGGACATTCTTTAATTCCAGAAGTTGACTGCGTCCATAGCGTTATAGATAGATATTTTAAAAATATTGAGATCCATAGCCCACTCCATCTTATAAAATTGCTTCAACACATGCCGACTAATAAAACAAAATTAAAAATTTTGTAAATGCTTTCAAGTGATTTCTACTCTTATTCAGTAATGGCAAATAAATTGGACTTGAGAAAAGTCCCATTTTCCAAAATAAAAGTGCTTCTTTATATAAAATCTGATGAATTTAATATCCAATTTAAAGACTCTGGAAGAAATAAAGAATTTCAAAACGCTACGTTAATTAAATCGGCATTAAAAAATTGTTTGAAAACTCCGCAAAATGTGTTGACGCAAAAACTAAATGTTTTAAAACCGACAACTACAATTAGCATTGAAAGAAAGACATCAAAGACTTACTTATATTTCTCCCAAATATCGACAAGGCTCATTTTCAAAAATTACCTAAAATTTAATTTTGAAGTAAAATATATTCTCAATAATTTGCAAGTGTTTTGTTAATTTAAGTTATTTTTTTAAATACGTTTAAATTTGAAGTTAAAGGACTGGTTATTATACCCTACACCACTACGTGGAGAGGGTATTATAAGTTTGTGCTGGTCCTAGACCCACCTTATAGTATACCGATCGGCTTAGAATTTTATTTCGATTTAACGATGTCCGTCCGTCCGTCCATGCATTCTTGTGCGCACTCTACAGGTCGCAAATATTATGATATTTTGACGAAAATTGGTACACCGACTTACGTCGGCCCAAGGACGACGCGTATTGATTTTGGTCCATGTTTAGACCTAGTGCCCATATAAGGGTACCCCCCTTCCATATACGAAGATATTTCAATGAAATTTGGTTCGCTGACTTACATGGTCCCAAGGAAAAAGCCTATTGATTCTAGATAGGATCGGTCCATATTTGGACCTATCGCCCATATGGGCTATATTTTCTATTTTCTCTTCTTTTATGATTTTATAGAAAATTTTGACACAAGTCCGTTTTAACCCATTCAAATTTCGGATCCAAACATTAGTTGGCTTTAAGTCAGACTGGTGTAGGGTATTATATAGTCGGCATGCCCGACTTTAACCTTTTTACTCCAAGAAGATAATAAAGCGATATCTTCTATTTTTCATTTGAATGAAAATAATCAAGTAGTATTTTGAAATTGTCTTCCTTTTATCATTTGGAAGTTATTTTGGAGATATTTGGAAAAACCAATTCCAAAATTGTGTTTTTTGTCATAATTTTTTATGATAATATTGCGGCAATATCACTTTTTTATCATCTGGAAGATAAACACAATTCGTTTCAAATTTTTGAAAATGTTGGAAAAAATAATACAAAATTTGTACAAAAAACAATTATAAGAAATATGGGAAAGAAATTCGTTGAAAAATGAGGATTAGTGCGCGGAAACAACCGGGTATGATGGCAACAAGATAATTAATGTTTTTTACAATGGATTATGTATGTAGATATTCTTCTTCAGACATAAATTTAATAATAAAAAATATAAATCGTTTAGTTTGTTTGGAGGAGTTAATTTAGCGATATCACCTTTTTATCTTCCAGGTAATAAATTAGCGATATCGCCGATTTATCATTCGGAAGTATCGCTTTCGTATTGCTTGGGGGTATCGCTATAGAGAGGACATTTACTCCCGAAAGGGGATCTTCCGCAATAAGAATATGATTATTGCCGCAATAAAGTTTACCTTCCAGGAGATACGATTGCGAAACATTTTCGTATTTTAATGTTTGCAGGGATAATAAATAGCTCTGTTTCTTTACTTTTTGGGTAAAGTTCGGTAAAATGAGAGTTAACAAGAAATACTCTCCCGAAATAACAAAAATGCACATAAGTAAACGAACGCGAAAAACCACATTTGAAGCCCGAAAACCAAATGTCAATAGATTTGTGCATTATAGTTCGTTTTGGTGAGCGCTCTTTCTAGTTCTTGTTCAATTTGTTGTAAAAATCTAGATAGCTTTTCTAGTTAAACCCCTTTTTAAATCAAAAATTTAATAACAATTTCCTTTTTATGCATTTCTATTTACAAAAAGTAATACATAGTTTATTAAATTTGGAAAAGAATTTAATATTAAACAAAAGCTTCGATTTATTTACATATTTAACTCTTTAACACATTTAAACAAGCGTCTTCAAAAAATTGTCGGTAATTTTATGGAGTTGTAAAATCACCGATAGGCTTTTGCAACTATTATACTAATTTTTGTAAATGATAACCATATTTTCTGAATGAATGAAATGATCGATTGAACTAAAAGAGCTATTTGTTGTGAACTAGGTCTTTGGTTAAAATTAGTGAAGAGTTCAATTGAACTAGTTGCACCCAACTGATGATATAACAGCTGATAAAAACAATTTACCCAAATTTACACGAAAAAAAGTGTGGGCTTTCTCGTGCAAGAAGAACAAGAATATTACTCTCTCATGACAGCTCTTATTTGCCCAATTGTGTAGTAAGAAAACGCTTTTTGGTAAAATTGGGATCCCGCGGGATCCCAATGTTGAGTACCCGAACACAGCTAATATGTTCCACACATACATAGATGCCAACTTTTTCATAGCAAACGCCCAAATTTCTACTTAAAAACGGGTAAAAAAGCACTAAACAGTTTTTACGACCTTAAAAAAAATTGTCGTGTTTCACATACGTAGTTTAATTAAAAACAAATAAAATTGTAATATAAGTGTAAAGCTGCCTACACACTAGGGAACATGGTTGAGGGAACAAAAAATATCAAAAAATTTTGTAAACACGAAATGCACGCTCTCAACACGCACACACACACAAAAGCACTCACACATTCACAAAAAATGCTCTCTTTTTTTCAGTATGTTCCCTAGTGTGTAGGCAGCTTAAGACCTTCATCAGTAAATACGTCCACCGTCGTTAGACTTGTGTCAAATTAGAGAAAAATAACTTGTGAAACGACACAAATTTTTAACGTTGAATAACGATTGTTTTTGATTTAGGGAGTGGGGTGAAACAAAAATAAAGACCAATAACTTTCGCTACATTTTTTAATTTAATTCCATTTTTGTGATTATAATAATAATCTAAGAAAAATTATTAGATTTTTTAAAATTTAAGTGCCAGTTTTATAGTCATTACTAAGAACGATTATATATGACCATAACTAAGTATTTTTTTAAATATACAAAAGTGAACATTTTTGCGTTTTGACACATCAAAAAAACTACATTCAGCTCGAATAGCATGCCATTTACAACTTTTCCTTGATATTTTAATTTATCCTTATTGAAATAACAACAAATATTGATAGATTTCCTGATATTGCTATAACAACAATAAAACACAAAAAATGTGCAAAAAGCGCAAAACGCGCTAAATAAATTTCGAAAAAGCACCAATTTAGCGCTTTTTTCAGTATCGCGTTTCATTAATATTTTTCACGTTTTGGCACATCAAAAAGCACCAGATTTAGCGCGAAAAGCACTAAGTAGACATCCCTGCACACATATTTTTAAAATGTATCAGTAGGGCCCGTTAACTTATCTCAATTTATACCCGGTTAAGACCTCTACTAGCCTTAACCACTGGTAAACATAATATTTTTTGAATAACTTATCTAAATTTTAACCAAGCATTTCTTCTAACCAATGCTAAAATTTAACCATAGAAATTTCTGTGGTTAAGAAACTTAACCCAGGCTATTTTAGAACAATTCACCCTACATAAGATATTTTAATACATTAGACTTGTAATGATGATTATTAAAAAAATTTAAAGCACAGCTTTAACCAAACTTTGACTAAGAATAGTTTATGACACATGTAAGTATTTTCGATGTGCATTTTCCCCACTTTACCAAAACTTATAAAAATTGCATCTGTACTTAAAATCGTGCACAAATTTTTGCTATTTAGGATTTAGGTTTCTGTGATAGCTTACAGAAATTGGCCTCATATAAGGAAGTAGGAAAAATTTATTTTTTTATTGGTTCAGGGAACCAAAATCTGCCTTGAATAATTAAAACCAAAAATGGTGACTAATATTACAACAATTTGACACGAATTATACACCTCTACAAAATGAAAAGTCGCTGTTGGTAGAAGCTTGATACATATTTTTGGTATTTTACTTGCTGATTCCAAATCTCTATTCCGAATTCTCTATCACCTCTCAATTTTGAGAAAATCGTGATTAAAAACGCGAAAAATAGCTTTTTATCTCCGGTGATTTTTGAATAACGCTGCTACCAGTGATCGTGATTTTCAAATCACCGTTCTTTTAAACAATGACCGTGATCACGGGTTTGTAATAGAGATGGGCGATCCGGCGATTTTTCAGTAACATTGTTCTCAGTGAAATCGCGAAATGTTCAAATCGTTGTTCTTTTAAACTGTGATCGTGATCACGGTTTTTCTATGGAAAAGACTGCGATTTTCTGATAAATAAAGGAAATAATATTTATGGCGAGTTTTTAAGATGTCAGTTAAACTTGGTTTAGTTAAACCGCCCTACATAAGATATTTTAATAAATTATACTTGTAATGTGCATTTCCCCACTTTACCAAAACTTACAAAAATTGCATCAGTACTTAAAATCGTGCACAAATTTTTGCTATTTAGGATTTAGGTTTCTGCGATAGCTTACAGAAATTGGCCTCATATAAGGAAATAGGAAACATTTATTTTTTTATGGGTTCAAGGAGCCAAAATCTGACTTGAGTAATTAAAAACAAAAATGGAGACCAATATTAGAAGAATTTGACACGAATTATACACCTCTACAAAATGAAAAGTCGCTGTTGGTAGAAGCTTGATACATATTTTTGGTATTTTACTTGCTGATTCCAAATCTCTATTCCGAATTCTCTATCACCTCTCAATTTTAAGAAAATCGTGATTAGAAACGCGAAAAATAGCGTATTTTAAAATACTATACAAAACGCATTTTAATAGCTTAAGACTTTTTGTTACGATAGTAGTAAAGAATGAACTTTGTTCTCTAAAATTCATAGGACAACATTTTTTTAATTTGTGTACTGTTATAGAAAAAATTCTTTTGAAAACCACTCTCAGAAAAACAATTATTCCATCAATTTTGGGTAACTTGCATATAAGGATTTGGAATCAGCGCATCAAATTCAAAATGAATCATGTATCAAACCTCAAACCTCTGAAAGTTTGTTGAGGTGTGATATCAAGGATTTGCAGAATTTTGGTACACGTGAAGTACAAGACTACTGAATTTTATTCTTAAATATAAAAAAGCGCATAGAAATCACTCTCGAATTAACTAAATGTGAACAATCATGTTTTAAATATTTTAAAAGTATGTGAGGAACCGCTGGACAACCCACAGTTTTGCCTCGCAATTACAAAAAGATACAAAATCATGCACAGCGATTATTTTTCTACTCACTTTGATGTGCTGATCGCATAAATTGCCTTAATTTAATAATCAATCACAAAATTTCCACTATTTTTTTTGTAATTTTATGCGCGAATCTTTCCGTGGTTGCCTCTATAAGCACGAAATAGTTATTAATAGTTCAAATAATTCCACTTTTAATTTATAGACTTACCAAATGGATTTAATTAAATCACCTCGAGTAGTATGCAAAAAGACACAATCATTTTATAATATTTAGCGACCGCGAATCTTAAAAAAAGGACGTTGTCAAGTGTATTATTTTTTTTATGACCAGAAACACACAAAAAACCGCGAGAAAAACTTTTAATTTTCCCGTATTGAAAAAAAAATTTTTTGTAATTAATTTTTGTTTTTCCTTTTGTTTTTATTCTGACATTTCATACTAAGGTTAACTACCCAGAGTTAAAATATTGATAAGTTATTATGGTTAAATATTCATAGGGATAAATATTTAGTATTGGTTAGTTACCCATGGTTAAGTTAAAGTTAACTGCTCGAGAAAAGTTAATGGGCCCTAGACCTGTTTATTTTTGTGATGTTTACTAATAATTCGAAAAAAAAACTAAATACCAAATTCCATCGATATAAATCTTTTTGTTCCTTTGCTATCATTTTCATTGAAATACTACTTTCATCCACATAAAAAATAAAAAAAAAAAATGTGGGGTATGCGGCAACAAAAGCGAAATTAGAAAAAAAATTAATATGCAGCACAAACCCAAATTTTTTGTTTTTGAAAAATCTTAATAAGTTATTACTTGATGTATGGAAATTTATGAAAATTTTTATTTTTGTTGAAAATATATGTCGCGATTAATGAGGAAAATTTAAGAAAAATGTATCATGTAGATTTTAAGAAAAATTTGGCATATAGGCCAAACCAATAATAAACTGACGAAATATAAGCCGAAACTAGCCGCTCACTTCGGCGGCGGAACGACTTCCAAAAAAAGGCGCCGGCAGTGCATCGATTTTGCGTCATTCGACTTGTATCACTGACTAGACGTCGTGTAAAAAGAAACAACTATTGAAAAATTAACGAAAAATATTACGGTAATTGTTAATATCAATGCATTATTTTCAATTAAATTAAAAAGTATAAACAATATTTGGTTAATGAAAATGGACTACTTTCGTATATATACATGATTTTTAAAGAGTTTTTTTTGCTAATTTTAAAAACCACTGCACGAAATCGATTTTTGTTTATTTTCTAATATAAGAACAAAAAACCCCTAACGACAGGGTGATAAAAAAGTGTTGGGCAAGATTTTTGCTACAAAGTGCAGTGAACTTTCCTTTTTTGCTTGAAAGTACAAGTTTATACTTAAGAAGTGAAACTGACTGCTAAAAATTTGAAATCCTTGAAAACAAGCTAAAATTAATAACCCAAAATGGCCCATTCAGTACACGTTGAACGTAGTATACATGAAATGTTGAAAGATACACCGTCCATGAATGAAAGTGATAATGCTGTACACACAGGAACTGAAGCCTCTAGTAGTTGTCCTCCTTTCAAATCCCCACCTACTAGTTTACCACTGAGAAATCATTCAGGTATGTTATAAATGAAGCTTTTTTGAGCAAACTACATTAACTCAAATTTAACAAAATTATAGCACCCACTACACCTATATCTCCTAGAAGTCCACAAAATGGTTTAGATTCAACTCTGTTGCGAACAGGAGCATCTAAAATTGATAGTATAAAAAACTGGAGTATATCCACCTATAAATGTACGCGTCAAATTATGTTAGAAAAGTTGGGCAAATCCCAACGTACGGTCGATTCGGAACTAGAAGCTCACATCGAACAATTGCGCGAAACTCAACGTAAATATTTGTCAATTTTACGTTTAACACGAGCCTTTAGCTCACACTTTCATCATGTTGTAGTAACCCAACATGCTTTAGCTGATGCTTTTGCCGATTTGGCTCAAAAAAATCCGGAATTACAAAAGGAATTTTCCTGCAATTCTGAGACCCAGCGATCTCTAACGAAAAATGGTGAACTCTTATTAAATGCGTTGAACTTTTTTATATCTTCTGTGAATACATTGTGCAATAAAACCATCGACGATACTCTTTTAACTATTAGACAATATGAGACCGCAAGGTAGGATCGAATTTGATGCATACACAATGGTCGATTCAGTTATCAAATTTTAACATAACATTTTTTATAGGATTGAATTTGATGCATATCGTATGGATTTAGAAAATGCAAAACCAGAATTGCCTCAATCACCTGTGGCCGAGGATGTGCAAAAACAGTATGCGCAACACAAAGAACTGTATGAAAAACTGAGAGCTGATGTTGGCATTAAAATGCAATTTTTGGATGAAAATCGGGTAATTTTTGTGTCATAAATTGTATACATTTTTTATTGAAATATATCTTTTAATTATCCCTACTAGATCAAAGTTATGCATAAGCAGTTGGTGTTATTGCATAATGCTATAGCTGCTTACTTTTCGGGCAATGCCATTGCATTGGAAAACACATTAAAACAATTTAACATAAAGGTGGGCTGAGGGAAATCTCAAAAAATTGTGAAAAAAAACAAATCCCTTTTCTTTTTTATTTAGCTAAAATCTCCTAATTCTGCCACAGGGTCTTGGCTGGAACAGTAGTAATCCTGTTGCCTACTCGAATATCTATAAATATTCCTTAAACAAAACCAAACAAAGTATTTTTCTCTTGTCCACTTATATATTCTTATGGTTAACTAAAAACAAAAAATAATAAATAAATCGTATGTATATGTATTTATATGGCTTTTATGTAAAAAAATACCTTCAATTGTATTTTAAAGACTTGTTTTAATTCTACATCTTCAAATTTAAAATACGCAAAAATAGGAAAGAATTTTGTCAGATTTAGGAAAAATTAATAATCCAAATGCCAATCATATTTTCATATATCATTATATATTACAACGGTGGGCAAATGCTGCTCTTTGTTGATTTTAGGTGGTGTCTTTAGACGACGTTTTTCGTCAAAGGAACGAAAATACAATAACAAAATACATGCAATGCAAAAACAAAATACATGTAACTCATTGAAATCCCCATTGGTGCGGCCCTTATTGAAATTCAAATTTCGTTTTAAATTTTTTTTCTCACAATTTTGTATGTTGCTTTCTAAATTTTTGAGATAAAAATTAGATATTAGGCTTGTTCGTTTACTTACTACAAGTTACTACTTTTACTACAGCTGGAAAAATTCAATACAAAAAGTAAACAAAACTTTCTAATTGTAGTAAAAGTAGTAAGAATTTCGAGTAAACGAACACACTGATTGTTTTATAGTTAGAGCTAAGGTCGATTTGGAAATTTCTTACTTAAGAAATATTTAAGAAACAAATCGATCTTAGTTGTGACCAGCGTTGGCATACAATTCCACCCAAAAACCGTCATCCTTAAAATACCGATTCCGAAATAACAGAAAAATACCGTTACTGAAATAACTAAGATAACGTTATCCTTAAAATACCGATACCGAAATAAATGATATATTGACATCCTTAAAATACCGTTACCGAAATACAATGAAAGTTCTATAAGTGCCACCTACCCTGATTCGTTTTTTTAAGCATGACGTAGTATTTTCATACAATTAAGGCCTACTGGAATAATTTTTTTTTAATATTTGTTTTATTTCATTAAAATAAAAGAGAGAAAAATATCGACATTTTACAACTCCACATGTAAGGACATCAGCAGGGCAGCGACTTTCATGCAAATGCATGTTTGTAGTCCGTAGTCCAAAAACGGTTTAAAAACTGAGCCTTAGACATTTATATTGAATTTAATTTTTAAGCAAACGATTGATCGATTACAGTTGAGTAAATGAATTACCGTTAAGCCTAAAATACCGTTATTTTTAGTTCTTTGCGTTTGGTAATTGCACTGGGTTATTGAGTATTTTATGGTGTTTCCAATTCGGTTAATCGATTAACCGATTCCTCGATTAATCGGCTCTATTTCGGTTAATGTCGAAACAAATAATTTAAAACTCAAATAATTATTCGATCCGAATAATCGGTTAAAACAGTTCGATTAACAGGTTACAATTTTAATATAGAATTTTTCCTTTATTTTTTTCCCCCAAAACTTCATAATTTTCTTAACTTTGGCTAAAAAATTACAAGAAAAGCTTAGAATAAACATAAAATTACTCAAATACCATCAAATTCTTTTAAAATTGAGCGTCGAAGTGCTCTATAGGCTTTATTCAATACAGTAGGTGATTTTTGATTCTGTTATTTTAAAAATTAAAACTAATGTAAATTATATTTCCATGTCCTTCAAGGCAAGGTTGCATTTTTTTCAAATATGTGTCCCACAACTGTCAACTGGCATCTTAATTCTGTAGAAACTCTACCTTTTCTCACATTTCCAAAGAAAGTGTGTATAATCGATTCAAAACCACATCAATTCTACAACATGTCCAACTACACCATTTTCAGTTTTATTTCAAAATTGTTTAAAAATGTTTTAAAATTATCCAAATATATTTTAAAATTGTCTAAAAAGGTTTCAAAATTGTCTATAATGTTTCAACATTATCCAGAAATTTTTTAAATTCTTCCAAAAATGTTTTAAAATTGTCCAAAAATCACTCAAAATTGTGTAAAAATGTTTTAGAATTATCCAAAAATCTTCCAAAATTGTGCAAATATTGTTTAAAATTGTCTAAAAAACTTTGATATTTGTCCAACATTTCAAAATTGCCCAAATGTGTTTTAAAATTTTCAAAATATATTTCAAAATTATACAAATATATTTAAAAATATTACAAATATATTTTATTTGTATTTAAGAAAATTCTATTTGTATTTTAAACTTGTTCAAATACATTTTAAAATTATTCACTTGCACTTAAAAATTTTAAATCTGTATATCAGAATTGTAAAATTACATTCAAAATAATTCCATTTGTATTTCAAAATTCTCCAAATGTATTTCGGAAATTCCCAAATGTATTTAAAAAGACTCTATTTGTATTCCAAAATTTTCCAAATGTATTTAATAAAATTCCAATTGCATTTAAAATTTTTCCAAATGTATTTCAGAAATTTCTACTTTTATTTTAAAAGCATTTTTACAAACTTACATGTCTTCTCTTTCATAATGAAAATTTTATAGGAATTGTAAGACTTAAGAGAAATAGAAATCATGTATGTTTGAATAAATGCTTTTAAAATAAAAATAGAAATTTCTGAAATACATTTGGAAAAATTTTAAATTCAATTAGAATTTTATTAAATACATAAATACACAAGGGAATGTTAACCCAAACTTTGGATAATTTTGTTTATTTGTCAATGACCCTTAAAAACAGAAAAAATAATGAGAATTTTAACAATTGTATATGATATTCTTTAGTCTACTAAATCTACTATTCAGAAAATTTTTTTGTAAATTTTTGTAGAGTAAATTGGTATTTTCACATAACTAATATTTTACTCAAATGGAACTAAATTTTTTCTTATTTCTTCAGCGGAGGAGGAAGAACTTTGGATAATAATTTTTTTAAATGCAATATTATATTTATTGTAGTATTGATTAAATTTGTATCCAAAGTTTTACTTACTAATATTTAGAAAAAATCTCTTAGTTTCAGCAGGTTTTCTTTTGCAATTTTTAACTAATTTTTAATAGCTTCAGCTATATTTTACATAAATTTTTCTATTAGTATAAGAAATGTTTCAATTTAGATAATCTCAGATTCCGAAACTTTTCAACCTTAAGGTACATTTACACGCGAGAGAAAACTGCAAGGGATGGACCAAAAACACTCCAAAATAGCTAAACTCATTCAAAATAGAGTTAATTAGAGGTGATTTTTGTTTTATCTCTAGCATTTTCTCTCTAGTGTAGATGTGCTTTTTTAATTTGAATTTTTTTTAAATACATCGTGTTCATGTGTCATGTTGATATTTAACAAAAACAGGAAGCTGTTAGTGTTTTTGTTGATAAAAAGTTAAGGAAATACATTAATTTTGTTTTAAACGATTAATTGCCAATTTTCTCGAATAACCGACCCGAATAACCGGTTAATCAGTTTTAGTGATTTTTCGAATAATACAATAACCGGTTAACCGCCTATGTCGAATAATTGGAAACAGTAGTATTTTACATATATTAATAATTGGCTGTGTTCTGCATTTCAAAATGATTTGAAATCGCAGTAATCGAGTGGACCTAATATATGGAAATGTATAAATTTTTTATATTTTTCTTCAAAATAAAAAATGCTCCTAAAAATGAAAAATATGCACAAATATGCATTAAAAAGCCCAACATATGCATTAAAAAGTCACCAAATATGCACTTGAAGTCAAAATATGCAAAAACATGCATTTTTGTCAAAAAATGCAAAAATATGCAACTACAAATCGATGCCTTTTTGTTCTAAATTTGATGATTCGGATGATTATTTAGTCCATATTAGTTATGGACTGTCAAGAAAAAACATGCATTTGGCATGGTAAGTTGGCAAAATAAAGAAAATCGTATAAATCATATTAAAAATGGCAAATTTACACTTTAGCGGGCGTACCTAAAAACATATGACATGGTGTTAGACTGCATTAATATGGGAAATTTTGTAAAATGGAGTGATTTATAGTTCCTGTCGTTGACATTACCCTGGGATTACCGCATGGAGGTGATAGTACAGAATTGAATCCCCTCGCAGTGGTTCCCAAGGGACATTTTTCAGCAAATAACATTTCGGGCTTTAATTCTTAACCTACAAAATTGTTCGTCGGGCCGATTTTTAAATTCTACGTTTTTTTGTATTTTAAATTTTTTTTGTGAAAGTCAAAAATAATTCATTATTTTCGTTTTTTGTCCATAAAAAATTTTAAGGTACGCACTTTAACGGTGGGTCTCATACTGTGGTTTAACTTAACTATAAACAAAAGAAAATGTCAAGAAAATGTACACAAAACAACAAATTTTTGGATTAACTAAAGTTTTAACCTGCAGTATGAGACCCACCGTTTCAGAAAAGTCCTGCGCTTCTAGAGGAAAGTAGGAACAAGTGCAGGAAACAATACATCAAAGATGTTATTCCAAAAACAAGCATCCAAAACCAAAATTATAAATGTGTATGTACAGTTGTGGACACGAATTTAAGTCAATTCAAGTTTTTTCTAATTTTATTGTTGTTGTCTTTATTTTTAAAGATCAAAATAGTGGCCAAATTCGCCACGAAAGGCAAGGAGATGGTTCAGAAAATTGTACAGAATTTTAACGTAATGTTTGTTTTTTCATTTTGTCACTTGTTTTAAGTGGGCGTGGCTTTTAACGAAAAATTAGCGACATCAACCTTTTATCAAATTACATAGTGAAATTTAGGCAGTACTGATAGGTTCTGTACAAACTGTATATTTTTGGAAATGCTATAAAATTTCCTTAAGTCTTGCATTATTTTTATCTACAAATAGTCACCAGACTTTGTTTTTAGCGATTTTTAATAAAGTTAACAGCACTGAAATTTTAAATTGAATAGTTTTATGCTTTTCTTACCACAATGTAACAAATCAAAGATTTTTTTTTACGTTAAGCCCAGTATTTTGTTCAAAAGAGCGAAAAAATTACGCTCTGTTTGGAGCTCAAAAACTATACTAAAAACATTAAAAATGCACAAATTTTTTATGGTCTATAAAAAGTTACAATCATAATTACTCCAAATGTCACTTTTTCGCTACATTTTCAAATGATCCTGTCTATTAAATTGATGCGAAAAAAATTCCACCGCAATTTCGCAACAAGTGAAAAATCATTTTTATATATAGAGTTCACAGCTTTTTTTCGCAAAAGTACGAACAAAATACCGGGCTTTATAGTAAAAAGCATTTCATGTTAAAATTTCAGTGTTGTTAATTTAAAAATGGTTTTTTTGGCAAGAGTTCATAGAAATGGTATTTTTACAAACTAATTTGAAAAATGGCATATAATGGCAAATGCAAAAAAAAACTTGTCCTACCCATGACTATGACAAATGATATACTAAAAGAAGACGTATTTGCAAAATCTAAATATTTTTTATAACAGAGATATTAAAAATAAATAAATGACCAAATATTGGATTGATTGGATTGATCTCATTGTTTGAAGTCAAGAACAAAAAAAATTTTAAAAATGTTTATTTAATCAAAAAAGTTCTACACATAGTTTACCAAATTACCAAGGTCTGTTTGTGATGTTTCTCGAATAACAGTTCAAAATCCAGAAACATGACCATGGTCTACTTTAAAGTTTAGTACACAATATGTGTGTTCCCGTACTTTACCGCGGATACCCAAACTTGCCCAAAGGCGTTCCCGTACTCAAAATTGCGTGTAAATTGTTGTTTGAGCAGTTTTGGGTTCCCGCGGTATCGTACGGGAACGCACATAATATGATTCGCTTAGGCTCATTGTATGCACTTAAGATTTCACAGCTAATTAGATATTCGTCTATAAATTGAATTACAATTAAAGTCCTCGCAATGACAAAGCAAAATATTAAAAATTCCTATACATTTTTCAAACAAAAATATTTTAGTGTAAACGAGTCATTTATGCAGAATTTTATTTTTTTGTCATCTTTTGTAAATTCGTTTTGTTTCTAATTTTGTCAAAATTCTCTAGAGCAAGTGGAAAAAATGTCCATGTAGCAAACCTTTCATAATTAAACCATGGTTCTACGCAATACATTTGTGATTAAAAATTATATAGAAAAAATAAAACGCCTGTTCCAAATAAATTTTCTTGCAAAACTAAAATCCCAAAAAATATTTGAGGGATCGATAGAAGACTAAAATACTTTAATTAAAGGTACATGTAAAAAAACAAATTCAAGTATTTTGTAATACAAATTTTCCACCCCTTTTTAAAAATTAAAAAAAAAAACGCCAATTTTTTAAAAACTAAATGCTCCTCGGAGACGCAAATTCAATATTTGCTTTTTGTTTGATGAGCCTTTAATTTAAGGTGCATATCATTTAAATCTCCAGAACTTTTGTTTTTCGTACAATAACAAAAAAAATAACAAATGAAATTCAAAAATTATTTTCACAAATTTGTGCCGACTTTTGTAAACTAAAATACGAAAAAAGAATTTTAAAAATCAGTGAAGAGTTTTGGCCTGAAATGTTATTTGCTCAAAAAAGTACTTTTGGAAACACTGTACTGTGGGAAGTGTATTAATGTAAGTTTGCTCTGCTATAGCAAACATACCAAAAAAAATCTCTTGATTTTTTTTAAATTTCGGAAATATAAAAGCGGTCCAGGCAAAATTTTTATTTTTGTGAAAAAACGCTCTTTCTCAAACTCGGTTAGGAAACGTGAGTTTTCCTTTGTTTTGAGTACCATATTTCCAAGTTTCCGACTCTGAAAAAATGTTTTTGAAATGGCTAGGAAATTCATTTGCATCCAAGCCACATTTATGTGTAAGGCGCACCGATTTTTTGGGACCCGGCCCCTCTGATAGAAGCAATTTTTTTAGGAGGGGAAGGCATATTTTTTTAGATACTCCGCTAGAGTGTACCTTAGCCGTAAAAAATCATGATAAGTGCTGGCTATAGTACTTGCCCTATGATTTAATATTAATTACAGATTTATTAGTAAGCAAACACTTCAAGGTCCATTGGCTGATACATTATCGCTTTCATCGCCGTGTGTATTATTTTGTTGGATACTTTGAATCGAATGTTTTTTTCTTTCTTCCATTTTTAAATATTTCACCAAATCCGTTGTAAATTTTTCTACCAACATTAAAGCCTGAATTTCATTCATTTCTATTAGGGACGAGGCTAAAAACTGGCCAAACGCTTTATATTTATTATTGCCGACGACCTCATAATTGTTAAGTTCCATATTATTATGCACTGAAAGCGGAATTTGATGAGAGGAATTGTTAGCTGTAGCTGAATGACTTCTATTTGATTCTGATTGTTGTATATTCATACTATAACCGCCGGATCCATTTCTGAAAACAGTGATAAATTTAAAAAATCTTTCTTCAATGTGAATATATATGTAAATGTTTGTATACAATAACATCTGATTGGAATTCAAAACAGTGTCCGTGTTTCCATGCATATCATTTTCTTCGTCTTCCTCCTCCTCTTCTTCAGCATCGCTTGAAGTAGCAGTATTATCAACTTTGCCATGGTTGTTTGCTGACATTAAATACGGACGTCGTGTCTTAACATAGTCACTGAGAAATGCAAGATTATCGTAGAGCGACCATTGTGAAGTTACTGCGGAGTGAGGTTGTTGCTGCTTCATAGCCTCCACACGTCGCTTTTCCAAATTGAAACGATTACGTAGTTGCAACATGCGAGTTTTCACTAGATTGACTAAAAGAAAGCGTTTTTAAAAATATTTAAAGGCAATTTGGAAAGAAGTGTACTATAAATCTATTTACTGGAAACATTAAGATTTTGGGCTAAACGTTGCCAAATGCGGTCTGTAACTTCTCGATTACGATGCTGAGGATGTTGACGATCATAGAAAACAGGAAATTTTTTAAACTCCTGTATAAGATTGTTATCGAAGTCTTTAATTTCTCTTGGTTCATCCAAACGTGGGCGTCCCCGTTTTCGCTTTATTGGTGCTGACATTCGGAATTTGACGATTCACCTTTGGAAATTCTAAATTAAGTTTTTTCCATCACTCAGTAGTAAATTGGAGGTTTAATAAATTAATGCAAAATAAATGGAATTAACTGTAGAAAAATGTTTTGTGTTTATTTTTATAGTCTTGCGTTGTTCGTGAACGAACTAGCTCAATTGAACTAGTCACTCAATTGATTGAAAATCCTAGTTTAGTTCTTATCACTCTTAGTTCAATCGTTTATTATACCCTACACCACTATGTGGTCAGAGTATTATAAGTTTGTGCTGATGTTTGTAACACCAAAAAATATTGGTCCTAGGCCCACCTTATAGTATACCGATCGGCTCAGAATTTATTTCGATTTAACGATGTCCGTCTGTCCGTCCGTCCAGGCATTCTTGTGCGCACTCTACAGGTCACAAATATTAAGATATTAAACTTGGTACACCGACTTATGTCGGCCCAAGGACGACGCCTATTGATTTTGGTTAAAATCGGTCCATGTTTAGACCTAGTGCCCATATAATGGTCCCCCCCAAAATTATATTGTTTATACGCTGCAGGTCGCAAATAGTAAGATATTTTGATGAAATTTGGTACACAGACCTATGTTGGCCCAAGGACGAAGCCTATTGATTTTGGTGAACATCGGTCCATGTTTAGTGCCCATATAAGGGTCCTACCAAAATTATATTGTTTATACGCTGCAGGTCGCAAATATTAAGATATTTTGATGAAATTTGATACACACACCTATGTTGGCCCAAGGACGAAGCCTATTGATTTTGGTGAACATCGGTCCATGTTTAGACCTAGTGCCCATATAAGGGTCCCCCCAAAATTATATTGTTTATACGCTGCAGGTCGCAAATATTAAGATATTTTGATGAAATTTGGTACACCGACCTATGTCAGCCCAAGGACGAAGCCTATTGATTTTGGTTAACACCGGTCCATGTTTAGACCTAGTGCCCATATAAGGGTCCCCCCCAAAATTATATTGTTTATACGCTGCAGATCGCAAATATTAAAATATTTTGATGAAATTTGGTACACAGACTTATTTTGGCCCAAGGACGAAGCCTATTGATTTTGGTGAACATCGGTCCATGTTTAGACCTAGTGCCCATATAAGAGTCCCCCCAAAATTGGCTTGGTTACAAACTGCAGATCGCAAATATTAAGATATTTTAATGAAATTTGGTGCGCTGACTCACATTATATAAAATCTTTACGCAAGCCCCATTTTAACCCATTCGAATTTCGGATCCAAAAATTAGTTGGCTTTTACCCAGACTGGTGTAGGGTATTGTATAGTCGGCATGCCCGACTTTAACCTTTTTACTCGTTTTTATTACGTTTGGTCGCGGATAATTTGATTTCTTTTCAATTAAAATAAAATTTTTACAAACATTTTTCGTTTTTCCTTAAACTTCTTAATTTCTCTGATATTTTATGTTGTCCACACACGAAGGAACATTCGTCAGAACATGGGCATGTTAAGCTGCCTACACACTGGGGAACATTCGTGACAGAACATATGTTTCTATTTTTTTTTTTTCATTTTTTATACAGACGATGCACACACGACAACAAAACGTCAAACGAAACATCATTTTTGTTTGTTTGTAGAACTGATCACATGAAATATGGGCGGAAAAAAATCAAATTAATTAATTTGTTAATTGTTAGTTTTCCATATGCTGCTGTTTTTTTAGTTTTATTTTTTTAGTTATCACATTTTATGTTCCATAATTCTCACAAATATATTCATTTATAAAATTAATGCAGTTTTCATTATTTATAGTTGTCGTCCTTTTCCTATCAATGAACTAAATACAGCAAAAATAGTAACATCGATACACACGATGAAAAAGTGAGTTTGGAAACAAAAAATATCAAAAAATTTTGTAAACACGAAGGTCAACATGACACAATGCTATACACATTTCAACATTCGTAAAAAAATGGCCATGTGGAATGGAATGTTCCCTAATTCCCAAAAAAGTACCTTTTTCCAAAAAGTACCTTTTGGCGAAAAACGTACCTTTTTCCAAAAAAAGTACTTTTTCCAAAAAAAATTATTTTTGCCAAAAAAAAAGTACTTTTTCAAAAACAAGTTCTTTTTACGAAAAAGTACCTTTTTACAAAAAAAGTACCTTTATTCAAAAAAGTACCCTTTTCCAAAAAGTTATTTTTTCCAAAAAAGTAACTTTTACCAAAAGAAAGTACCTTTTCCAAAAAAGTACGTTATTCCAAAAAAGTACAATTTTGTACCGTTTTCGAAAAAAGTACCGTTTACAAAAAAATACCAGTGTCCTATTTATTTCCAATTTCGACTTTATTGACTTTTCTATGCAACAAGATTATATCTTATTATTAAAGCATAGAAATATAATTTTTAGATTAACATTTTTATAAATGGATGAATTAAAATAATACAATGTTAAAAAAGAAAACACATAATTATTAGATAATATTTAACATTAAATTATTAAATCAAAATCAAATCATAACAGTTATAGGTTTTTTATAGAGTTTCCAAATCGGTTAATCGATTAACCGATTCCTCGATTAATCGCCTCTATTTCAGTTAATGTCGAAACAAATAATTTAAAACTCAAATAATTATTCGACCCGAATAATCGGTTAAAATAGGTCGATTAACCGGATAGATTTTTAATATGGAATTTTTCCTTTATTTTTTTCCACAAAACTTCATAATTTTCTTAGCCTTGGCTAAAATATTGCAAAAAAATCTTAGAAAAATAAATACTAACTAAAAATATCACCAAACTCTTTAAAAATCGAGAGAAAGAGGACCTTAAGCCTTTAAATACCTTTTTTGCAAGGTTGGTTACCGAAACGAATAACGGTAAGGGTAACGGTATCAGATTTCGTTTGTTTAGGTAACGGTAACGGTATTTAAGACTGTTTCGGTAACGGTATACCGTTATCGAAACAGCAATACCGGTACGTACCGGTATTAAAAATTATGTTAAAAACATATTAAGACCTGTTAACTTATCTCAAAATAAACTGAGTTTAGTGCTTAACCATAGTTATGAATGTCAAATTTATATAGAAATATCTGTGGTTAAGGTTTAACCATGGTTATGTCGGA
Source organism: Leucophora obtusa (assembly GCA_949987735.1). Classification (NCBI taxonomy): domain Eukaryota; kingdom Metazoa; phylum Arthropoda; class Insecta; order Diptera; family Anthomyiidae; genus Leucophora; species Leucophora obtusa. The sequence continues at coordinate 367,272,943 of OX465295.1, forward strand.
AATAAGTTACTCGCCCTAAAACAAGTAAAAACATGGCATATTTTTAATTTTAAGTACTGAAAATACAGATTTTAAGCTATAAATTCAATACCGGTAGTTTTAATAAGTAAAATTATTATCTATAATTTTTTTGTAAAAAAAACACTCAAGATTATAAAATAAAAAAAATAAAAAATTGTAATTTTTATATAAAATAATAAATACCGGTAAAATACCGGTAACTACCCATAAAAATAACAGTATCGGTAACGATAACGGTATTTAGAAATTTTTTAGAGGTATCGATAACGGTAACGGTATTCAATTTGAAACGGTATTTTAGCGATAACGGTATTATAACGATAACGGTAACCAACCTTGCTTTTTTTGGAGAAACTGCAAGCAAGTCGGCATTGCACCAGCGAGACACGTCATGTGTTTTAGGAGACTGATAAATTTTAATAAAATTTGTTTGCAAATATTTTAACAAAATATCGAAGTTTCTATTTGTAAAAAAGAGCTTTAAAAAAACATCGCGAAAGGCCCAAATAAAGGTGTTTTTAAAACTTTTTCAAAACACACGACGTGTTTGGCAGGTTTTAGGAAATACAATAGACATTTCATTTCTGTTTTAATTCTTTTAAAAATTAAAACTAAATTATATTTCCATGTCCCTTAAGACAAGGTTGCATTTGTTTTAGAACTGTGTCACACAATCAGCGTTGCCATATAGCCAGTTTTAACTGTTTTTTTTACAGTTTTTTGGGGTGCCTAACAGTTTTCCAGTTTTTTCATGTAAAAAACAGTTTTTTTTAATTCATGGATTTTTTTTTACAGTTTTTTCATATTAAATCGCCACATTTGTTTCATTTACATTTTTTTAACTAAAATTTAAGAATTAAAATATAAAAGTGCTTATGCATAATAATTTGAAAACCTTATAACGCGTTTATAAAATGAATTTTGTATAAAATATTTGTATTAAGTATAATCCATTTATAAACTTAGAAAGTGATTATGCATATGACCCAAAAATTACCGTAAAGCTTTCATATTGTAAAAAATTAGTTACAAATCAAAACATAAATAACACAGTACAACACATGATTTTGGGACTCAATTCTGAGAATTGCAGTTGGCTGCATTAAAAATTTAATGCCATACGATTAATGCAGCCAACTTGACAAAACAAATGATGCAGAAGTTCTTATTTTTGGGGCTACTTTCACGTACAATTCTCAGAATTGAGTCCCACATCAATGAGCTGAAAAATGTTGTACTGTGTAAATTTAAAAATGCCAATATAATACTACAAAATTTGCTTACTGAAAAACGAAACATTTTTATAACAAATTTCATCAAAAATTAGCACGGAATGAAATTGGCTAAACCATATCTGACACGTCATAGATCCGACGGACATTTGTTAGCCGACCTTTTCAGATCATTTCTAAATGAAAAATAATTTAGAAATTCATATTTTTCATATTTTATCATCAAAAAAGACCTAAATTGATTTTTTATTTTTTTTAATAAATATTTGCCAATTCTGGATAATAAATTTACTATTTTTTCAATTATGATCGAGGACAATTCCAAATAACGTAATTTTTGTAAGGGTTTTTTTAAACACCGTCAAACAATTCCCGACATAACAATACTCAATCCCATGAAAGGTAATTATATGTGGAATGCAAATCTATAAAGAATATTTTGAAGTACAACACTGACCAGTAAAGTATTCTATCCTAAGTCAGGGGTTAATAAAAAAGTTCACATTTGGAAGGGTGATTCGATGAACTTATTTTAACTTCAAGTTCGGGCCTAGGAGACCAAAATTCTTTAAAAAAAAAGTAAAATTAGAAGTCTGTTCAAAAAGTCGATTACTATAAATGCCAAACGCAATTAAATTATTCCAATCTCGATATTTTGAAAATGGAGACCCTGGGATAATATTTTAGTCCCAGGATACTTCGGGATCCCAGAATTTCTTCTGGTTTTTAAAAGTTTTTCGAAAAACAGTTTTTCTATAAAGAAACAGTTTTTTATTACAGTTTTTCTAAAAAAATATATGGTAACACTGCACACAATTGCCATATTAATTCTGTAAGAACTCTAGCTTTTCTTACTTCTCTCAAGAGAGTGTGTACAACCGGTTCAAAACCACATCAATTCTACATGTTCCACTAGAATACCATGTAACCAGAACCCGTTTCAATGAAATTACATTTTTATTCGAATTAAAAAAATAACCAAAAAGCAGAAAATGAAAGTTAAAAAATATAAATTTATATGCAATTTGACATCTATAACCGCACACTGAGAAAATTGTCTAGGTACATGTTATTTATGAATTTTTACATTGATTCAATTAAGTTTCACTGGAATGCGTCTATTGAAAGTTTTAATCGAACTGATGCAGTTTTTGATAAAATTTTATGAAAAATTTCATATTATTTATTAAAAATTTTATACACCCAAAAAAAGTTTTATTAAAAAGAGCTTCATAAAAATAATTCACTTTGGGAAGAAAACTTCATTAGCTTACTGAAAATTTTCATTAAAACTCGTCTGACAAAATGCTATCTGCGTAACTCGTCGCTCAAACTTTAGGTTATTTTTTTATTATTAATGGCCCTTAGAAAACGGAGACTGAGGAAATCAGGGAGGGGAGAAGGAACAATCTTAATAAAATCTTCAAGACTTCAGATACACTCAAAAAAGTCTGACAGTTACTACATGACAGTTGTTTGTGTAGTAATCAGTAGTTGTTGTTGTTTTTAACAGTAATTACAGTTATTTTTCTATAGAAAAAAGCAAAACAATTTTCATGACGGTTATTTAAGAAAACAACTAACGAAAAGTACTGTAATTTCTTAACAGTTGTTTAAATCAGTTATTTTTAATATCATAATAAACAACTATCAAAACAGTATTTTTACAGTAAACAGTAGTTTTTTAGTTATTTTAAAAATAAAAAATTTCGTTGAATTTTTTTTAATTTTAAAAATTCTTAATTAGTTTATGTTTGTTACTATTGATATATTTCTAGTTTGCAAATAAAAATCAGAAACTTGTATTGTATCTCCAATGCATAAAAGCATAATAACTGGAGAACGCTTTGAATTTTTTAATTTTTATTTTAAATAGGCACATATTTTTGTAATCGAGAGAAAAAATATTTTTCTTTTTATTAAAATATACTTTTATAAAAAAATTTACTGTAAAAACCAGTAGTTTTTACCGATTTTTGAAATTTTTGTAATAAAAATTTATCAGTTAATTTTACGACAGCGGTAGTTATTTTTAAAGCATTTGTTAGTTATTTTTTAACAGTTAAAAATAATAAAATTTTTTAGTTACAACCAGTGTTGCCACCAGTAAAATAAAAAATTACACGGCTGAAGGTAAAAAATTATCCAAAACCGTATGAAATTACACAAAAAAATTATAATTTTTTAATATTACTTCAAAATAAAGAAGTAACCATAATTGACTTAAGCTGAAATCATAATTAAGTTTGCTCAAAATTTGCTTGAATTTTTACTCAAATGAAAGAGCGCCTATATTTGGCCTACCGAAATTTTTAAATTTTTACTAGTTGCGATGTCATTTTATGGTTTTTTGTGTATTTTATTTTTTCATTTATTTTGTTTGTTTAAAATGTTTTTAAATCGATTAAGTTGGGTACGATGAGTTTCGATTGAAAATTAACTAAATCAATAGAGATGGAACTGTTCTAAAATTAACTTAAGCTAGATATGGGTGCTTTATAGTATATTTAGACTGGGCAAAACTAGTAGTTTTTGGTAATTTTTAGGTTTTGAGCCGAAAACTATAAAATTATTTTAGTTTTTCCATACAATTTCATACAAACTGAAAACCAGATTCTACCTGGTTTTTGCCAAAAACCAAGTAAAAACATCTGAAATTTGTATTTTTGAGACACCCGATTTCATTTATAACTAATTTTCGATACACCCTGTTACAACGAATATAGAATTAAAGCAAGTGTCAAAAATATATTTTAAAATTTTTTTTAAATATTTCAGTTTAATTTTAAAATTGTGTGTTGTTATACACTTTTAAATGTGTTATTAATTTTTTTAATTTAATTTAACCATAAAAACATAAAGAAAAGTGCTTAATAAAAAAGTGATGTGACAAAGAAAAACTAAAAATTCAGTGTAAATGAATTGGTTTTTATAATTTAGTTTTGTACAAAAACCATCTGGTTTTTGCTCAGTCTAAATTCAGTATTAGTGTATTTTCATGTTATCGATCTTTCCCTTAACTCAACTTTTTAAATATATTTGGGCATTAATGGTTATTTAACAGGTATATAAAAATATTAGGTCCTTTGGTCATTTCTTACCACCTGGTTGGATTACTCTGACATTTCACTCTGTCGGAGCTAAAGTAATTTCGAACATAATTTCTAACGGTCGAGTCCACAGATTGGTTGGAGCTGTGGCGTTCGACTCTAAAGCAGTACTCTGGCATGTGGAAATTTTAAAAACTTGCCATTTTTTATTTATGGACCGATTTCAAAAATATAAAATTGTTGTAATTAGGAATTAAGGTTTTTTTTAATCATATGTAAATGTTTTTGAATTTATAAATTAATAATAAGACAAGACATATTGAAATTAACTACAATATAATGCACTGAACTATAGCTTAAATGTCTGAGTTGCTGAATTATCTCAATATATTTTCATTCTGTCACACTATTTTATATTTACAAAATCTTTGTCTACTATTATTAATAGTTTCTATTTAGTCATTAAAATATTACAATCATAACAAACCCAAATTTCCATCTTACGCTACATTTGCAAATGATATTGTAAATGTTTCACAGACAAACTCATTTAGTCTACTTTAAATATTGACTGATTTTTATGAAATTTACGAAGATTTCTCTAAAAAGTGAAATTACACAAAAACTACACAAAAATGTCATTATTCAAAAATTATCCAAGGAATGTGTAAACAGTCCCGTTTTTGAATAATTATTCAAAAAGTGGTAACACTGGTTACAACCTATGTCGCCTTTTTAACTGCATATACCTTTGTTTTAACTGTCATTTTCAGTAGATTCTACCGACTAACTTTTGTGAGTGTATTACATTTATTTAAATGCAATATTAAATTTTTTGCGGCAGTATTGACTATTGTTCTTAAATTACTAATATTTGCCAAACCAAAAATTTTTCAGCAGTTCTTTCTGCCATTTTCAATCAAATTTTAGTAGCTTTAGAAAAATTTTTGCAGACCTTTTTCTACTAAGAAAATTTTTAATTACAAAAAACCCTCAGATTCCAAAACTTTTCAACCTTAGAATATTGAAACTTGTTTTAAATATAGCGAGTTTATATGGCACGTTGATATTTAACAAAAACAGGCAGATATTGATAAAAACTTAAGGAAATACATTAATTTTCTCGATTAACAGACCCGAATAACCGGTTAATCAATTTTAGGCATTTTTCGAATAATGCATTAACCGGTTAACCGCCTACGTCGAATAATTGGAAACACTAGTTTTTTAACATTAAAAATAAAAAAAAATTAAAAATAAAAATAAAATAACAAAAAATATAAAAACTACATAAAATTGTCAAAATTTATAATTTTAGTTTGAAAATAAATCAAAAATATTCTTTTTAAACATAAATGCGTTACTATTAAGCTGAATGTGATGAGAAAATGAGTTCCAAAGTTGTACAGTTGGAACAAAAAAAAAATAAAAATACAATTTTCCAAAAAAGAAGTACCTTTTTCCAAAAAGTACCTTTTTCAAAAGAAGTACTTTGTCCACAAAAAAATTATCTTTTTTAAGCTGCCTACACACTAGGGAACATACTTAAAAAAAGAGAGCATTTTTTGTGAATGTGTGAGTGCGTTTGTGTGTGTGTGAGTGTTGAGAGCGTGCATTTCGTGTTTACAAAATTTTTTGATATTTTTTGTTCCCTCAACCATGTTCCCTAGTGTGTAGGCAGCTTTAGAGTTGTGAAATTTCGATACTTTTTGAGTACTCAATACTACTCGATACTTTTCAATTGAGTACTCGATACTACTCAATACTTTTAACGGTTTTTTTGAATTTAAAAATAAAAATGTTATGAATTCATATTTATTAGGAAAAATAATAACGATTCACATACACGTGTTAAATAACTATTGTTACTTACATTTTAATTAATTTAAAACATTTTAAATAAATAAATTAAATAATTTTTCCCAAAAATTCGTTACAAATTTCTTTGCTTCACAATAAGAGTTGTATTTTCAGAGCTGTATTTTTAGAGTATTATTTTTAGAGTTGTATTTTCATACGAAAAATACACATTTCTACGGAAAATTGCATCTTTAAAAGTATCGAGTAGTACCGTTTTAGTATTGAGTACTCAAAAAAACAGTCAGTATTGAGTACTCAGTACCGGAATACTCAATACTTTTACAACTCTAATCTTTTTCCAAAAAAGTACTTTGTCAAAAAAAAAAGTATCTTTAAAAAAATGTCCCTTTTTCCAAAAAGTACCATTTAAAAAAAAAAATACCATTTAAAGAAAATGGAATTAAAAAAAAAAGTATTTTTTCCTCCCGCCACGGATATTTCCACTAAGACAAGTTTTCTGGATATTCGGGGTAGACGTCAGCTAAGACGGGATTTTTGGAAATTCCTACCGGGACTGGCAAAAAGGAAAAGTGTCCCCCTAGACGGGCTCACAAAAAAATATTTGTTCCCTGGAGAATGGGCTAACTTACCTGGGAAGTAATTTTGGGATTTTGGACAGGGACGTTGTAAAAATTAGGGTTCAAAATTGGAAAAGTGCCCCCTTAACTGCCTGCCCAAACCGTCGGAGGTAGGAAGTTGAAATTTGTTATAAGGTTCTGCCACTGTAGTGGTCATCCACTAAGTTTTGATTTTTGGAAATCCCTACGGGAAATCTCAAAAGGCGAATGTATTCCCCTTGACGGCCTGCTCAAACTGCTGGAACTAGGTAGCTGAAATTCGGTGTGTAAGTACTTTCTCCTGTGTAGGCGTCCGCTTAGACGGAATTTTCGGAAATTCCTATCGGGAGGGGAAATAAGGGGAAAGTTTTCTCCTTGACGGCATCCCCAATCTCTTTTGGCTAGAAACCTAATATTTTGAATATGTATTCCCTGGAGTAGGACTAACTCACCGGTAAAGTACTTTATCGATTTTGGAACAGGAACATAGTAAAAATAGGTATTGAAAGGGAAAAATGTCCCCAATAACGGCCTGCCCAAACCGCTGAGGCAACGAAGTTGAAATTTGATATGAATTTCCTCATCCATCGTAGATAGCCGCGAAGATAGAATTTTTGTAAATTGCTAAAAGAAGGGGCAAAAAGAAGAAAATCCTCCCCTTGGTGGCCTGTAAAAACTCCGTTTGGTAAGAAACCTGAAATTTAAAATGTGGGTCCCTGGAGTATGTGCTAACTTATTAGAAAGGTACTTTTTGGAATTTTGGACAGGATCGTTATAAATGGGGGCTCAAAAAGGGAAAGTGGCCTCTTAACGGCTTATCCAAACTGCTGGAACTAGGAAGCTGAAATTCGGTTCTTAGGTTCCTCCTCCAGCATAATTCTAAACGGGAGGGACAAAAAAATAAATAAAAAGTGTACCCTTTGACGGCCTGGCCAAACGGGTGGAATTAGGAATATGAAAATCGTTACCCTTACCGATAACCGCATCGTTTCGGTTACCATCCAAGCAAAATACCGATAACCTTAAAATACCTAACGGTATACTGTTAAAATAACGTTATCCATTATCTTTAATATTATAAATCGCTTGCCAACCCTGATTTACGTTTTTTTTTTCATTCAAAAGACAAATGAACAAAACTACTTATGGGTCTATCTACCTTAGTCCACACTTTACCAAATTATCTTGACATACACACGTATATTGCAATTTGTAATGGATTCATTGCTAACAATCCACTTTTATGAGAAAAAGTGAACAAATATTTATTTATTTTAAACCAATTATTGTCAGAATTATTTATTTGTGGTGGTTGGGTGAAGGCTTTTATTATAAAAAACTGTATTTTAAAAAAAATTCCCCAAACGGCAAATACGACCTATCTACGCCGATGGCTTCAACAACAGACAATTAGTTGTTACATGCTCACGTGTTGGTATATTAAATGATTTATTTATATAAAAATTAAGAGGCAAAAAATAGTGTTTGTACTTAAAAATTACAATAAATTTACATTAACAATTATTTTACCTTAACAACAAATATTGTGTTTTATTTTATCTAAAAGAAATTTAATTCTAAACTTTAAGGCACGCTAACAACGTAACTTTATAAAAACTTGTTGAATTGGGTACTTTCTTTTTTTATTTTTTATTTTCGTAACTATTTCAAATAGAGGATTAAAATATTTATTGAAGTGTAATAATTATGAATAACTCGTTGGCCATAACTATTACCAGTCAAGAAATAAAATATTAATTGGAGACAAATAATTATGGGTAAAAAAAATAATAAAAATTGAACTATAATTATTGTTTTTAAGAAATATCCAATAAAACTTATAACTATTATGTCCTTGGGGAAATCACATAAGGGTATAAGTTACCTAGTTTTAGTATGTATTTGAGATCTACCCAAGTTGATTTTGATCACCCCTAGCTTGTGACTGCAACCATGAAAAACAATAATCACCACATTCTGGATAATCGGCCAACCATTTCCAGATGTCATCAACTTGTTAAAAACTTACCCCTAAATTCATAAACACTTTGTAAAATTACAGATGGCTTATTGAACAAATTTTGTATTTTGTAAACCTGCAATGCAAATAATAATAAAAGTTATTAACTATTTTAATTTGATTATATAATAGTTTTACTAACCGCAAAATTTTAGGTGAATGAAAACGCACCGATAGTTGTGTCTATATAAAGAGATTGTTCATTAGCCTTACCCACCTATAATTCCATATGACATTTAGCATAAATTTTTATATTATTTTACATTTTTCTAACTTTTTTACTTTTCGCCATATTGTTTTATCTTAATTTGTTTTAACAATTTTCAACTTTCGTAATTTTAATGCTATTTTTAGGAAATATACACATTTTACAAACATCTGGCAACAAAAAAAAACTTCCTAGTTTATTTTGTGTCTCGTACATAAATTTTTTTTATCATTTTCCCATAATATAAATAATTATTGACCATTTTTTAGATAAGAAAAGAAAGTTATTTAACATAATGTACAAAAGAATTTTTAATGTACCAATAAAAAATTATATTTTTAGGTAATTTATATAAAAATTGAAGGGTTTAATTTAAACTAAGCTAATGAAAACTATTTTTTTCTGTAGGAAATCCTGTTCACCAAGCATGATTATATGTATACTAGCGGGCGCAGCCCGCTACGTTGTTAGCGTGCCTTAAAGGTTAAGGAGGGGGGGGGGGCTGCGCCCCCCACAATTTTTATTAAATTCGTTTTTTACTTAAAGTTTTTTTATTTAAAGCCTTCACCCAGCCACCACAAATAAATAATTCTGCACAACAATAATTCTGCGCCCTCCCCCCCGGGGGGCTGCGCCCCCCACAATTTTTATTAAATTCGTTTTTTACTTAAAGTTTTTTTATTTAAAGCCTTCACCCAGCCACCACAAATAAATAATTCTGCACAACAATGGGTTTAAAATAAATAAATATTTGATCACTTTTTCTCATGAAAGTGGATTGTTAGTAATGAATCCATAATAAATTGCAATATACGTGTGTATGTTAAGATAATTTGGTAAAGTGCGAACTTAGGTAGATAGACCCGTAAGTAGTTTTGTTCATTTGTGTTTTGAATGAAAATAAATAACGTAAAGCAGGGTTGGAAAGCATTTTATAAAGCCCGCTACGTTGTTAGCGTGTCTTAAAGTTTTTTTTTTTAATTCCAGTTTATGTAAAGGTAGATCTGGCAATTCAAGTAAATTCACAAATTCAGTTGGAAAATTTACTGCGTCGGTTTCTTCCACCAGTGCTTCGTTACATGAAGTTTAAATATCGGAATATATAAGTTCCATTCCTTTTCTAAGGTTTTTTCTCTTTTAGAAAATTTGTTTAACTTTTTGGAGAGTAAGTTTCAATGCTACATAAGTTTCATATTCCGTGGATAGTGTTTGAACAGGTAATTCCCTCTTCCAATCAATTTGCATTCTCTATAATTTCAATTCTACTCGTTCAACGTTTATATCCATTTCATTCCACTTGTGTAGTGTTTCATTCCACTCGTTTCCTATTTAGTTTCTTAATTTTAGTGTTTCATATACACTTGTTCTTTAAGTTTTAGGTTTCTAGCTAAAGGCGCAGACGTTAAGGGGGGGGGGGCAATTTTTCCCTTTTGAACCACCATTTTTACCACGTTCCTGTCCAAAGTCCTAGAAATGCCTTGTCGATAAGTTAGCCCATACTCTAAGGAAAACATATTATATATTACAGGTTTCTAGCCGAAGGGTTCGGTTAGGCCATCATGGGGGAGAATTATTCCGTTTTTACCCCTCCCGGTAGGAATTTCCAAAAATTCCGTCTTAGAGGACGTCTGCGTTGGAGGAGGAACCTACTACATACATAATTTTAGGTCTCTATATCCAGCAGTTTGGCCAGGCCGTCAAGGGGGAAGTTTTTTCCCTTCTTACCCCTCCCGGTATGAATTTCCAAAAATACCATCTTAGGGGACGTCAACGTTGGAGAAGGAACCCAAATACCGAATTTAAGCTCCCTTGTTCCAGCAGTTTGGCCAGGCCGTTAAGGGGGAGACTTTTCCTGTTTTTGACCCTACCTGTAGAAATTTACAAAAATCTCATCTTAGCGGATGTCTACAATAGAGGAGGAACTTTAATACCAAATTTCAACTTCCTACCTCCAGCGGTTTGGGCAGGCCTTTAAGCGGCACTTTTCGCTTCATTAATCCCCATTTTTGCAATGTCCCTGTCCAAAAAGCACCTTCCCGGTCCAAAAAGCCCATACTCCAAGTAACATATGTTTTACATTTCAGGTTTCTAGCCAACTTTTACTATTTGTGCCCCTCTCGGTAGGAATTTCCGAAAATCCATCGACAGGGAATTTCAGCTTCCTAGTTCCAGCAGTTTGAGCAGGCTGTCAAGGGGGACACTTTTTCTTTTTTTGTCCCTCCCGGTTGGAATTAGGCTAGAAGAGGAACCTAAGTACCGAATTTCAGTTTCCTAGTTGCAGCAGTTTGGACAGGTCGTTAAGGGGCAACTTTCCCTTTTTGAGCCCCCATTTTATAACGACCCTGTCCAAAATTCAAAAAAGTATCTTTCTAATAAGTTAGCCCTTACTCCAGGGACCCACATTTTAATCTTCAGGTTTCCAGCCGAAGGGGTTTTTACCGGCCCCCAAGGTGATGCTTTTCTTCTTTTTGCCCCTCCCTTTAGGAATTTACAAAAATTCCATCTTCGCTGCTATCTGCGATCGATGAGGAACATTCATACCAAATTTCAACTGCATTGCCTAAGCGGTTTGGGCAGGCCGTTAGTGGGGATATTTTTCCCTTTCAACCACCATTTTTACTATGTTGCTGTTCCAAAATAGAAAAATTACGTTGCCGGTGAGTTAGTCCTACTCCAAGGAATACATACTTAAAATTTTAGGTTGGCCAAAAGGGATTGGGCAAGCCGTCAGGAGGAGACTTTTACCTTATTTCCCCTCCCGATAGGAATTTCAAAATTTCCGTCTAAGCGGACGCCTACACAGAAGGAGGAACTCACATACCGAGTTTCCTTTTGGGATATCCTGTAGGGAATTCCAAAAATACAAACTTAGTCGATGTCTACTACAGTGGAGGAACCTTTATACCAAATTTCAACTTCTTACCTCCAGTGGTTTGGGCAGGCACTTTTCCAATTTGTGAGACTGTTTATGTGGAGACTTTTCCCCTTTTTGCCCGTTCCGGTAGGAATTTCCAAAAATCCCGTCTTAGCGCACGTCTATGTCGAATATCAAGAAACCTTGTTTTAGTGGAGATATCCGTGGGGGAGGGAAAAAAGTAGTTTTTTTGAAATTATATATTATTTTAAATGGTACTTTTTGGAAAAACGAAATTTTTTGGAAAAAGATACTTTGTTTTTACAAAGTACTTTATTTGTACTTTTTTTGGAAAAGGTATTTTTTTTTAATAAGGTGTTTTTTTTGGAAAAATGTATGTTTTTTGGAAAAAGGTACTTTTTTTGGAAAAGGTACTTCTTTTGGAAAAGGAACAATTTTTTAGAAAAAGGTACTTTTTTTGAAAAAAGGTACTTTTTTAGCAAAAGGTACTTTTTTTGGAAAAAGGTACTTTTTTTGGAAAAAGGTACTTTTTTTGGAAAAAGGTACTTTTTTTGGAAAAAGATACTTTTTTGGAAAATGGAATTTTTTTTGGAAAATGGAATTTTTTTTGGAAAAAGGTACTTTTTTTGGAAAAAGGTACTTCTTTTGAAAAAAGGTACTTTTTTTGGAAAAAGGTACTTCTTTTGAAAAAAGGTACTTTTTTTGGAAAAAAATACTTTTATTGGAAAAAGGTACTTTTTTTGGAAAAAGGTACTTTTTTTGGAAAAAGGTACTTTTTTTGGAAAAAGGTACTTTTTTTGGAAAAAGGTACTTTTTTTGGAAAAAGGTACTTTTTTTGGAAAAAGGTACTTTTTTTGGAAAAAGGTACTTTTTTTGGAAAAAGGTACTTTTTTTGGAAAAAGGTACTTTTTTTTGGAAAAGGGTACTTTTTTTGGAAAAAGGTACTTTTTTTGGAAAAAGGTACTTTTTTTTGGAAAAAGGTACTTTTTTTGGAAAAAGGTACTTTTTTTGGAAAAATGTACTTTTTTTGGAAAAAGGTACTTTTTTTGTCCCCTTTTCGCCCCTCCCGATAAGAATTTCCAAAAATGCCGTCTCAACGGACGTCTACACCGGTCGAGGAACCTTCATACCAAATTTCAGCAGCAGCAGTTTGAGCAGGCCGTCAAGGGGGAGACTTTTTCCCCGTTTTGCCCGTCCCTGTAAAAATTTCCAAAACTCCCGTCTTGGTGGATGTCTACGATAGTGGAGGAACCTTTATACCAAATTTCAACTTCTTACCTCCAGCGGTTTGGGCAGGCCGTCAAGGGGGGCCTTTTTCCCCTTTTTAACCCCCATTTTTACAACGTCCCTGTCCAAAATTCTAGAAAGTACTTTCCAGAAAAGTTAGCCCCTACTCCAAGGAACACATATCTTAAATTTCAGCTTTCTAGCCAAAGGGGTTTTGGCAGGCCGTCAAGGGGGACACTTTCCCTCTTTTTGCCCGTTCCGGTAGGAATTTCCAAAAATCCCGTCTTAGTGGACGTCTACCCCGAAAGAGGAACCTACATAACAAATTTCAACTTCCTAGCTTCAGCGGTTTGGGCTGGGCGATGTTGAGTCAGTCAGTCAGTCAGTCACGTTATTCTTTTATATATAGAGATTACATAGGGTAATTTTTTGCGTGTAGGGAAAAAAGAAAAATTTTTTATTTTCAGACAAATGTACACGCAGAAAAAAACAGGTGTATATTTTAAAAAGCCCGCTATGTAAAATTTGCATAGTGTTGAACTAATACAAAAATACAAGTCCCAAATTCTTTATTGATTTAAAAAATATCACTTAGTCGACGAGTTATAGCCAAAAAACCATATAAACAATATGAAAAAATTCGAACTAACATAAGCAAACGCCGCGATACGGGTCTTCTAATTTAGCCTCTATTTTCACCCCTCACTCTCAGAATCGACCTAACTTTTGCTAACCTGAATTTGTTCCACAGTGTAATGATGCTGGATTTTCTCAAATTTTTATCTTATACACTCCTAAAAGTTTTTTGGTGGAATCTACTATATATATTTGTTCCTTTTACTCCTGCAAGGAGCATAGGGCCGCTGGAATCTACTGAAAACACATATTTTTGTAATCGAAAGAAAAAAAAAATTTTTTTTTTATTAAAATATACTTTTATAAACAAAAAGAATTGACTGTAAAAAACAGTAGTGTTTTACCGATTTTGCCAGTTGTTTTGAAATGTTTGTAGTAAAAATTGATCAGTTAATTTTACGACATTGGTAGTTATTTTTAATGCATTTGTTAGTTATTTTTCAACAGTTAAAAATTACAAAAAATTTAGTTATTTTAAACAATACCTTTGTCGCCTTTGTTTTAACTGTCATTTTCAGTAGATTCTACCGACAAACTTTTGTGAGTGCAGGTTTATTTTTATGTATAACAAAAAAACCGAAACCGGTTTTAACCGGTTTTTTGGAGGAAACCGTAACCGAAACCGGTTTTTTAAAAATAGTAATTTTCGAACAAACCGAAAACCGGGTTTTTGGACACTCTAATCGGGACAAGAAATCATACCCATTCCATGCTACTCTTACGTACTCAACTGGTACTCTTTTTTTTTGTTCACAAGCTGTCCCCAACTCGATTTACAACCAAAGAGTAAATATTCCCTTATTTAAGGGAATTTTTATATGAAATTGCAGAAATTTGGTTTAATGTGCAGAAATGTCAGAAATATGTGCTGCCATATAAATTTTACCCATTTTTTGTGTTAAAATGCCAGGTTCAGATGGAAATGAAAAATCTCCAAAAAAAAAAAACAAATCGTCCGATCGGGTTAAAATTTTTACCACAGGTGAAACTTTTAATTGGGCTTGCAAAACAACTTTGTTTTTTTGTCGGTTGGGCCTATCTCGGGAGTTATTTCGGTTCAAAGTTTGAAGTTGGACTTGCTTATAACTGTGCGATTTTTGGTCGGATTTTGACAGTACGCATAGTATTGGAAAGGTATTTAAAATATCTTCCATGTGACATTAACGATTTTTATGTTAATTAACCCATTACGGCTTAATTTAAAAATTTTAACTTTTAGAAGTTTTTTTTTAGAAAAAAAGGTTTTATTTCAGAAGATTGTGTATTCAAAAACAAAATTTGTAAGTAGGCCCTGTGCGAGATGGTTAAATAAATTCTAAACTAAATACAATTTGACAAAAGGGTTTAAAATTTCTTTAAAAAAATTTTTTTAATTTTTTTCAAGTTTCATAGAAATTTGGAAAATGGAATTAGTTTAGATTTTATTTAGCCAGTTCGCACCCATCCTTATTAATCATGGATGGTAACCGAAACGAATACGGTTATCGTTAGGGTAACGCTATTTTAGATTATTTCGGTATCGGTATTTTAAGGGTAACGCTATTTCATTTATTTCGGTATCGGTATTTTAAGGATAACGGTATTTGAGTTATTTCGGTAACGGTATTTTAAAGATAACGATATTTGGGTTATTTCGGTAACGGTATTTTAAGGTTAATGGTATTTCAGTTATATCGGTAACGGTATTTTAAGGGTAACGGTAGTCAGTTATTTCGGTGCATACCTCATTTTTTTTGCAAAAACCAAACTGAAGTATAAACAAAACGAATTAATCGACTTAATTTATGTGAAATACTCAATAACCACGTACAATGACCAAAAGCAGAGAATTAAAAATAACGGTAACGGTATTTTAAGGATAACGATAGTTCATGTATTTCGGTAACGGTATTTTAAGGTTATCGATATTTCATTTATTTCGGTATCGGTATTTTAAGGTTAACGGTATTTAAATTATTTCGGTAACGGTATTTTAGGGGTAACGGTAGTCAGTTGAAAGGGTTTTGAATCGATAACGGTATTTTAGCGGTATTGCCTGCCAACCCTGTTATTAATATATTAGCTGTGTTTGCGCGGCAAACTATCAACGTTGGCTTATGTTGTGTGCGTTTTGTCGTGATAGGATAAGTACACTATGAGACAAATGGTAGGGGTCAGTGATCGGGAAGGGTACAAACTACCGGGGAAAGTTATATCGGTAAAAAAGAAGTTATACGTGTCCCGGCGTTTCGCTGGGTCACCCCTAGGAATCAAGATATATCGATTTGACCTTTGGTGGTCTTTTTTTTTGACATAACTCGAGAACCACTAGTCCGATTTTGCTCAAACAATTTTAAAAAATTACAATTCCTTTAATCTGTTCATATAACGTTTTTCTATATACTCAACAGTTTTGCCGGTAAAAATAAATGTATGAAGAAAAAAATATTTTTTGCCTAAAATATAAAAAAAAAGTAATAAACAAAAGGTTATTGATTTTTATGGTAGCGGTAACAAACATTTATTTTTACAGGCAAAACTGTTGAGTATATAGAAAAACGTTATATAAACAGATTAAAGGAATTGTAATTTTTAATTTTTTTAAAATTGTTTGAGCAAAATCGGACTAGTGGTTCTCGAGTTATGTCAAAAAAAAGATATATCTCGATTACTAGGAGTGACCCAACGAAACGCCGGGACACGTATAACTTGTTTTTGACCGATATAACATTTCCCGTTGGTTTCATCCCATCCCGATTTTGACTGTCGCATAGTGTAATCATAAGAAACAATAAAAACAGTGCCCTGTTAACTTTTTCGGTTTTCCTTTTGTTTCTCTTATTCTTCAAAGGAATTAACAGGAACCCAATCAATATAAATTTTAAGGGCACCAAAGAGTACACTTTTTTCTTATGGGAACTCTTTAGCCTATATCCTCGTTGCTTTAACTTAACTAAAAACAAAATAAAATGTCAAAAAAATGTACACAAAACAACAACAAACTTTTGAGTTAACTATTAACTTAAGTTTAAACCTGCAGTATGACGGTGGGTCTCATACTTTAGGTTTAACTTTAACTTAACTATAAACAAAAGAAAATGCAAAAAAAAAATGTACACAACACAACAACAAATTTTTGGGTTAACTATTAACTAAAGTTTAAAACTGCAGTATGAGACCCACCGTAAAAATACAAGTATCCCGCAAACATTTGGTAGATATCTTCTAAGAAGGTAATAAAGCAATATCTTCTATTTTTCATTTGAATGAACAAAAAATCAAGTAGTATTTTGAAATTGTCTTCTTTTTATCATTTGGAAGATATTTTGGAGATATTTGGAAAAACCAATTCCAAAATTGTGTTTTTTGTCATAATTTTGGTATAATAATATTGCAGCAATATCACCTTTTTATCATCCGGAAGATAAACACATTTCGTTTAAAATTTTTTAAAATGTTGGAAAAAATAATTCAAAATTTGTACAAAAAACAATTATAAGAAATATACGCACAAAAAAAAAGGAGGAATATTACCTAAGAGCTATGTAATTATACAACTACATAATTTTCAAGTTAGTTTTACAAAGTTCTAGTAAAATATACACATTTTTTTGTGAAATACATATATACAATCCTTGCAAAACATATACATGTGTAGCGGAAAATATCCGAAAAATTACATATATTTTGCTAGAAAATTGTAAAACCTACTAGGAAATTATGTAGTTGTATAATTACATAGCACTTAGATAAAGTTCCACCTGTTTCTTTTCTGCGTGTAGGAAACAATTTCGCTGAAAAATGAAGATTTAGTGCGCGGAAAAAATCGGATATGATGAAAGAATGTAATTAATGTTTTTGTCAATGGATTATGTATGCAGATATTCTTTTTCAGAGTTTAATTTAATAATGAAAAATATAAGTCGTTTAGTTTATTTCGAGGAGTTAATTTAGCGATATCACCTTTTTATATTCTAGGTGATAAATTAGCGATATACGATTATCTATATTAAGTATCGCTTTCGTATTGCTTGGGAGTATCGCTATAGAGAGGACATTTACTCCCGGAAGGGGGATCTTCCGCAATAAGAATATGATTATTGCCGCAATAAAGTTGTTCTTCCAGGCGATACGATTGCGAAACATTTTCGTATTGTAATGTTTGCGGGGTATGTTTTTCAAACATGTTTTTTTTTCTTACAAATTCTTACTACACCATTTTCACTTTTATTTCAGAAAATTGCAAATATATTTTAAAATTTACAAAAAATGTTTTAAAATTATCCAAAAATGTTTTAAAATTGTCCAAAAATGGTTTAAAATTGTCCAAATATATTTTAAAATTGTCTAAAAATGTTTTAAAATTTGCCAAAATGTTTCAAAATTATCCAAAAATGTTTCAAAATTGTCCAAAAATCATTCAAAATTGTCCAAAAATGTTTTAAAATTGTCCAAAAACCATTGAAAATTGTCCAAAAATGTTTTAAAATTGTCCAAAAACCTTTGATATTTGTCCAATTGCATTTCAAAATTGTCCAAAATTTATTTTAAAATTTTCAAAATGTATTATTTGAAATGCATTTGGACAATTTTCAAATACAGATTTAAAATTTTTAAATACAAATGAATAATTTTGAAATACATTTGTCCAAAATTTATTTTAAAATTTTCAAAATGTGTTATTTAAAATGCATTTGGACAATTTTCAAATACAGATTTAAAATTTTTAAATACAAATGAATAATTTTGAAATAAATTTTGAAAATTTTAAAATACATTTTGGACAATTTTAAAATGCAATTGGACAAATATCAAAGGTTTTTGGACAATTTTAAAACATTTTTGGACAATTTTCAATGATTTTTGGACAATTTTAAAACATTTTTGGACAATTTTGAATAATTTTTGGACAATTTTGAAACATTTTTGGAAAATTTTAAAACATTTTTGGATAATTTTAAAATATTTTGGACAATTTTGAAACATTTTTAGACAATTTTAAAATATATTTGGACAATTTTAAAACATTTTTGGGCAATTTGAAAACATTTTTGGATAGTTTTAAAACATTTTTGGAAAATTTTGAAATATATTTAGAATTTTCTGAAATAAAAGTGAAAATGGTGTAGTAAAAATTTATCCAGTAAAAACCAATGGCCTTGCAACTCTCTCAATATTTTTTATTTGAAAAAATATTATGCGGCTTGGAACAGGAACGAGCTCCGACTGATTAATCAGGGATGGAAAAGGCTCACTTAATCGGGCTCTTATACCAAAAAATGTTAGATCGCTCCTACATATTTAAAAATGTAAGTAACTAAAAAATAGCTTCCTCTTTGGCTCGTTAAAAAAAATAAAATTAAATATTTAGATATTAGCAAATATTAGCACAAATTGCGAAAAAAAAAACATTTGCAAAAAGCGAAATTTTTGCAACAATATATTCGTTTGCAGAATGTCGATCTCTGATTACCTCTTTTAATTCATTTTCTGTACCATAAAGCCTTTTTCGAATTCCGCCGTTATTTTGCAACTTTTTAAGTGCGGTTTTTTTAAATATATAACCTAAGGATTAAATTTTTGTACCATAAAATCTTTTTTTCCGCTATTATTTTTCAATTCTTTACGTGCGTTTTTTTTTTTTAATTTATAATCTAGGGGCTATAATACACATTTCATACAACAAACTTTGGTGGCTAGTTGCAAAAAAAAATCGCGAAAAATAAAATTTGGAAAAAGGAAAAATTTTTTCATCAATATATTTGTTTGCAGAATGTAAATCGCTGATTAAGTTTTTTAATTAATTTTTTGTACCATAAAGCCTTTTTTCGCTTTCCGCGATTATTTTGCAATTTTTTAAGTGTGGTTTTTTTAAATTTATAATCTAGGGTCTATAGTACCAATTTTATACACAAAAGTTTGGTGCTTAGTTTGCAAAAAAAATAAATCGCGAAAAAAATATTTGCAAAAAGGAAAATTTTTGCGTCATTGTATTCATTTGCAGATTGTTAATCGCTGATTGAGTTTTTTTAATTATTTTTTTCTACCACAAAGTCTTTTTTCGCGTTCCTCTATTATTTTGCAATTTTTTAAGTGCGGTTTTTTAAATTTATAATCTACGGAGTATAATAAGCATTTCATAAAACAAAGTTTGGCGGTTAGTTGCAAAAAAAGAAAATTTTGGCATCGTTTGCAGAATGTAAATCTTTTAATTAATTTTTTAAACCCCAAAGCCTTTTTTCGCATTCCGATATTATTTTGCAATTTTTTACGTATGGTTTTTTAAAATTCATAATCTAGGGCTATAATACTGTTGGAATAGTATAGTTCCATTCTTGATTTTTTAAACTAAATTATTATTTTCCATCCCTGATTACAATCGATGTTTTGAGTCATACAAAGAGCGCACATAATGACCCTGCAAACATTTATAAGATACCTTCCAAGAAGATATTAAAGCGATATCTTCTATTTGTCATTTGAATGAAAATAATCAAGTAGTATTTACTTTGAAATTGTCTTTCTTTTATCACTTGGAAGATAATTCGGCGACATTTGGAAAAAAATAATTCAAAAATTTTATCTTTTGTCATAACTTTTTATGACAATATTGCGGCAATATCACCTTTATATCATTTGGAAGATAAAGAAAATTTGTTTGAAATCTTTTATCAATTTGGAAAAAATTTAAACTAAATTTGTATAAAAACAATCAAAAGATATATAGGAAATAAACTCGTGAAAAGTTAAGATTAATTGCGCGGGAAAAATCGGCTAAGATGAAATCAAGATAATTTATAAGTTGGTCAATGGATTATGTATGCAGATATTGTTTTTCAGGCTTAAATTTTATAATGAAAAAATTAAATCGTTTTTTTTATTGTACCGGGAGTTTATTTAGCGATATCCCTTTTATCTTCCATATGAGTTATTGCTTTCATATTGCCTGAAAGTATTATTTTAGTGTAACAGTTGTTTCCGACGGAGGAAACTTCCGGAATACGAAATTGATATTGCCGGCAATAAATGTTTTCTTCCTGGCGATATGTTCGGAGAATCTTCTTCGTATTGCCATGTTTGCTGGGTGATATTGGTTTGCGTATGTTCCTGTTCCAAGGCACATAATAGAACAAATGCTTTCTCAGTGATAGAGAGTCCCCCAATCTCTTTATTATGTATACTCTTTGCTTAAATATTTTCCAACCGATTTTGGATTTTTATGCCTTGGTAGAAAGGTAATTTAGTCTAGATTACGATTCTATAGACATTTTCAGAAATACGGTGATTTAAGAGACAGTATTTTAAAAAAATTATTTTTCCCCCTGTAAATTGTAAAACAAAACTTTGAAGAAGTTACTTTTCAGCTCTCCTTAAACAGTAAAAAAATGAATTGCTTTCCTATATAACAAATAACATCCAAGCACTCATTTTTATGACGTGCAAAGCAGACTTAAAGTATCATAAACACCTTCTCTCCTGTGACAAGTCAATATTAAATAAATGCGTTTTTCACCGCAACTTGAATGCATTCGCGCTGTGGTGTAATGGTTAGCACGTTGGACTGTTACACGTGGGGTTGCGGGTTCGAGCCCCAACCAAGGCAACATCAATTGATGAAAAATAGTAATATGTATGAGTTTTTTCTATCCCTCATACATATCGCAGCGTCCTCCTTTGGTGTTCCCATAGCACTTAACCCCACGGAAGTAAAATAATATAACAGGTTCTAAATTTCAACATCTCGCGCAATTACAGTGTTGCCATATTTGAAGCCCTTCATCTTTCACCACCTATCACTTCTTCTCTATCCCCTATCCAAAGGAAACAACACGTTAATTAATAGGAAGAATTTCCTGTGTTGCATTAAAAAAAAAAAAAAAAAAAAAAAAAATTGGGATCCCGAGTACAGACCTATCATGTCAACTCATAAATATCGCCAAAACTGTTTCACACAATAAAGAAAAACTCGAGATGTTTTAATTTAAGATTGTTTTTATTTTTAATTATAAGTCAAAATGTACAGTCGCTTTTCTGTATCTAAGAAGAAAATTACTTAGTAATGTGAATAAAGCTTTTCATGGAGCTTTTCTAACATTACTTTATTTGTTGGATTAATACATAGTCTGCATTTCAATTACACAGTTTCCAATTTCAGTTGAGTCAATTTTTCGGTCAGAATTGTCTCTTCCTCATCCTCAGCTTTGAACATTTCCTACATGTGAAATATAAAAAGTTAGGGAACAAAAAAGGGTTATCGAAAAGGTACCAAAATTGATAAAAGTTTGTGCATCGAGAAAAGTGGTTTAATGGTGCAAATTATTTGTCTACTACGCCCCTTTCAAATGGCGAATTTCTATAAGTACACAGAGAAAACTAATTTAATGCGACAACCGAATTTTTTGACAACTGAATAGTTTTGCTGCAGCAAATCAAATGCATTACCGACACAACTATAATATATTATTCCAATCGAAATTCTGTTGTCCTTCACGAATTTCTGTTGGCACAAACAAATATGCGAAACCATTTGGTTGGCAAAAAATTCGGTTGTAACAATGAATCTGTTTTCTCTGTGTTTTTACTCCAAAAAGGAGTTAAGCTTTCATGTGTAGCCATCTTAACGGATTAACATCGGGGGTATGTCCAACAATGGCTTTGATAACTTTCTTAACCCTAGAAGTGCATTGTTAGGCGATTCGACTAACATCAACCGTGCTTTACAAATAGCGATGCACTTCTAGGGTTAAATTTGCCGAAAAAGATTCCACCATTCAACTCATAATGAGTTGTAGTGGATTCCTCCAGATTTCGATTAAATTTGAATATGAGATAAAGAGGAAAAAAAAGTATATTTGGGGATCCAAAATTAGTTTTAAAGTTGTTAGAAAATTCTGTTTGAAAACTTTTTTAAATTTTGAGAACTATGTATAATACATAGATCATCCAAATACCTTTCATTTCATACCCATTTTGAACTTATTAGGTTTGTTCCACGTAATTCTGGGTAAAGTCTGGTAAAATGAGAGTAAACAAATAATTATCTAAAAAATGGCGAAATTGCTCACAATACCGGGAACGCACAAAACCATATTTCAAGCCCAAAAATTAACGTCAAAGTTATTCATATAAACTAAATCTATTTTTAGGAATAAAATATCGAAGGAAATAAAGAAAAAATATTAGAATGTGGTATTTAATAACGCTATTAATTATTGTTTATGTTTTGTTTTGGTAATTATTTTTACAAATTTAAAACAGCTGGGGCCGAATTACGGCATACGTGAACGAGTGAAATGGTTCGAAAGCCGTTTTTTACATGAGTAATTATGTAAAATCTGGTAATGAGAACACTATGTTTTACTTTTATATCCAATATAGGGCCCAACTACAATGTCTCTAGCCCAAAAAATTTCATTAAATTTCACAATTTTCTGAAATAAAAACTTTATTTCGAACGAAAAATTTCGATCACGAATGCCGCAATTCGGCCCCAGAGGAGCAATTCTGTAACTTTTTAACGACAAAATTCGGTATTTAAATTGACAAGTTTTCATAGTAAACTGACAACTTAACAACCGAATTTTGTCGTTAAAAAGTTAGAGAATCCCACTACAGATTTATAAACAGCTAGTGATTTGACAGTTTTACCATTTTACCCGAACAAAAGTACGGGTAACTTCTGGTAAAAAGAGAAACAAATTATTCTCTCATCAACGCTCTCATTTACCCAATTTTTAACAATAGAAACGCTTTTTGGTAAGATTGGGTTCCCGCGGTAGCGTACGTGGAACAAACCTATTTATTTACAATAGGTATGAAATAACAACAAAAACGAAAAAATGGGTAATTTTTAACTCCACTCTTCAGCCTTTAAACGTGATATTGATCCGGTAAAATGGTGCACTAGTTAACTTTTTCGTCCTATCCATCACATATCCAAATTTCACTTTCCTTGTAGGCGTCAAAATTTTAGTCGATGGGCAAAGTTTTATCAATTTCTGAGCCATTTCGTGAAACTTTAGTGTTGGCCCAGAATAACAGCGGAGAGGCTAGCGGATGCGGCTCTGAGAAGAAAGCGCCCGAAACAACGCCGGACAGTGGTAAGGGCAAGTTAGCATGGTGCACATATAACAAGGACTTTATACCTCTCATATTTCCCTGCAATCTAAAAAACTTATTGTAAAGTTGAAAAAAAATACTAAACGATGAACTAACGGATTACTTAATACGTTTAATATCTAGTTTAAATAAAAAAAATTAAAATTTGTAACAATTTTTTAAATTTAATGCATTAAAATAAAGAGGAGTTAGGAAAACCATCTTTGTTAATTTAACTATTTAATATTTCGTTTGCAGAGAAAACCACCAAAAATATCAAAAAGTTTGACATAAAAATGAGAGAATAAGAAAAATCGCCATTAAAATAAAATATATTCCATCTCACGACCTCACCGCTCGGAAGTTTTTAAATGCCAAATTGTATGGAAAAAAACTTTCTGCTCTTATTCTGGGCCTACACTTATTGGTGATGCACCAAAATAACGAGTTTTCGATATCCACCACTGTGAAAAACAATGTAGTAAAGCTTTAGATGTTAAATTTTTATAGAATGTACATTAGGGTGGGCCGATTTGTAAGGACAAAAATTTGTCGATATAGTGCCATCGATTCAAAAAAATCAATTTCGAGGCGCGCAAATTTCGTCCTAAACTCATCTAAATATCCAAAAAAAAGTTTTTTTTTCGAAAAAATGATATCGCCATCGTTTTAAGCGTACAATTTTACCTTGGATAGGATATATTTAAAGAGTTTGAAATCAGCGAATTTTTTTAAAAAACCAAATTTATAAAACCTTAAAAATTAACGCGTAAAGAAGATAAGATTTTTCGACAAAAACTCGTCCAAAACC
The DNA here is from genome assembly GCA_949987735.1 of Leucophora obtusa. Classification (NCBI taxonomy): domain Eukaryota; kingdom Metazoa; phylum Arthropoda; class Insecta; order Diptera; family Anthomyiidae; genus Leucophora; species Leucophora obtusa. The sequence continues at coordinate 367,297,517 of OX465295.1, forward strand.
TCAAGAAAAACATTTTTTGGAAAAACTGCTATCGCCATCGTTTTTAGCGTACAATTTCACCTCGGAGAGGTAATATTTAAAAAAATTAAATCAGCCGATTTTTTTTATTACCTACCAAAAAAACATTAAAAATAAAAGTTGAGAAAAAGTTAAAAAATTGAAATTTGGGCGCTTTGAAAATGATTTTTTTTTGATATGTCGTAGTGGACCTTTTATTCTCATGCCAAAAGCTATCAAAAAAAAAACAACATCGATTGCTAACATATTTATTGTATATATTTATTAACGTCATCTCTATATACTACAATTATACTTGCGCAAAAACCACCTAGTGTTTGCTTGTGTTTTTTTGTATGCGTTTTGACAAGTTAAAACCTACAAGAGCCAAAAACCAGGTAGTTTTTGCTCAGGTATAAATGTAGTATAATATTGTTGACACTAATTTTTATCGTAAAAGTACCATCTCTAACAGAGGTTCTAAGGACCACTCACATGGTCCTCATTAATTTCAATACCGATATTTAATGCAACAGATGGCGCCAACTCAAAAAATGCCAACGCAAAAAAGCTAACTTCTCAGGAGAGCTAAAAAACTAGTTTTCGCTAATTATTGTAAAAATAAACAATGTACCTTCCATAAAATGATTTAAATATTCTTACTAATTTATACCTATGCAAAAAAGGTCATAGGAATAGACAATTAGTTATTCCAAAGCTTACACCGTTGTTTTTTTTTTTTTCTTTTGATGGACCAACACTCAGGGGATGCCCCCTATTAACGCAGTGCATTGTGTTGGTATTAGGAAAATAGGTTATGAGGAGGAGGAAAGAGGGAGTAGTGTTTGTGAATATTTGATTTAAATTTCTTAACATTGTAAGTAACAGGGAAGACTTCTGCGTTGAGTTTATTCCACAAACGGCTAGTGCGACTGATAAACGAATTCTCTCTATAATGCGTCGTGCGATCCACTGGACAATCAACTACAAACGGATGCGCTCTACTTGATAAGCGAGTATTACGAATAAAAACTTGGGCTTTGGGGACAAGTTCACTTATCTCAGCCGAGCACTTCCCATGGTAATATCGATAGAACAGGGTCACACAACCCACATTCCGACGATGCTCCAATGAGTCAATAGAGCTGGATACCCTATTGTCATTGATAAGCGCCGACGCCCTCCAAAATAAGACTTCGAAGCTCCTGCCCATATATGGGAGTTGTATTCCATCTTCGGTCGGATATAGGTGGTATAAATAGTGAGTAAATCGGATGGAGTGAAGTACTTCTTGCACCGACGTAAAAAACCTAGACACTTGAATGCTTCCTTCGACACCTGAAAAAAATGTTTATTCCAATGGACATCACACTGAATTTTCTTGCCCAGAACATAAAGAGTATCCGATTCCTCAATACCGATATCACCCATACGTACAGATGACAGTGTTGACCCCACAGCCCTATGGGTCAACATACAACATTGGGTCTTGCGTGCATTAAAGTCGACCTTATTCGCACGACCCCACTCAGAGATTGTAGAAAGGTCACGATTCAGTGTGTCATTCATAATCTGCCTTTTGCCCCCAATCTCCTCAGGGCTTGGCCTACGATCGAAGGAAAATTAATGACAAATGTTGCTGTCATCTGCGAAAGAGTAGATAGGGTTGAAAATTTGACCAAGAATATCATTGAGAAAGATAAGAAATAGGGAAGGAGAAAGAACAGAACCCTGCGGTACGCCTGAATTCAGCTGAAACTCGTCGGATGAGACCTTATCTATAACAACACGAATAGTGCGATCTCTGAGAAAGCTCGAAATAAAACGAGCGAAGTCATTACCCACACCAAAAGCAATAAGCTTCGAAATAAGCGCCCCGTGCCATACACGATCAAAGGCCTTTGAAATATCCAGAGCAACCACTTTGCTCTCACCAAAACGGTGGACCGACTCCAACGCTCCGAGAGGAACGCTAACAGGTCTCCCGTAGAACGACGTCTGCGGAAGCCATACTGTCGGTCATTAAGAAGTGAGTTGGACTCTAAATAATTCACCGCCTTTGAGAGCGCAGAGCATATTGCGATCGGGCGGTAATTTTTGTTAGGCCGATCTTTTTTTGTAAGGGTTGCTCGAAAATACAACAAATTACCACCTAACTTAGACTTTTAATTTGTCGATTGATACGTTCAACAAGAAACTTTTGGAAGTAATTTCACTTAATGCTTAATTTTTCAGGCATTATTATACCCTACACCACTATGTGGTCATTATACCCTACACCACTATGTGGTCAGGGTATTATAAGTTTGTGCTGATGTTTGTAACCCCAAAAAATATTGGTCCTAGACCCACCTTATAGTATACCCATCGGCTCAGAATTTTTTTTTATTTCGATTTAACGATGTCCGTCTGTCCGTCCGTCCGTCTGTCTGTCTGTCCATGCATTCTTGTGCGCACTCTACAGGTCGCAAATATTAAGATATTTTGATGAAACTTGGTACACCGACTTATGTCGGCCCAAGGACGACGCCTAAAATCGGCGATTTTAACCCTAAATGGTTAAAATCGGTCCAAGTTTAGACCTAGTGCCCATATAATGGTCCCCCCAAAATTATATTGTTTATACGCTGCAGATCGCAAATATTAAGATATTTTGATGAAATTTGGTACACAGACCTATGTTGGCCCAAGGACGAAGCCTATTGATTTTGGTGAACATCGGTCCATGTTTAGACCTAGTGCCCATATAAGCTACCCACCAAAATTATATTGTTTATACGCTGCAGGTCGCAAATATTAAGATATTTTGATGAAATTTGGTACACAGACCCAAGGACGAAGCCTATTGATTTTGGTGAAAATCGGTCCATGTTTAGACCTAGTGCCCATATAAGGGTCCTACCAAAATTATATTGTTTATACGCTGCAGGTCGCAAATATTAAGATATTTTGATGAAATTTGATGCACAGACCTATGTTGGCCCAAGGACGAAGCCTATTGATTTTGGTGAACATCGGTCCATGTTTAGACCTAGTGCCCATATAAGGGTTCTCCCAAAATTATATTGTTTATACGATGCAGGTCGCAAATATTAAGATATTTTGATGAAATTTGGTACACCGACCTATGTCAGCCCAAGGATGAAGCCTATTAATTTTGGTTAACACCGGTCTATGTTTAGACCTAGTGCCCATATAAGGGTCCCCCCAAAATTATATTGTTTATACGCTGCTGATCGCAAATATTAAGATATTTTAATGAAATTTGGTACACCGATATCAGCCCAAGGACGAAGCCTATTGATTTTGGTTAACAGCGATCCATGTTTAGACCTAGTGCCCATATAAGGGTCCCCCCAAAATTATATTGTTTATACGCTGCAGGTCGCAAATATTAAGATATTTTGATGAAATTTGGTGCACAGACCTATTTTGGCCCAAGGATGAAGCCTATTAATTTTGGTTAACACCGGTCTATGTTTAGACCTAGTGCCCATATAAGGGTCCCCCCAAAATTGACTTGGTTACAAACTGCAGATCGAAAATATTAAGATATTTTAATGAAATTTGGTGCGCTGACTCACATTATAGAAAATTTTGACACAAGCCCCATTTTAACCCATTCGAATTTCGGATCCAAACATTAGTTGGCTTTTACCCAGACTGGTGTAGGGTATTGTATAGTCGGCATGCCCGACGTTAACCTTTTTACTCGTTTTTATATGCATTTAATAATTTTATATTTGCATTGTTATCTAATTATACATATAGGATCATATGTATAATAGAGATGAGCGATATTTTCATACCGGTGATTTAATCACAGTTATTGATAAATCACTGGTAACGGCAGTGATCAAATATTTCAAGTCGCAGTTACTCGGAATGTCGTTCTTTTAATATTTTTGTACTATTCTTTCTTGCAAACTTCATTGTGCACAGTAATACATGTTTTTTTTCAATAACAGTGAATTGCTTTCACACTCTTCTGAATAAAATGTCTCCTTCTATCATGTCTTTGTTACCGGTCGCAACTATTCTTCTTTTAAGGCCCAGTTTTTAGGAAGTGGATTATCTTTAAACTTAGTGTAACGCAGTTTGTAACTGGAATACTGCTTTTAAAATGTGGTTTATTTTGTTTTATTTCAATAAAGAAATAAATTATACTCGAGAAAAAGATTTTCCGGCAAATTTTTGTTAATCAACTTTGAAATGGCTGACAAAATTCGTTTTCGGTTTAACTAAGCCAAGTTTAACTGACATCTTAAAAACTCGCCATAAATATTATTTCGTTTATTATCAGAAAATCGCAGTCTTTTCCATAGAAAAACCGTGATCACGATCACAGTTTAAAAGAACAACGATTTGCAAATCACATTCACTGAGAACAATGTTACTGAAAAATCGCCGGATCGCCCATCTCTATTACAAACCCGTGATCGCGGTCACTGTTTAAAAGAACGGTGATTTGAAAATCACGATCACTGGTAGCAGCGTTATTCAAAAATCACCGGATCGCTCATCTCTAATGTATAATCAATTTTTAAATTTATAAGTGACTTATAAAATAAATTTTCCATACAAAATTCATTTTATAAATGTGTTTTAAGGTTTTCAAATTATTATGCATAGGCACTATAATGTTTATTTTTTTTATTTTTATTTTAAACAAATTTTATTTCTTGGTTTGTTACTTTTAAGAGAAATTTGTAACCGATTATGGCCTTTAGGCTAGGTTATTGTTATAAATAAAGAAATTAAATTAATTAATTTTGCACTTTTTTGCGTATTTTTTTGAAATAGCATTTTTTAGTATATCAAAACTAGAGATTGGCACGTGAGTGAATTTTCACTCACACTCACTCACGCTGACGAGAAAAAAAATCTAATCACGCACAATCACTCACGATAAAAAAAGTACTACTCACACTCACTCACTCTCACGTGAGTAAATTGAACTTTCAGTCACACTCACGCGTGATTCACGTGAATAACGCAAATTCACGAAACAAAAGCTTTCCAGAAAAAAATAATATTTAAAAATTAAGAAAAATTAAACTCGAAATTGCGCCCTGTATAGGGTTTGAGTTTCGGAAATTCCCGGGCGGGAGTTGTAAATGCTCTGGACCATTTTTTACAATCGGTATCAAACCACACTAGTTCTGCAACTGGTTCCACTGCAACCTATTCCATGGAACTAGTTCCGGAACTATGATGACGTAGACTAACGTAAAATCAATTTTAGAACTAGTTCCAGAACTAATTCTATTGCAGCCGGTTCCACTTTGGAGCTATAGAATTGGTTGCTTTTGGGACAATTTCAAGCGAAAATCATCGGTGTTAGAATTGACAGTAGAAGGGGTTGTAAAGAAAAGGTACCCAGGAAAATGTTTTACAATCGGTTGGCAACCACACCAATTCTACAACTGGTTCCCCTGCAACCTATTCCATGGGATTGGTTCCGGAAGCAGTTCTACGGATGTAATATGGAAGGTATGACTGACGGAGAATCAGTTCTATAACTAGTTCGAGAGCTTATTCTAGCGCAACCGGTTCCACTTTGGAGTTATAGAAGCTTTTGGGACAGTTTCAAACTAAACTTATCGGTGTTAGAATTAACAGTAGAAGGGGTTGTAATTCAAAAGTAGCTATTCTTCAACCGATTCTTTGGAACAGAAAATTTTGTTGGGTAGCTATTCTACAACCTATTCTTTGGAACAAAAAACTTTTCTAAGTAAGTAATTACCAATATCACATTATTTTTGAAATTAAATACTAAGTCACGCGTAAGCTAGGCTGCTTATAAAAACGACTTCGTTTAACAAAAAGTACTAAAAAATGTTAGTGTCATTATTTACCCACTTATTGGGTAATGAAAGCATTTGGTGGATATTATTCCATAGAGCATACAATATTAATAGGCCCATTAAGAATAAATTTTTCAAGCCTATATTGGCAAAAAGGTCAAAATTTGCATCTTGGGAATGCAATGACGCTTAAATGCTTCAGTTTCAGAAGATTGTTGTTACACAACTTTTGATACAAGTTTTGCGAAAAAATTCAAAACACTTTATGCCAAAATAGATTGTAATCCGCATTTTTTACGAAATAATCTTTTACTTTTACTACAATTGGAAAGTTTTGTTTACTTTTTGTATCGAATTTTTCCAGCTGTAGTAAAAGTAGTAACTTGTAGTAAGTAAACGAACTCGCCTATGGTGTTCGTTTACTCGAAATTCTTACTACTTTTACTACAATTGGAAAGTTTTGTTTACTTTTTGTATTGAATTTTTCCAGCTGTAGTAAAAGTAGTAACTTGTAAGTAAACGAACACGCTTAATAATATGTCTGTCTGTCAAAATAATATGTCTGTTGGCTGAACAGAAAAATTTGTTACTTTCAAAAAATGTATTCCAGTTTTTTGGCTTAATATAAAATTTGTTGATTTTAACATATTTTTTGTTAAATTTAACAAATCTAAATTTAAGTAAAAAAATAGTGAAACCAGTTTTATTTGTAATTATACTGATCGCAAAATTTGTTCAAATTATAGGGTCTCGGGATCCTCTCCGGACCTGGTCCATATCATCTAAGGCTACGTAAAGATACATTTTATCCGTTTTTCTCTATCTCCACTAATTTTCGAGATATGCGCCATTTTATTAAATGGATTTTTTTTTAATTTCTAAGGGCCGAAGGACCTACCAAGGGCCATTTTCGGATAGAAATAAATTTTCACGGGGCTATTACGTAGCTAGGGGTAGCCGAAATTTTCGTCAAATTTGCTCTATCTCTCTTAGTTTTTGATATATGGGCCATTTAATAAAATCAGGAGGGAAAAAAAAGCGTCATCTTTAAAACTTCGGATATACGGGTGGCGCCATCTACCGGGTAATAACAGTAACATGAAATTATATTTTAATAATAAATTGTGTAAAATTTAACGAACAGGTTGTTAAAAATTAGTTATAAACGAGTAAAAAGGTTAAAGTCGGGCATGCCGACTATACAATACCCTACACCAGTCTGGTGTATTGTTTGGATCCGAAATTCGAATGGGTTAAAATGGGGCTTATGTCAAAATTTTCTATAATAGAGTCAGCGCACCAAATTTCATTAAAATATCTTAATATTTGCGACCTGCTGTTTGTAACCAAGCCAATTTTGGGGGGACTCTTATATGGGCACTAGTTCTAAACATGGACCGATGTTCACCAAAATCCATAGGCTTCGTCCTTGGGCCAACATAGGTCTATGTACCAAATTTCATTAAAATATCTTAATATTTGCGACCTGCAGCGTATAAACAATATAATTTTGGGGGGGACCCTTATATGGGCACTAGTTCTAAACATGGACCGATGTTCACCAAAATCAATAGGCTTCGTCCTTGGGCCAACATAAGTCTATGTACCAAATTTCATCAAAATATCTTAATATTTGCGACCTGCAGCGTATAAACAGTATAATTTTGGTAGGACCCTTATATGGGCACTAGGTCTAAACATGGACCGATGTTCACCAAAATCAATAGGCTGCGTTATTGGATCAATGTAGGTCTGTGTACCAAATTTCATCAAAATATCTTAATATTTACGACCTGCAGCGTATAAACAGTATAATTTTGGTAGGACCCTTATATGGGCACTAGGTCTAAACATGGACCGATGTTCACCAAAATCAATAGGCTGCGTTATTGGGCCAATATAGGTCTGTGTACCAAATTTCATCAAAATATATTAATATTTACGACCTGCAGCGTATAAAAAGTATAATTTTGGTAGGACCCTTATATGGGCACTAGGTCTAAACATGGTCCGATGTTCACCAAAATCAATAGGCTGCGTTATTGGGCTAACATAGGTCTGTGTACCAAATTTCGTCAAAATATCTTAATATTTACGACCTGCAGCGTATAAACAATATAATTTTGGTAGGACCCTTATATGGGCACTAGGTCTAAACATGGACCGATGTTCACCAAAATCAAACTTGTTCGTCCTTGGGCCAACATAGGTTTGCGTACCAAATTTCATCAAAATATCTTAATAGTTGCGACCTGTAGAGTGCGCACAAGATTGCATGGACAGACAGACGGACGGACATCGTTAAATCGAAATAAAAAAAAATTCTGAACCGATCGGTATACTATAAGGTGGGTCTACGACCAATATTTTTTGGTGTTACAAACATCAGCACAAACTTATAATACCCTGACCACATAGTGGTGTAAGGTATAATAATTTTGAAAATTAATACTCAAAATTAGTTAACTACTGAGAATAAAGACAAACCACCCGCCTCTTCTGCTGCTAAAAAGTCTCTATAATTTTATATGCAAACTGGTTTTAAGAGAAACAGTTTTTAGAGTTTTTATACCCTACACCACTACGTGGTCAGGGTATTATAAGTTTGTGCTGATGTTTGTAACACCAAAAAATATTGGTCCTAGACCCACCTTATAGTATACCGATCGGCTCAGAATTTTTTTTTATTTCGATTTAACGATGTCCGTCTGTCCGTCCGTCCCTCCGTCCGCCTGTCTGTCCATTCATTCTTGTGCGCACTCTACAGGTCGCAAATATTAAGATATTTTGATGAAACTTGGTCCAACGACTTATGTCAGCCCAAGGACAAAGCCTATTGATTTTGGTTAAAATCGGTCCATGTTTAGATCTAGTGCCCACATAAGGGTCCCACCAAAATTATATTGTTTATACGCTGCAGGTCAGAAATATTAAGATATTTTGATGAAATTTGGTATACAGACCTATGTTGGCCCAAGGATGAAGCCTATTGATTTTGGTGAACATCGGTCCATGCGTAGATCTAGTGCCCATATAAGGCTCCTACCAAAATTATATTATTTATACGCTGCAGGTCGCAAATATTAAGATATTTTGATGAAATTTGGTACACCGACCTATGACAGCCCAAAGACGAAGTCTATTGATTTTGGTTAACACCGGTCCATGTTTAGACCTAGTGCCCATATAAGGGTCCCCCAAAAATTATATTGTTTATACGCTGCAAGTCGCAAATATTAAGATATTTTGATGAAATTTGGTACACAGACCTATGTTGGCCCAAGGACGAAACCTATTGATTTTGGTACACAGCGGTCCATTTTTAGACCTAGTGCCCATATAAGGGTCCCCTCAAAATTATATTGTTTATACGCTGCAAGTCGCAAATATTAAGATATTTTGATGAAACTTGGTACACAGACCTATGTTGGCCCAAGGACAAAGCCTATTGATTTTGGTGAACATCGCTCCATGTTTAGACCTAGTGCCTATATAAGGGTCCCCCCAAAATTATATTGTTTATACGTTGCAGGTCGCAAATATTAAGATATTTTGATGAAATTTGGTACACCGACCTATGTCAGCCCAAGGACGAAGCCTATTGATTTTGGTTAGCACCGGTCCATGTTTAGATTTAGTGCCCATATAAGGGTCCGCCCAAAATTATATTGTTTATACGCTGCAGGTCGCAAATATTAAGATATTTTGATGAAATTTGGTACAGAGACCTATGTTGGCCCAAGGACGAAGCCTATTGTTTTTGGTTAACAGCGGTCCATGTTTAGACCTAGTGCCCATATAAGGGTCCCCCCAAAATTATATTGTTTATACGCTGCAGGTCGCTAATATTAAGATATTTTGATGAAACTTGGTACACAGACCTATGTTGGCCCAAGGACGAAGCTTATTGATTTTGGTGAACATCGGTCCATGTTTAGACCTAGTGCCCATATAAGGGTCCCCCCAAAATTATATTGTTTATACGCTGCAGGTCGCAAATATTAAGATATTTTGATGAAATTTGGTACACCGACCTATATCAGTCCAAGGACGAAGCCTATTGATTTTAGTTAACACCGGTCCATGTTTAGACCTAGTGCCCTAGGGTCCCCCCAAAATTGTCTTATTTACAAACTGCAGATCGCAAATATTAAGATATTTTAATGAAATTTGGTTCGCTGACTCACATTATAGAAAATTTTGACACAAGTCCCATTTTAACCCATTCGAATTTCGGATCCAAACATTAGTTGGCTTTTAACCAGACTGGTGTAGGGTATTGTATAGTCGGCATGCCCGACTTTAACCTTTTTACTTGTTTAATGCGTATTTTTATACCCTACACCACTAAGTGGTCAGGATATTATAAGTTTGTGCTGATGTTTGTAACACCAAAAAATATTGGTCCTAGACCCACCTTATAGTATACCGATCGGCTCAGAATTTTTTTTATTTCGATTTAACGATGTCCGTCCGTCTGTCTGTCCATTCATTCTTGTGCGCACTCTACAGGTCGCAAATATTAAGATATTTTGATGAAACTTGGTACACTGACTTATGTCGGCCCAAGGACGAAGCCTATTGATTTTGGTTAAAATCGGTCCATGTTTAGACCTAGTGCCCATATAAGGGTCCCCCCCTAATTATATTGTTTATACGCTGCAGGTCGCAAATATTAAGATATTTTGATGAAATTTGGTACACAGACCTATGTTGGCCCAAGGACGTAGCCTATTGATTTTGGTTAATACCGGTCCAAGTTTAGACCTAGTGCCCATATAAGGGTCCCCCCAAAATTATATTGTTTATACGCTGCAGGTCGCAAATATTAAGATATTTTGATGAAATTTGGTACACCGACCTATATCAGCCCAAGGACGAGCCTATTGATTTTGGTTAACACCTATCCATGTTTAGACCTAGTTCCCATATAAGGGTCCCCCCAAAAATTGGCTTGGTTACAAACTGCAGGTCGCAAATATTAAGATATTTTAATGAAATTTGGTTCGCTGACTCACATTTTAGAAAAATTTGACACAAGTCCCATTTTAACCCCTTCGAATTTCGGATCCAAACATTATTTATTTATTATTCAAATAAACCAACTGAGCCCTTAGGGCCATATATAGTTGGTAGACTAACAAAAACAGGTTATTTTATAATATTTCTTAAAACTATAGACTTAAAAATTAATTAGATTTGTATATAAGAGCATTAGTTGGCTTTTAACCAGACTGGTGTAGGGTATTGTATAGTCGGTATGGCCGACTTTAATCTTTTTACTCGTTTAATATTAATAAGCAAAATTTTGTGCTAATTATACAAAACTAATGCAGAGAACATATCAAACAGCACAAGTGCACTTTACAATTTAATTAAAATTGCTTAAAAACAATAAAAATAATTAATTAAAAACACCACATTTTTCATGTTTGTTATTTTACGCTGAAACTCTCTTAAAACCAGTTCAGCTTTTTAGATGAGAGCCGTGGATAGTGCCTGGTTAAATGAAGATAATTTAATACTTCATACAAAAGTAGTTTTTGTTTGTTTTTTATGAATGCGTTTTGACAAGTAATAATTACCCAGGTGGAAATTGCCCACGGTAGAAAAAAATAGTACTGGGAGAGCACTGTTTTTTTATTATGCCAGTACCATTCAAAATGTGCTTTGCCACTGTTTTCTGCTATTTTAAAAAGATTTTTGTGACACTTCTTTACCCTAATTCAGTCACCAGAGAAACCAGAAAATTTAAGAAAAACTTATTTTCTAGTTTTGCAATTATTAAATATTTTATTACACAATAAAAAACAACAAAATTAATTTGAAACAAAGATATATATTTTTTTATTATTTTATTAAAATTTAGGGTGATTCACCATCAGATTTTATATTGTTTTTATACTGATTTTTTGTATTTAAAGTACTGGCAAGTTACTGAATATTTTTAATTTATAGTACTGGGAAAACACCAGGAAGTAACAAAATCCAACACTGGGCCAACGTGGGCAAATACCTACGGCCAAGCGTATATTGGTGTTATCATTTCGACATCGTACCAGTACTAGAAATGTAAAAAATCCGACACATTGCCAGTACATGCACTACCAACTCCAATGCTGAGCCAGCACTGTGCCGTTCGTATTTTTCTATCTGGGTAGCAACGGTTAAAAACTAGGTAGTTTTTGCTCAGTCTAAATGCAGTATAAATCCTTGTTGAAATCAGTGTTTCCAAACCCGTTTGGCAGATTTTTCTACTGACGTATTATTTTAAGTGTAGGGAAGGAGGATACAGGTGGGCCGAAATCATTATCATTAATTTATGAAATGACAACCGATGTTTTTTCTTCCATTTAATTTTCATATTAAAAAATGTGATTGAGAAGCACTAATGGGGCATTCGACAGCTTCAGAACCCAAAACTTTGGCTTATTTACTATTTTGGCTAGAAGCGAGGAATCGGCATACCAAAATATCAAATTAAAAGTAATGAACATTTTTCATTACAATTACTCCTATATAAATAGTAATGAAATTTTTTTATCTTTTTGTAATGGAGCGAATATATGTATGTAGACAAATACCAACAAAATAAATAAAAATAATGAGTTTTGACACTGAATTATATGTAGTAGACAATAATTCTACTGCTTTTTATTTAAGTATTAGTAATGAGCACCCATTGCTGAGATTATGCTGGGTCTCTCTTTCGGTAAAATGAGAGTAAATTTTTCTTGAATTCATTCAATAAAAAGGTGAATGATAAATGAAATTCATTCGATTCTTATTAAAGATTTGGGAATGCAGCCAATGAATGAATTCTTTAGGAATGGTTACACGTAATGGTGTAAATAGAAAGATTTTCTAAATTTAATTTAATAAATTTAAATCATTTGAATTTTGCAAATTCTATGGGTTATTCGGTAATATCTCCGATGACATTTTTTAGTTTTGCTTTGTTCGAAAAGGTATTTTAATACCAATAAATGCTTAAATTTTGTAGATAACCAAAATGTGCCAAAATTGTATCGGTTGTGCCATGCACTATAGGTAAAATGACCCCAATTTCTGGCCAAAACTAGAAGGAATCACTGAATAGGGATGAAAACCTATATACGGGAGTTTTCAAGGTTGCTGATTTCGAATATGAGATAAAATTTTTCAAATTCAAAATGGCGAATCCAATATGGCGGCGTAAATTTTAAAATTTCTTCTGATTTACATGAAAATCGGTCTACGGGGGTTTTCAAGGTTGCTGATTTCGAATCTAAGGTAAAATTTTTCAAATTCAAAATGGCGAATCTATTATGGCGGACTAAATTTTAAAATTTCTTCTGATTTGCATGAAAATTGGTATACGGGGGTTTTCAATGTTGCTGATTTCAAATCTGAGGTAAAAATTTTCAAATTCAAAATGGCGGATCCAATATGACGGCGTAAATTTTAAAATTTCTTCTGATTTGTTTGGGTAAAAATTTTAACTGTGTACAATGCAAACTTTTTTTGTCCAAAATCTCAAAAAAGAAAATAAAAAAATATTTTTTTTTAAATCTGGGGCATAGTATAGCAGAAAATTGAACAAGTAGAAACTTTTGTAAAAACTATTTTTTTTAATAAAGCTATTTAAAATTTTGCTTTACATTTCATTATCTAAAGTAATTTAATTTTTATTGTTTAATAAAGCCATTTAAAATTTCCTCTTTGTTCGTTCAGATTTCTCAGGATACTCTTTCTTTGGAAGCCCTATTGAAGCTGCAGTTGGCTTAGTTTTAATTGCCAAAATAAATGCAGCGTTTAGCCAGAGTTCGTTTTGCATTGAGAACTCTCCCATCTAACTGAGATATTCTTACAAAAAATTCGCACTTTCTCCTTCCCATAAGCCGATTCCTCATTCAAAACATTGCCGCATTCAGCTTTACCAACAATAAAATTGTAAACAGTAGTATTCTTCTCCTCTCTATTTTGCTCATCCAACCAAATTACCGCAAGTACGCCATTTTAGAAGCGGAAGCTGCCTACCAAAAATGATATTTCTCAAAAGTTGCAAAAAAAATGGCAAAAAATAAAACTTGCAAAAAGGAAAATTTTTTTTCATCAATATATTTGTTTGCAGAATGTAAATCGCAGATTAAGTTTTTTAATTAATTTTTTGTACCTAAAGCCTTTTTTCGCTTTCCGCGAATATTTTGCATTTTTTTAAGTGTGGTTTTTTTAAATTTATAATCTAGGGACTATGGTACCAATTTTATACACTAATGTTTGCAAAAAAAAAAAATCGCGAAAAAAATATTTGCAAAAAGGAAAATTTTCGCTGATTGAGTTTTTTAATTATTTTTTTCTACCATAAAGCCTTTTAAGTGCTGTTTTTTAAATTTATAATCTAGGGAGTATAGTGCCCATTTTAAAAAACAAAGTTTGGTGGTTAGTTGCAAAAAAGAAAATTTTGGCATCGTTTGCAGAATGTAAATCGCCTATTAAGCCTTTTAATTAATTTTTTGAACCCCAAAGCCTTTTTTCGCATTCCGACATAATAAAGTGCGTTCCTTTACTTTTTGGGTAAAGTTCGGTAAAATGAGAGTAAGCAAAAAATCCTCTCACAAAATGACAAAATTACCCAACAGTAAAGGAACGCACAAAACCACTTTTCGAGCCCAAAAATGCATTTCAAAGAAAAATGTGAAAATGCGTATAATTTTAGTTTGAAAAATTTAATAAACACTCATATTTATTTGCATTTCAAAGTTCTTATTGATTTTGTTCAATTAATTATTAGGTGTGTTTGGGTACTTTTCCAGTAAAGTCCAGTAAAAATTACTCAGTAACAAATTTACAGAGAGTAAGGCAAAATTTACTCTCAAAAAGAAAAATATCTAAAAAGTACGCAAACAGAAAAATTGTAAGAAATAGTAAAATACTGCTGCCAACTTCTTCCCTAAAAATATCGCTAAATCAAACTAAAAAATCACTAGAAAATATCTAAATTATAAAAAAAAAATATATAGCGATAAATCCCTAAATTGCACGAACTTTTTAGGTTCTGTTGAAAAATTTCACAAAAATAGCTATATTTTTCAAACTTCTTAAAACTTTCTTAAAAAATTATTGATACATCACCAAAATTTTTGGATCTTTTTTGTTTTCCATAAAAATTTACCGATAAATCGCTGAATAATAATGATTCAAAAATTCTGTCAAGGAAATAAATGTAAAAAAATGCTAAAAAAAATGTGAAGACTGTCTTAAAAAGAAAAATCGCTAGTTTTCCCACTAATAGCTAAATTATATTTAATCCCGCTAAACGAGTTGAAGTATCGCTAGATTTGCCGAGAAAATAGCTAAATTGGCAACAGTTATAAAAATAGCTGATTGCGAAATAAACCTATTCAAATTATCGGATTAATAAATAAAACCTAATAAAATTATCACTTACTTACTCCTTCCATCGTAAATAAGCTTATATTTAAATATTTTTTATTTTTACAAAAAATTATTTCAAAATTATTTAGACAAATGTTTTGTTTCTTCAATCATATGTTTTAAATCATATGTTTTTTTTCTTACAAATTCTTACTAGCAAAAATTCATCCAGTAAAAACTTGTAAGTTCTCTGGTATTGAACTGTCACTTTACCCTCTATTTTTCCTCTCCCCTTACTGAGTAAATGTGTAAACAAACACCTTCCAGTAAAAACTTGTACAAATTTGTACGAATTTGTACAAATTTTCGGGTACGCAAACACACTTATTATAAATAACACATTTCTTTTGTGTATTGCTTAGTATAATAGGTCCATTCGATTACTGGATAATTTGTACAAATTTGTACAAATTTTTACTGGATGGCGTTCGTTAACACAAATACTCAGTAAACAGAAAGAAAAAAGGGAGAATAAAGTGACAGTTCTATGCTGAGAGTTTCTAAGTCTTCTTCTTTTTCTTGCAAATTTTTACTGGATAAATTTTTGCCAGTAAGAATTTGCAAGCAGAAAAAAACATGTTTCGAAAACATATTAAAATTATTTTCTAATTATGTTATTTTTTGGAAATGCAAAGCAGTAAAACTTTCAAAATAAATTATGGAAAAGATAAGAAAACCGTAGCGACCAGTTAAAATTTATTTGTATATTTGGTGTTGTAATCAGCTGTGTCTACAAACTTGCAAATTGTTGCAAATTTTCTGTTCGCGTACATGTTTGGGAAAATTTTATTTTGAGAGTAAATCTTGTCTTACTCTCTGTAAGTTTGTACTGAGTAATTCTTACTGGACTTGACTGAGAAAAGTAATCGAATGGACCTAATTTAATTTTTCAATTATTGTTTTTGGTTATCATTGCATCAGCTGTTAGTGTTACAATTTACCAAAGTTACCCGAAGAAAAAGTTTGGGTAACTTTGGTAAAAAGAGAAACACAAATGCACTCTCTTGAATGCTGTCATTTACCCAATTTTCGAGTACGGGAACGCTTTTTGGGTAAGTTTGGGATCCCGCGGGTTCCCGCGGTAACGTAAAGGAACGGACCTATTTCGTTGTTGATTACAATCGATGTTTTGAGCAGTGTTGCCAGGTTAATTGGTCAAAAAATCGTCAAATATTTTTGAAAAAATCGTCATTGCGTTTTGAAATAGCGTCAAAATATTGCTAAAAATCGTCAAAACTATTAATTAGAAATTTAAACCTTAATAATCAAATATTTTTATAATTATAACCCTAAAATCATAATATAAAATTTAAAAAATCACCTGGTTTTCGGAGTCAGTTGTAATTTAAGAAAAATTCTAAAACTTTAGTTTTTTATTTGGTTGGTTGAAGTGAAGGAAACTTTCAATGTAAATTGATTTTGTAACAAAAACAAATTGCTATAGAAATAACGCAACAAGTGTTTTAGAAAATAATCCTTTAATACTCGTATCTCCAAATTAATTGTTCGAAAGAAAAAGTTCATTAAAAAAAAATTTCGTGTCGAGAAAACTTTAGCCTAATAGATATTTCACAGGTACCTACTAAAGAATTTACATGAAAAGAGTCCGATATGAGATATACATCTCTTCGAAAAACACGTTACATTTATTAGAGATTTAGTAAAAACTATTTTAAACAAAAATAATTACCAGATTCTGTGTTAGTTTTATTACAAAAAACCATCAGATTCTAAAATGACTACCTTAAATAAAAATTTTATGATAAATATATATTACCTGAATATATTTTCAGATTTATTGATTTAGATAATGGAAAAATAACGTATTTTTTAACAATTATTACTATTGAAAAAAATCGTCCTTTTGAAGAGGAAAATCGTCAAATCGTCATTTGGCTATTTTCGATAGTAAAAATCTTCAAATCGTCAAAACTGGCAATATTGGTTTTGAGTCATACAAAGAGCGCACATAATGACCCTGCAAACATTTGGAAGATACCTTTCAAGAAGATATTAAAGCGATATCTTCTATTTTTAATTTGAATGAAAATAATCAAGTATTGTTTACTTTGAAATTGTCTTCCTTTTATCATTTGGAAGATAATTCGGCGATATTTGGAAAAAAATAATTCAAAAATTTTATCTTTTGTCATAACTTTTTATGAAAATATTGCGGCAATATCACCTTTGTAGAATCTGGAAGATAAAGCTAATTTTTTTGAAAACTTTTGTCATTTTGGAAAAAATTAAAACTAAATTTGTACAAAAACAATCAAAAGATATATAGGAAATAAAATCGTAATTGCGCGGAAAAAATCGGCTAAGATGAAATCAAGATAATTTATAAGTTGGTCAATTGATTATGTATGCAGATATTCTTTTTCAGGCTTAAATTTAATAATGAAGACAGTAAATCGTTTATTTTGTATCCGGGAGTTTATTTAGTGATATAAACTTTTTATCTTCCATATGCGTTATTGCTTTCGTATTGCCTGAAAGTACTGTTTTCGGGTAACAGTTGTTTCCGACGGAGGAAACATCCAGAATACGAAATAGATATTGACGGCAATAAATGTTTTCTTCCTGGCGATATGATCGGAGAATCTTCTTTGTATTGCCATGCTTGCTAGGTGATGTTTGATATACAGTCGAACTTCCATAACTCGAACTTCTCTAACTCGAACTAATTAGTTGGCAGAAGCGTTAAGAGAATAAATAACATACAATTCTCCTTCCGTAACTCCAACTAATTTCAGAATATTTTACTTCATTGTATATTGTTTATTACATATACATACATACTGAGGTATGTAGTTTTCAGTCAGTACCTGATTTAAATAAAAAATACAAACTATAAACACATGCTTGCAATTGATAAAAAAAACTCTGTAACTCGAAGTCTCTGTAAGTCGAAGTTTTTTTTGGGATAATGATGATTCGAGTTATGGAAGTTCGACTGTAATACATTTAGTATTGACTTGAGTATGTTCCTGTTCCAAGGCACACAACAGAACAAATGCTTTCTCAGTGATAGAGTCCACCAATCTCTTTATTCTGTATACTCTATGGTTTTATGTGGGGTGTCAACCCCTTTAATTCCATTCAACCCATATTTACAGCAGTGCTTAGGAAGGTTATTCAACGTGGTGCTAAAATTTGTTAGAATATGTTCAACAAAAGTCAAGTTGATGAAATTAAAAACTTAAGGTTGTATGGGAGGACCCACACCCTATCATACAATACTCCCAATTTTAACAAAAAGTATAAAGAAGCCTATTATAAAATGTTTTTTCGCAGTGGTGAATATCGAATTTCAGGAACGCAGCCTTTAGCAACTAGTTAAATGTTAGTAATTTACTTACTGGATCATAAATAACTTTTACAATTAATGAACAACTAGGACATGTGGCCACCTCGTCACCTTCTATTAATTCTTCCTTTTGAGAAATAAAAGAGAAGATATTATTTGTTTGCTTTAGCAAATATTGTTGGTAGGGGTAACTTACTCTGGAAATCTGAAATCGATCGCCACATGGACATGGATAATAATACATTTCCTCCTCATCATCATACTCAAAGTCTTCAATTTCCACTTCGTCGTGATAGATACTCATTTTATGAAAATACAATAAACATATTACAATATTTTTATTTATTATATTATTGTTTTTACTTAAAAACAAATAAATATCACTAAAAATTAGAGTTGTGTCGTTCATGAACGAACTAGTTCATTTGAACGGTTCAGTTCATTGAACGATATGACATCGTTCACAATTATTCGTTCATTTCGTTCAATCGTTTATTTCGTTATTTTTTATAGTCATAGAAAATTTGTATCCCTTTCTCATTAATTTTATTACAGAATTAACTGTTTTTCTTAATAATTTTAAATTTTTAATAAAATTGTAATTTTCTGACACTATTAGTCTATGTACAATAAAATTAATATAAACATGTAACATGTAGTCAGAGCTTTGAAGAATTAATTCTTTTTTGAATGAATTCACTACCAATCGAATTCAATTTTCTCTAGAATTGAATGAATTCCTTTTCTTAAGTAATTCACTGAATTCGTTCAACTGAACGCGTTCATCAAATAATAAATTCAAAGAATTAATTCCTTTGCAATAGTTCTCTTTATTAAATCAAATGAATTAATTCAATGGTGAACGCGTTCAATTTTATAAATCGAACGGAAAAAAAACTGAATTAATTCCTTACTGAATTAATTCACCACAGAATTCGTTCAATTTCATTTTCGTTCAGTGAATTAAAAAAAAATAAAATTACGTTCAGTGAATTAAAAAAAAATAAATTACGTTCAGTGAATTAAAAAAGAAAAAAAATACGTTCACTGAATTGAAAAAAAAATTACGTTCATTTAATCGAAAAACAAAAATTACGTTCGCTGAATTCAAAGCCTGTTTTCTGCCATTCAGTAGAAGAAAACATTGTATTGTAAAAACGTATAAATGAAATACGTCATAGTCAAGCATCTACATTTTACTGGGAAGCATAAGTTTTCAAAATTAATAGTTATATTTTTTCCGAATTCATCTATATCTGTAAAGTTTTTATTTTTAATAGTAAAAGGCTTTATTTTTTAATCATGTAGGTTGATAAAGTGCATCGGCTTTCTCTAGCACTTAATATATATATGTAATTAGTTTATTTTTACTAGCAAACGCTGTAAAATTGCTAAGTTGCAAATTTTATTTGTAAATAAATGTTTTCTTCTACTGAACGGCAGAAAACAGGCTTTAATTCACTGAACGTAATTTTATTTTTTTTAATTCACTGAACGTAATTTTATTTTTTTTTAATTCACTGAACGTAATTTTATTTTTTTTCAATTCACTGAACGAAAATGAAATTGAACGAATTCAGTGGTGAATTAATTCAGTAGGGAATTAATTCACTTTTTTTCCGTTCGATTTATAAAATTGAACGCGTTCACCAGTGAATTAATTCATATGATTTAATAAAAAGAACTATAGCAATTGAATTAACTCGTAACGAAATAAATCGAACGAAAACAAATATGAATTAATTCCATTCAATATATGATGCTATGTGAATTAATTCATCGAATTTTTAATTCAGAATTGAAAAATTGAATTAAGGAATTAATTCTTCAAAGCTCTGCATGTAGTGCGCCAATAAATTGTCGAACGAAGGACACCGTTCACGAATCACTGTTCAGACACATCTCATGCAGTGTTGCCAGGTTAATTGGGCACAAAATCGTCAAATATTTTTGAGAAAATCTTTACAATCGTCATTGCGTTCTAAAATATCGTCAAAATATTGTTAAAAATCGTCAAAACTTTAATAATCAAATATTTTTATTATTAACCCTAAAATCATAATATAAAGTTTAAAAAATCACCCGGTTTTCGGCGTCAGCTGTAATTTAAGAAAAATTCTACAACTAGTTTTTTATTTGATTGGTTGAAGTGAAGCAAACTTACAATGTAAATTGAATTTGTAACAAAAATAATTTCTGTTTTAGAAAATAATCCTTTCATTCTCGTATCTCCAAATTTCAAACAATTTGATGCATAGATTACATGATTATCGCTGACATGCCATCGGCTCTTGCAATGATGCCAGAGATCAAATGTCACTTTTAGTTTTCATTTTAATTTTGTAATAGAAAAACAACAAAAAATTTGGTAAAAAAGAATGGAAAAGTGTTTAGTTTTTTATTATTTGTCGGTAAACATTAATGTTTCATAAAATCTATGATATTTCTTATCCATGAAATGGTCAAGTGTTCTCCACCACTTTGCAATTGATATCATTTTGACGTTTCGCTGCAATGGTTTTGACATTTCATATCATTTAATTTATTGCATTTGAAGACACCGGGTGAAGACACTAGGTAAAGTTGCGTTTACACTTGAATCGAAATTCCTTCATTGTTTTTCGAAAGTGTTGAATAGCGAAATCTCGAGATTTCGATGCAATGTAAACGCAACCTAAAGGACACTCTATTGTATAATGTAGTAGTTTACAGTGAATGTCGAATTTAACAAAACTTGTAAACAAACTCTGAGAACAATCTAAAAACACTAATCTCATAAGTAAAATATCAACCTATTAAGATATATTAATTATTACAAAACATAATTATGACTTCAAAGAAGTACAGCGATATTAATTTCTATGCTATTTTGGGTGTAGAAATCGATGCCAAGGAAAATGAAATACGAAAAGCCTATCGAAAAAAGGCTTTGGAATGTCATCCGGATAAAAATCCTGACAATCCCAAAGCTGCGGAAATTTTTCACGAACTTTCTAAAGCTTTAGAAGTTCTTACAGATAATGCGGCCAAAGCAGCATATGACAAAGTTTGGAAAGCGAGAAAAGCTGCTGAACAACGTAACAAACAATTAGATAGCAAACGACAAAAACTTAAAGAAGATTTGGAACAACGAGAACGTGAAGCACTAAATACGTTACAAACGAAGCAAAACTACACCTCTGTACAAAAATCTGATGAGGATATATTTCAGGATCAAATTGAGAGGTTGAGAAGAGAGGGATCGCGTCTTCTAGAACAAGAACAAGCTTTGCTTAAAGAACAATTAAAAAAGTCACTTGCCGAACACGTCCGGCAACAAAGCAAATTTGACTCGTCTTTGCATCGTATGAAAATCAAGTGGAACTCAGAGAAAAATGATACCTTAAATGGAGGCTATAGCGAAGAAAACATTTCAAAATATTTAAAAAAGTATGGTGATATTGTTGCTTTAGTGTTGAGTAAAAAATGTGGTAGTGCTTTGGTTGAATTTAAAAACCTCGAAAGTGCGGAAATGGCATTAGCTTACGAAAAGGGTTTAGTGGAGAATCCCTTGCATTTTGAATGGGTTACATCACCATCTGTGTTTAAAAGTCAACCTCAGAATACTACAGTTAGCTCCTCCAATTATGAGGATTTAGTTATGCGTAAATTAAGACAAGCAGAGGAACGTAAACGTTTAATAGAACAATTGCAAAAAGAAGATGAATAAATTGCAGTAAATCATTAATAATCAAAAATTTTAAATAATTGTTAGTTTTCTACACACAAAGAAAAAAAGTATTTTCATCTAAAGCGCATAAGTTGCTTTAGTTGCTAGTATGTCATAAAAGTACAAAAGAATATAACTTATAAAATCACTTAGACCCAGTTTTTAGGATGCAGATTATCTTTAAACTCAGTTTAACGAAGTTTGTAACTGGAATACCGCTACTAAAATTTGGTTTGTTTGGTTTTATTTCAATAAAGACCAAAATTCTAAAGCGGTCTACATTAGAGATGAGCGATCCGGTGATTTTTGAATAACGCTGCTACCAGTGATCGTGATTTTCAAATCACCGTTCTTTTAAACAGTGACCGTGATCACGGGTTTGTAATAGAGATGGGCGATCCGGCGATTTTTCAGTAACATTGTTCTCAGTGAATGTGATTTGCAAATCGTTGTTCTTTTAAACTTTGATCGTGATCACGGTTTTTCTATGGAAAAGACTGCGATTTTCTGATAATAAACGAAATAATATTTATGGCGAGTTTTTAAGATGTCAGTTAAACTTGGCTTAGTTAAACCGAAAACGAATTTTGTCAGCCATTTCAAAGTTGATTAACAAAAATTTGCCGGAAAATCTTTTTCTCGAGTATAATTTATTTCTTTATTGAAATAAAAGAAAATAAACCACATTTTAAAAGCAGTATTCCAGTTACAAACTGCGTTACACTAAGTTTAAAGATAATCCACTTCCTAAAAACTGGGCCTTAAAAGAAGAATAGTTGCGTCCGGTAACAAAGACATGATAGAAGGAGACATTTTATTCAGAAGAGTGTGAAAGCAATTCACTGTTATTGAAAAAAAACATGTATTACTGTGCACAATGAAGTTTGCAAGAAAGAATAGTACAAAAATTTTAAAAGAACGACATTCCGAGTAACTGCGACTTGAAATATTTGATCACTGCCGATACCAGTGATTTATCAATAACTGTGATTAAATCACCGGTATGAAAATATCGCTCATCTCTAGTCTATATACGAGCAAGCATGCTGTCCAGCTTGTTTGACAAACAAAAAATGGTTTTTGGAATACACGGCCAAGCATGCTGTAAAATTTGACTTCAAAACCACAAAATCAACACAGCGGATGATAATGATAAAATTATTTTTATTAATTTTTTCTTGGAATTTCATTTTTTAATTTATGTTTTTCCATTTTTTAGTTTATTTATTAACGTTATCCCTTGTCACAAAATAGCTTATTAAAAATGTAAAATTCTCCAATGTTTGATGATTTTTTTCATTAGATGGTAAAGCGTGTTTGACAAACTTGCCGAAAAATCAAAAAGTTTTGTTTTTCATCCAACATGCTTGACAAACCGCCAAATTAGACATTACATGGTCAAATTCATACAGCTGTCCAGCATGCTGTACAGCATTCTTGGTCGCATATAGGACGCTTAACCGAGAAAAAGTTCCGGCAAATGCTTTTTTAATAAACTAGAAAATGGCGGACATAGTTCGTTTTCAATTCAACTAAACCAAGTTTAACTGACATCCTAAAAACTCTTTCTAAAGCTGCGTTTACACTGCACAGATATCTTGAGATTCCGATATTTACCACTCTGATAAAGCAATGAAGGAAAGCTTATACAGTAGTGGACTAAAGTGGATAAATTAATTCAACATTTTTCGAAATTTGTTATAATTTTTATTTTATTATAGAAACTTAAATGATTTTTTTAAAGCATAAAACTAAAACATTCTTCTTCAATAAAAACCTAAATAGAGTAGACTATATCATTAAGAAGTTAATGAAAAAAATAATTGCAAATTGTGACCTCTTTCATCCAGTATTGTTCGTATTTGAAATTTTCGGCAAGCTCTTTCTTTAATATTTTGTCGCAAGTCCTTTGTTCTTTAAAACAGATTTTATGCGAGAAGGAATGCTTTCCACGAGATTTTTAATAGTTTGAGGTGGAATATTAGCCCATTCCGCTGAAACTCCTGACCAAAGATCATCGAAGTTGGTCGGTGCTCGTTCGCATTGGGAGAGTCTTCTTTAGACAATTGCCCACCAATTCTCTATGGGATTCAAATCGGGGCTCTGACCTGGCCACTTCAAAAACTGGAAAAACTACACTTGGATATCACAAATTGAACAAAAGTTATTAATACAAATTTAAAAATATTCAAAAATGTATCCACTTAAGTCCACTACTGTATATGTATGTTAAATTTTGAATAAAGTACACATATTTAGTTCTAATCAGAGCTTTGAAGAATTAATTCCTTAATTCAATTTTTCAATTCTGAATTAAAAATTCGATGAATTAATTCACAAAGCACCATATATTGAATGGAATTAATTCATATTTGTTTTCGTTCGGTTTATTTTGTTACGAATTAATTCAATTACTATAGTTCTTTTTATTAAATCAAATCAATTAATTCACTTGTGAACGCGTTCAATTTTATAAATCGAACGGAAAAAAAGTGAATTAATTCCTTACTGAATTAATTCACCACTGAATTCGTTCAATTTCATTTTCGTTCAGTGAATTAAACAAAAATAAAATTACGTTCAGTGAATTAAAAAAAAATTAAATTACGTTCAGTAAATTAAAAAAAAAAAAAATACGTTCACTGAAAAAAAAAAACAAAAAATACGTTCATTGAACTCAAAGCCTATTTTCTTGCGTTCAGTAAAAGAAAACATTTATTTACAAATAAAATTTGCAACTAAGCGATTTTACAGAGTTTGCTAGTAAAAATAAACAAATTACATATATATATATATATTAAGTGTTAGAGAAACCCGGATGCACTTTATCAACCTACCGATTAAAAAATAAAGCCTTTTACAATTAAAAATAAAAACTTTATATAGATGAATTTGGAAAAAATATAACTATTAATTTTTCAAACTTATGCTTCCCAGTAAAATGTAGATCCTTGACTATGACGTATTTCATTTCAATACAATGTTTTCTTCTACTGAACGGCAGTAAAAAGGCTTTGAATTCAGAGAACGTAATTTTTGTTTTTCGACTAAGTGAACGTATTTTTTTTTTTTTTTATTCAGTGAACGTATTTTTTTTCTTTTTTAATTCACTGAACGTAATTTAATTTTTTTTTTAATTCACTGAAAATAATTTTATTTTTTTTAATTCACTGAACGTAATTTTATTTTTTTTTAATTCACTGAACGAAAATGAAATTGAACGAATTCTGTGGTGAATTAATTCAGTAAGGAATTAATTCACTTTTTTCCGTTCGATTTATAAAATTGAACGCGTTGACCAGTGAATTAATTCATTTGATTTAATAAAGAGAACTATTGCAATGGAATTAATTCTTTGAATTTATTGTTTGACGAACGCGTTCAGTTGAACGAATTCAGTGAATTACTTAAGAAAAGGAATTCATTCAATTCTAGAGAAAATTTAATTCGATTGGTAGTGAATTCATTCAAAACAGAATTAATTCTTCAAAGCTCTGGTTCTAATAAATACATTTTCCAAAAAATTAAAGTTTAGACGCATATCTTCACTGTTTTTTCAGAGTGGTGAGAATCGAAATCTCGGGATTTCGGTGCAGATGTAAACGCAGCTTTAGGCAAATGTCCAAAAACAAATATTCGTTGAAATGAATTATGTTCATTGATAAAAATAACATATTTTCTCTAAAATTTTCAAATTTAAAACTCCGTCAAAGTTAAGTTAAAAGAGGGATTTGTGTAATTTTCAGCAGAATTATTCTCTAAGGTGTACTTAATAAACCCCTATGCGTTGACCACTTTTTTTTATATTTTGTTGAACAAAATTTTAAAAAACTCAAAAATAGAGTTTTGCAAATTTATAAAAAAAAAACAAATCCCATCTTTGGCCATACCTGGGACTAGGTTATCATAACCCAAGAGAGTCAAAAATTTTATCTGAATATTTGTGGATCTTAAAAATTAAACTAGAGTATATATAACCTTGTAAATTTTTGAAAGAAATATTTTATTTTTTCGATTTTCATAATTTATCTCATTTTAACCCTACAATGATCTGAGGAAATTGCAATTACCGAAATACTTTCCAACCGATTTTGGATTTTTATACATTACGAGAAAGGGAGTTCAGTTTAGATTATGATTCTATTTACATTTTCCAAAAATACAGTTATTTAAGAGCCTGTATTTTCAAAAAACCCAAAAAAGTGATTTTTTCGCCTTGTAAATCGTATTTCAAACTTTGAGCCCTCAGCGCCACGGGTTGACATACTCCAATCGAGCTCAAATTTCGGCTATCTCAATATCTGGAAACGGGAATCGTTTTGTGGGGTCCAGACGAACAAGATTCCAAATTTTTTTCCTTTTCTATGAGATCCGGTCACCTAATGATTATTTATCCAAATTGTATAAATTGGATCATTTTTGACCCCTGGGCAATAGGAGAGTTGATTATTTTGCAACAAAAATCATCATAATAAGAAAAATGAACATAAAAGAACTCAATTACAAATTTTCATTAAATTATTCGGGAACATATCACTTTTAGAATTAATTTTTTGTAAAAAAAGTGAAATTTCCCGAAATTTTACCTTTGACCTCTATGTGCCGCGGTTTAAAATTGCCCAATTTGGCTCAAATTTTCAACATATGCTTTTTAGGTCAACTGTAAAAAATAAGGGTGTGCACATTTCGAGTTTCAACATTTTGTAAAATACCTGTCACCGTAATATACATATACGTACCCGTATACATATATACGCGAGAGAAAACTGCTAGAGATAGAGCAAAAAACAACCCTAAATAGCTTAAATCACTCACAATAGAGCTATTGTGCCTTTAAGCGGAGAATACACGAAGGAACATTGAGTAGGGAACAAAAAATATCAAAAAATTTTGTAAACACTAATTGCACGATTTCAACACGCACACACATTCACAAAAAAATGGGCATTTCGCATTGTCCGCTTTAGAAATAAAGTGAGTTCCATCTTCAAACCGATTTTTATTTAGGTGTCATTTCACTATGTTCATTCACTTCATAGTGGTGATATGGTGGTGATTACCAAAATCAGCGTTGAAAAAGCTACGACTAAAGTAGCAGTAGTAACTAAAAATGACGATTATTGTAGTAAAAAAAACAACAAAACTAAAAGTCATCACATCGCTACTACTACCACTATGCAAACTTTTCTGTAGCTCAGCAGTAGCACATAGCTTTGTTTTGAAATTGAAAACCACCACAGCATCAATCGATGTGTCTGCTACTAAATTCAACAAGTAGCAGTAGCAGCCAGATAGACAAGACTCCCAAATTACTACTCAGCTACTACTATCACTACACAAAAATTTTATTAGCTAAGCAGTAGCACACATCTTTGTTTTGAAATTGAAAACTACCGCAGCACCAATCGTCTACTTACAAATTAAGCAAGAGCAGTAGCAGCCAACCATATATGACTCCCAAATTCCTACTCAGTAGAGTAGTCATAGAAATATTTTTGGTTGTTTAAAAATGAATTATTTGTTTGGTTTTTCCAGTACTGTGTGTGTGTGTGTATGTATTTTATATTGTTTTTGTTAAACAGAACAGAGCATGAAGATGCTAATTTGCCGTTTTGGAATATTCGATTGATTTTATGATTTATATTTTGTATTTAAAATTTTTTATTTTATACTATATTATATATTTTTTAACTCACCCCTAATTATGAATAATTTGCAATTTCTTTTCATTACGTAGGCCCTGTGCGAGGTGGCTAAATTTTTTCTAAACTAAATACAAATAGAGAAAAGGGTTTAAAATTTCTTTAAAAATTTTTTTAAAAAATTTTCTACATTCAAAGAAACTCTTAAACCTGAATTTAGTTTGGAATTAGTTTAGCCAGCCGCACCCATCCGTGGTACCAATTCACTTTTCAATATTTTATTTATTGTTTTAAAAATTAACAGTTGTAAGACACATAATGATAGAATTAGGGTACATAAATTTACGTCACAATAGGTCCATTCGATTACTTTTCTCAGTCAAGTCCAGTAAGAATTACTCAGTACAAACTTTCAGAGAGTAAGACAAGATTTACTCTCAAAATAAAATTTTCCCAAACATGTACGCGAACAGAAAATTTGCAACAGTTTGCAAGTTTGTACACACAGCTGATTACAACACCAAATATACAAATAAATTTTACCTGGTCGCTATGAAAGAAGACAATTTTAGATGTTAAACCTTAAGCAGAACATTTTTAGAAGGTTTTCTTATCTTTTCCATAATTTATTTTGAAAGTTTTACTGCTTTGTATTTCCATAAAATAATATAATTGGAAAATAATTTTTTTTATTTACAATAAACAAACATATGTTTTCGAAACATATGTTTTTTCTGCTTGCAAATTCTTACTGGCAAAAATTTATCCAGTAAAAATTTGCAAGAAAAAGTAGAAGACTTAGAAACTCTCAACACACTGTTGGTAAAAGTGGTACAAAAGTGCCATTTGTGGCACTATTGAATGTTCAATGGCACCATGGCACTCTTTATAGAATTTTGGCACTTTTTAAGAAAATTTCTATATAATTTGGTAAAAGGTCGATATCGCCGGTTTTTCATTAAAAGTAGCAAAATTAAAAAACAATCGCTACCCTAAAAATTTCTACAATTTTCTGGACCAGCTTCCAGTTCTTCGGGGACAATTTAATCATTATTTTGATCTTTAAAAATAAAAGCAATGGGGATAAAATTAGAAAAACTTTAATTGATTCTATTGTTGTCACTGGAATTTTTCAAAAATTTGTTATGGTATTCTAGTTTTTTTATGACAAGCAAAATTTTTAAAAATTTCACCATACAATGGTGAAAGCTTTTTCTGCCAAAAATAAAATAAAACTATCAAAAAATTGTAATTTGTAAAAAATTAAGATTTTTTCGATAATTTTATGAAATCTTAAATGAAATGAAAACTTAAAAAAATGTCCAGGAACCGCAGAACACAAGAGAACTAGTTCTAAGCACTTGGAGTTTCCTTTAAATTTTAGCATCAAGCATCCTGAGCTTATTACTAACAAATTTAGCCCCAAAAATCCCATGTTAATACGTAATATTTTGGAGGAATTTTAGAATCGGTAAAAGGTTCGATGCATCTTAAAATAATATCTCAAAATATGAATTAGGTATTTCTTATTTTATTTCTGTGAAGAAAAATTATAAAATTCTTCAAAAGAAAAGAAAATTTTTATATTTTAAATTGTTGACAAATGAAAATATTTATTTGTTATGTGCTTTTTGTTACATGATAATTTTGTCAAGATTTTGCTGTGACAAGTTTTCTCAGAATACCAAAATTATAATAATTTCCATTCACACCAGTTTTGTGACACTTTTGTTATTGTTATAAAGTTTAAAATAAGGGTGTAAATGTATAAATATTTGAAATAAAAGCTGAACATAATTTTTGAAACCTTTGCATGTTGCTTAATTGTTTTTGGCACTTTTAAAGTTTTTTTTGGCACTTTTTGGCATCATTTAGGCACCAAACGAAAATTCTCAAATACCATCACTGTCTCAACATAGAACTGTCACTTTATTCTCTCTGTTTACTGAGTATTTATGTAAACGAACGCCATCCAGTAAAAATTTGTACAAATTTGTACAAATTATCCAGTAATCGAATGGACCTAATAAGACAGCACTGTTTCAACGGTAAATTGTTAACAAGTGGTGGGCGAGAGCAAAATAAGGATACACACAAAATTCATACGCAGATCAGTATTTGTTGTTAGGGTTGTCGCAAAATAAGGATACACACAAAATACATACGTAGATCAGTATTTGTTGTTAAGCTGCCTACACACTAGGGAACATACTTAAAAAAAGAGAGCATTTTTTGTGAATGTGTGAGTGCTTTTGTGTGTGTGTGCGTGTTGAGAGCGTGCATTTCGTGTTTACAAAATTTTTTGATATTTTTTGTTCCCTCAACCATGTTCCCTAGTGTGTAGGCAGCTTTAGGGTTGTCAGATATATCGCTTTCTTGCCAAACGTGGCGATTTACAAACACGTTTGGAGATTTTATTCTTGAAATGGCGACGGACGGTTTTTACGCTGATTTAGGAAGTGGTTGGAGATTTTTATGGATATTTTTTACACTCAGTATCTAATCTCACAGATTATGATTTTAACCTTTTATATAATCCCTATCTTTGATTGAAAAGATAATATTTTTATAATTATTTGGTGCTAATGAAAACAATTTAGTCACGTCAGATTTAGCGTTTTTTATTTTTTACATTGAAGATTATCCCATAATTAGCCAGATTATTAAATATACTTTTTAAAAAGTTTCGACAAAAATCGTTAACCGAAGTCCTAAAATAAAATACTGTTGACAGTGCGTTCCCAGCAAAATCTTTCATTACCAAATAAGTGGTTGTATAATAGAAATTCATAGCTCCACACAACTTATTTTTTGGCGTCTAAACTCATTATTTTTGTTTGGCGTGGTCATTTTTATAAGTAGTCACGCTTACCCGCTCGCTTACGAAAAAATGAGAAATAAGTAGTTATGAGGTTTTGAATAATAAGTAGTTACACACATGCTTAAAAAAAAATACTATTAGCTTAAGGAAATAAATTCAGAAAAATTAAAGTTTTAGTTTTAGGACACGTCATACAAATTTAAACATAAAACATATTTACATATAATAATAAAATTTTTATAAAATTTAACTGTGTAAAAAGTACTTATTTAAACTATTACGAGTAAGTCATTATTTTATATTTAGAAACAATGAATACAATAGGCCCTTATTAGGAAGTCATTATTTTAAATTATAAAATAATGCAAAAGGTAATGATTCATCATTTTGGGTAATGCAGATAGTAATGAGGTGTCATTACCAATATTTTGCTGGGTTTACCTGGTTTAGGCTTAAGAACGCTAAAACTGAGTTAAATTTAAAGACAAAATAACGGAAAAATTAGTTTAATTGAATCAGAACGGGTTTAAATTTTGCACTAACTTTTTTATATGATTGTACCATATAAGAAATGTTCATAATGGCAACTAAAACTGCTTTCAGGGAAACACTTCCAAAAAAGGCTTGTTTCCTCTCCATTGTAGATTTTCTTATTTATAAGATTTTCCTTTGATGTGTATTCTTCCAACTGATTTACAAAAATTGTGGCAGATACACATTCGGCAGATGCTTTGTGAATTCCATGTTGTTTTTTAAAGTTCTGTAACTAGCCTCGAGAATATTCACATGCTAAGCTTACATTTAATTTTTAATGGAAGAACTTAGCCTTTTCCATTATCATTAAACTGGAAATTGGGATCCCTTTAAAACGTTTTTGTCGGAACCATTCGTACTTCGCTCTAATGCACTTTTTAAAGTTTTTCGATTTTGGAAGCGAGTAACTAAATCACTTTCTGCGCAATATTTTATCTTTATATTTTATTCAGTCATAAACTGTTTGTGTGCCCACTCCATATTTTTGTGATAGTGTTTGAACAGAAACATGTTTTTTTTAAATAGTCGTTGACTATATCAAATTTTTCTTGAATAGTTAATACTTTTCTTTGCTTTTTACTCGATTCTAAAATTACACATCAACACTCCTTACTACGTAAATTTCAATTGCAACTAAACACCAGAGGAAAAACATGCAAACAAGGGAATTACCTTATTTCGTTTTAGACACATATTAATTTTAGTGTTGCTAACATGTTGAAACCAAATTTCGTCAAAATAAATAGTAGATGTTTTTCAATCCCGGATAATTGATGTAATCACGGTTAATCGATTGAAATAAAAAAATCTTCCTTTCCTTATAGATCCCGGATAATTGATGTTCCCGGTTATTTGAATTACGGATAATCGATACCCATCTGTACTTTAAAATGACCTCGTAGAAAATACTACTGACAGTAGCAGATTATTTTTGTTATATATCCGTAAGATAGGAACATCAAACATAAAACTGAATTTTTACTTGTTTTTAATCAACAAACATATTCGTCGCTGCTCCTAAGTAAATATCTACATATTTGTCGATAAACATTTTTGTGAGGAGACATACAAATCTGCTTTCTTTCAGCGTTTTTCGGAACTTTTTGGAAATTATTTTTTTACACACATATAAACCAAACTTCAAGCTTTTCATTTATAAAAGAATTACTTCCAAAAAAATGGCCAAGACACACAACACAGACCTAATTTAGGTGTTCCACAAATAATTTTTGACAACAAATAGCTATTTTCTTAGGCGCAGCAACGATATGCTGATTTCAACTGAATAATTTAATTTCCATTAAACAACGTTTCTTTTAAATTATTGTCTTTTTATAAATTTAGCAGGCCGTGATGCTCAACTTCATCGAAAATACGAGTATATTCTGTTATTTTAGTAGAATTTTAAACTATTTGTACGGGCTTTTTTTGTGAGTGTACTGGTGCTGATTATAATCATATTGCATACAAAGGGTCAAACATATTCAAATATGAACTCATAAACCTTTATTAATTTATAAGCCGCTTTTTTAATTAAAACATTTCAAGTTTATTATGTAATTTTGTATGCGCCCAATACACATCAGATAAACCAAAATCATTTATTCTTTCGCTAAAAAAAACTACTCAGCATGAAAGGAGTCATATTTCGTTTTTCTATGTTTTACTACTTTGTTTTTTCGTTTTCTGCTCTTGCTGTTTTTTTTTTGTAGCAGCAGTATTTGTAGCAGTAGCAGTAGTAGTTGTTCATTTCGTTTTTCTGCTCTTACTGTTTACAAATGCTCCGTGTTTTGTTTGTAGTGGTAGCAGTAGCACAAGAACAAAAATAGAGTTGATCAAAAACAATGACTGCCTACTTTGTATAAAATAAGTAGCAGGCAGATGCTTTTACTAAAGCTACATGAATTGTTTGTAGTAGTAGCAGTAGTAAAAAGCAAAAATATTTTTTGAATCGTAGTTTTTTAAACCCTGACCAAAATCTATAAATTTGGATACAGCTGTAAACGCAATAATGTATCCTCTCAGAGTGAATGATTTTGTTTATCAGATGTTTCTTTATTATTTACATAAATTTTTATGTGGCAATAGGAAAATAATTCGAAGTAGATTAAAGTTTAGGAACTTCTAAAATGGAACGAACCAAACGTGATTTGGAAGGAGTAATAAGTTCTCAAAAGGAACATTTAGCTCGATATGAAAAAAGATTGAAAGGTAAGTAATTTCCTCTTACATATGCATTATCATATTTGATTAACTTTTATATTCCAAGATGTCGTTACCGCCTACAAGGGTTTGCTTAAAGAAAAGGAAGCTTTAGAAACTAGTTTAACAGTAATTACGATTAAAAAAGGCGAGAAAGAACCAGAATCAATTTCTTCAGCAACCAAAGATACAGATGCTGCTTCCTCAGTGCACGCTGATGTACCTTTCAATGAAGAAGAAATTACTAGCTATGTAGACAAGTCTAATTTGCAGGCACAGCTTGCCACACTGATGAATTCGTTAGCTACGTTGTCTGCTGAAAAATCACGTATGGAAGCTTCTTTCCAAGCTGATAAAAAGGTTTTGCGCGGGCACATAGTTCAAAAAGACCAAACTATTAATGATTTACAAAATAAAGTTAAAGAAACACAAGAACGTGCCAAAGCAGACATCGATGAAGTTAAGGCCAAGTGGATAATTGAACGCCAGGAGCGAGAAAAGGAAACGAACAATCAAATGCTTATGATAAGGGAACTGCAAAAGCTTTACGCCGATGAGAGACATCTAAAGGAGAATATTGAAATGCAGTTAAATAACTTTAAAATGCAATTTGCCAGCAATGAAGCCGAAAATACCCGTTTAACGGAGTTACAGGTCCAATTAAAGGAAACTAAAGCCCAACTGAAACAGTTGCAAATTAACAAGCAGGGTTTGGATACTTCAATAGCAACGCAAAATAGCACAGGATTATTGAGACAACTTCAGCAAGAAATGCAACAACTGAAGGAACAGCATGCCATTGCTATTAAAAATGAACAACGCAGAGTTCAATTGGCCGAGCAGCAATCACGTAAACAGGCCGTTTTACACGAAGATCGAGTTGCAAATCTTGAATCTAGATTGGCAGAGCTAAGTACCACAGTAGGAACGTATGATCGTTTACGGCAACAGGATCAGGAATCTATACTAATTTTAAAAAAGCAAATACACGATTTAGAGCGCACAACGAGCAATGAACAGTCCAGTAAACCATCTGCAGGAAATTCTCATCAAATACTCGATGAGGGAAGTACAAAAAGAGCAGATTATTTTAGTAATGACATCGCTAATATTGTGGATGAAATAATCCATTTAAAAAAAATACTTTTACAAGAAAACGCTCGTTCATCTAATCCCATAAATTTGACAAATATATTCACAGTTGGCGCCGATCATACGCCCTGTCAAGAAGAAATGATAAGAGTGACCAAACAATTTGAATCTTCGAGAACAGAGGTTGATCAATTGCAGGATAAGTTAAGGCAACAAAAAGATCATATATCGACTTTACAAGATAAGGTAAAGGTTCTAAATCGTAATATAGATGAACAGGATTTAGAATTGAAACATTTCAATGAAAAAATACGCCTAGCTGTCAAGGATGAACGTACGAGATGGAAAACCTTACAAACAGAAATGGAAAATGATTACCGTTGCAAACTTAACGACATGGAGCAACAATTACAAAAACAAAGGCAGCGTTCATTACAATTACTCGACGAAAAGGAACAAGAAATAAAGGCTTTACAAACATCATTTGAAATTTTCCATTCAAGCTCTCATCCCGGGGCTAATTCCATGTCCTTGATAACACCAACAACAATTAATGAATCCAATAATACAGCATCTTCCGATGCCGAAAGTATTGAAGAGGCTCATCATATACAGAGCCATAAGAAAATAACCCTTAAAGCTAAAAAACTATCAATGGGCGAAAGTTGTCACATGTTACACTACGCCAATGAAATTGCCCGCAAAGATATTGAAATAGCCAACTTGAGAAAATCAAAATATCAAGCCGAAACCTCTATGCGCAAAGCCATACATGAAAAAGTAACGGCGCAAGAAGAACTTAACAATATAATTGAAGCGCTAGAAGAGCAGGTTGATAGGTTAGTTTTTTTCTTTCAATTTCTCTTTAGTAAAAAATAAATATTAAACTTACTTTTTTGTTCTAGACTCGAACGATGCAAGACACGTGAGGGAGCCAATTTGGAGTATTTGAAAAATGTGATCATCAGTTACATAGTTTCCAAAAATGCGGACGGTAAACGCCATATGATGAATGCAATAAGTGCAGTTTTACAATTTACACCCCAAGAGACACAAACTATCAATGAAGCTTTCCATAAGAAATAACATGATTAAATTGTTGACATACATATTTATGAATCTAATATAATTATCTAATGAAAACCACTAACATGATTCTTTTCAAAATGCTCCCTTAAGACTGCTGGAAAGATGGAAAAGAACTTGAATCTTGAACCCATTTTATCTGGTTGCGTCAGCATTTCGTAAGCGGATTTTATATCATTTCGATTCTCAGGCAAGGCACTTTTCAGCAAACGCTAAAAAAAATAAATTGCAAATTAGTTGTATAGCAGGCAAATTATTTACAAACCTCTAAACGAACTTCGCCTTGCATTCGGTGAAGGAATGTCCCTTGCTCTACAGGACCAAAGCAAATAGTTCTATTGTTTTGTTCGGCAATTCGCTTTATCTGGCGAAAATCTAAATCAGCCGTTAGATCAGCCGAACCGGGACATTTTAAAGGGTCATAGAGTTTGTGTTTTTTGAAGGCCTAAACAAATAAAATTTTAAAAGACGTGTATCACCGCTTAGGTCGAGTTCTTCGGAAGTCAGTTAAATTTGGTTTAGTTAAACAGAAAATGAATTTTGTTAGCCATTTCCAAATTTTTTAACAAATATTTTTGGCAGCAGCTTTTCTCGTGTAGAATTCTTATCTTGATTAGTATAAAGCAAAATAAAATAAATTGCAAAAGAAGTATTCTAGTTAAAAAATTTGTTAAACTAAGTTTAAAGATAATCTGTATCTTCAAAACTCGGCCTAAGTAGACAAATTAACATACTCTGAAAGTGTCCGACTTTTCACCAAAATGTCCATAATCCATTATTAGCCCTATGCCGCCATCTCTCTCAAAACGTTCCGACATTAAACCAACTATACGATCGGTTTCCAAAGAGTATTCCAAACATTGCCTTGTTTCTTCTGCTATAGGTTCATAAAGATAAGAAATAGGTGTTTGATTCTTAGATAAAACAAATCTAAAATCTGCTTTCGCTTGTTCAGATGCAATATCGATCAGTACTTCCTTCCATAAACCATCTTCTATTTGAAATTTATGAATAGGCAAAGCATCAAAAAATTCATGAGCCAGTACAATTGAGAATCCAGTAGGAACATCCTCCAATCTTGAATACCAAAATACTTTCACTCCAGACGCAGTCTCTCCTTGTTTATAGAATCCTTCAGTATTGCTGTCAGTAGCTTCATGTTTGTAACAAAAGAGTTGAGCTTGTAATGTACTCAGATGTGGACTAATCTCTACTAAATGCATAGAGAATTTGCTGCCCAATTTGAATTGAGACAAAATTTTCAAAACATCGCGGGCGAGAGTACCTCGCCCCGGACCGAGCTCAACTAATTGAAAAGGTGGTCCACCTAATTTCTGGCATTCACTTAAAATCCAAATTGCAACAAGCTTGAAAATTGTTATTTTTCAATTCAGACTATACTTTTTCTAATTAATTTTCGGCTTAAATAAATTTTAACGAAATGGCTAAGAAATTGATAAAAATTTGTCCATGAACTAAAATGCCCACGCTGAGTTAAATGAAATTAAAAATTTTGGAACAAATCTAGTTTACGAGCATAGATAAAAAAAACAGAAAATAGAGGTAAAATAGTCGAGTTCAGGAAAACAAATGGTTGTGTCGGCGGCCCAAATTTTTCGAGTTATAGGCTTCTTAAATTTAGATATATCATTTAATTAATATATTTTTACTTTGTTGGATCGTCTTTAATCTGCCATAAAAAATTTTCAAAACTATGACCCATTGCGGCCCAACTCATGATTTTCCATTTTTGAAATGGAATTTTTCCAAATTTTAACCACGATAAAAGAGATTGTTTTAAATTTAAAACAAACATTTTGTTGTAAAGTAATTCGTCTCCGAAATGATATCGTTGCTTCAAGTAACAGTATTTCTTAAAAACTGATTTGCTTTTAATTTGAAAGTTTTTTTTTCGTGATACGATTTTTTTTAAATAGTTGCAACTTTGCTTCCATAAAACTCATCTTTAGTCGATTTTTAAGGCAATTGAAAAGATTACTCATTATACTGTGCAGTTCTATAATATTACAGGAATCACTTTCTACGGCTAATGCTGCTGAATATTAATTTAATTAATTAATTAAAAAAATAATAATTATTTTTCAAAATTAGAGAAATCCTTTTTGAACTGGACAATTGTATTTCAGCTGGTAACTGGTCAAGACCCAAAATAACTGGACAATCCAGGCCATCTGGCAACCCTAATGACAAGTAAGGTGCTACAACCTCTTTGGCTGCACAGCAAACCCGACTCAAATAGATCCCACGTTACTATGAACCCACCCGGTTGATGCGGCTCGGTTCCTGGGTCTGGATCTAGCGGAGTCATCAGAACAAGAAGAAGATTAATATGCTTACATATTTTATTGCAGGAGTCGTTGCTACAACAACAACGAGTAAGATGACTTGAACAAACTCGTTATTGTGCAAGTGTCTTGCATAGTCTGTTTGCCGCATTAGAAAACGACACCACTAATAAAGCTTTACTTCCAAATATTTAAAAATAAAATGACGTCTAGATAGATGCCATATGAGATACTTCCATAAACTATAGACGTGCCGGAAAATGTAAGACGTAGGGAGCATATAACGCCTTATGTAATTAATTTCTTAGGTTGCACTTTTAGGAAATTTGTAGATTTCCGATTGTTATTTTTCTTTTATAAAGTTATGTTTACATCCATACCGCCTAACTTACGCAATGAATTCAATTTTATTATGTCTACCCGGAATGTACAGATCGATATTCCGATTC
Source organism: Leucophora obtusa (assembly GCA_949987735.1). Lineage (NCBI taxonomy): Eukaryota > Metazoa > Arthropoda > Insecta > Diptera > Anthomyiidae > Leucophora > Leucophora obtusa. The sequence continues at coordinate 367,335,889 of OX465295.1, forward strand.
ATTCTACGACAATCTTTGAACGTACGTTTCTAATGAGAGTAGCTCGACTATGGAATGATTTACCGGCTTATCTAAAAGTTTTTAATTTTTCAATTAATATCTTCAAGAAGAATATGTTTGCACATATCTGGGAGACTTCATAGCACGAAAGTTTTGATTACTTGTATGTTACTTATTTTCGGCGGCACTTCTATGTTGAGCCTTATACTAGATTTGCACTTAACCAGGGATTGGTGCCTTTTGAAAGCTACTTGTATATGCGTGTCAAATTCCATATAAATTTTGAATCAAAACTAATTGTATAGATATGATTTTTTACAGTATAGATAGAATTTTTTTACTTAACCAGGGACTGGTAGTTTTTGAAAACTATTTTTATTTACTTGTCAGACTATACAAATTTTTAATTGAAAAGTAAAGTTTTTAAAAAATGCTACTAATTTTTTGCTGTATTGTAAATTGGGCATTAGAATATTTTGATTGACTCTTTACACATGATTTTATATTTGTTTGTTGAAGTTATAAGATAAAAATTGTCAATAACATGGACCACATATAGTATTTGCATACTTTTTCCTGATTATTATGGCTGGGGGCCAACAGAAAAAAGAATTAGTATTTCTAAGGTTATTTATAGTAAATGAAATTCATGAATTAATATTGTTAAGTTATACTGTATAAAACTTTGTAATATATTTATTGGCCTTTTGTGGCTTTGATATTACAATAAATAAAGCAAAATAAAAATAAATAAAAATAAAATAAAAACAGCAACATCTAGCAACTATAGACTTCACAATGGTAATTCAGCGAGATGAGGCCCCAACAGGCCAGAAAATGAACGAATGCCGACAGACCAAAACGTGCACAAAACAACCATTGCAATGGAAACGTAAACGACGTTTCCAAAGGAATTCGAATGGTATGGTTATGCTTATAATCCGGTCTAACGGCATGCTGAGATACGCTTTAGAGTATGGCAAAACAAAAACGATTTGCCGTTATTCCCCATAAAAAAAAAATGAAGACGGACACCAGATAGCCTTCTTCGGCGAACTGTATATTGTTTTTACCGATAATAAATGGTGAAGATACAAAGAATTAAAAATCCAAACTTTGGAAGTCTATAACTCGGAAACAGACAAAAAAACATGCATCGTTTAGCTCAACAGTGAGTTATATTGATCGTGAAAATGTGGCCGTAAACTAAAGTTTATCCGTACTCTTATTAAAACACGCCCACTTAAAATGGCACAAATTTTTATTAAATTTTTGAAGCATTTCGGAAAACTTCATTTGTTCCTAATTCCCTTACCTCTCCAAATATTTGTGAAATTTCTGGTGAGGTTATAAAGTCTCCATCCCGACCGAAGACATCACGATGCATATAATAACCGGACTGTGGATTTATTAAAACTTCTCTCATATATTCCGCTACAGTAATAGGTCCAGTTGCCAAAATTTTTGCTTTTAATTGTTTAGTTAAATCTACATTTTTGTTTTTTGTGGATTCTTGATTGATATTCTTTGTTGAAAGTTTTGGATTTGTTTGAAAGTCTGGACGTTTTACTGATTTGTAACTATAATTTCTACACATTTGCAAAATTTGTTTAGAAATAGCTCTTTGCATATTTTTGCAGTATTAAAAATCTTAAAATATATTACACAAGTACAGAGATACAAAGCGAGTGATGGAAAGTCGATGCGCCTCCGCCGTAACATTTTTTACTAGAGCCGCGTCCGAATGAGCGAAACAATTTCGTATAAATAGCTCTATTGTGAATGATTTAATCTAAATAGGGTTAAGGCTGAGTTACCCAACCGTAAACGTATCTGTAACGAATCAGCTGTTTCGAAAGCACAAGAAGAAATGTATACGAATGGTTACTAACACGTAAATGTAAACGTACTTGCCGGATCATTCTGTTGAAATCAGAATTTTCTATCCGCCATCGAAACAGCTGAATGATTTTAGTCGGAAAAAATATGAAATGAATAAACAAAATTGAATCGAACAACAAATAAGGATTAAGAATTAACAAATAAATTGTAAAATTTAGAATAAAATATAAAACCACATGAAATGGATGCTAAATAGTAATGTCGTTTACGGTAATCTATAAGTGTACTTTTTAGCTACGGCACGGTACAGTTACATCACTTTTTCGGTCCCATAATCCGCCCTTTACTTTTGCATTTGTGAATTCAAAATAATTTTATTTTTGACAATATTCAAATGTATGTATAGCCCATACAGTAAGGAATATTCGTAAAAAAATGCTTAAATCATTCACAATAGAGCTATTTAGAGGTGTTTAACTCTATCTCTAGTAGTTTTCTCTCTCGTGTAGATGTACCTTAAAAAACATTTACAACTTTTAAAGTCACGTCCACTGTTAAGGAGGCGTGACCGAAAACTATAATTGCAGCATTCTCTAAATTTTGGGATTTACTACTGGCGGTTAATTATTGTATGTATCTTTTAAACGACACACGATAGTGAAATAAATATCGTTTTGACGATGGAACTTACTTGATTTCTAAACGCATTATTATTTTACATGATTTTCCGCTTTTTATTTTTTGCGTTAATCTGTGGTTGAGTTGCCAAAACCACATGAAGTCATTCAATTATTTCGCGTGATAAACTTCCACTGATAATCTTTTGTGTAAACTGAACACAGAAACAACATATAAATCAGCTGTGATTGACATTTTTGCAGAAGATTTATTTTTTATTGTTTATAAACAATTGTGATGTTTTATATTTTTGTTGGTCAATTTATTTTGTAAAAAATGTTTGAAAACACATGTAGAATATGTGCTAAAGATATTCAGGAAAGTGATAATATAAATCTTTTTGACCGTAAAAATAGAAAATTGCTGCTGCAACTTAAAGACATTACAGGAGTTTTGGTAAGTAGAAAAATAGATCATATGTATATAAAAATACTTTAAATACATCTTTCTATTTTTATTAAGCTTAAAAATAGTATCGGCTTGCCTAAAAATCTTTGCGCCGTCTGTAATAAAACTTTAGAAGAAGCTCATAAATTCCGTGTGGATTTTCTTAAAGCCCAAGCCTCGTTTAAAGTTAAACTTTTGAAACCAAATAAAAGAAAAAAAGGTAGAAATGGTTTAATAGAAGCTACAGAATTTGTACAAGTGTTTGTGGTAAAAGAAGAAAAGGACATTCCACATAGTGATCACGATCAAGACGAACAAGAAGAAGAAGAAAAAGAGATCAATTTAAACGATGAAGTTCCATACAAAAAAGAAGATACAACATTTGGTAATAAATACAAAAATGAAATCAATGCTTTGGAATTAAAACCAAACGAAGAAAATACATTAGAAGACCCACAAATTCCAATAAAAGATAATCAATCAAATGAAAATGGCGACGATGATAAATTTGACAATCGTTTTGATAGCTCAAAAATATTTAGTGACGCCGAAGAAGATGATAATTTTCTAGAGGATATAAGTGAGAAGGGAAGTGATGAGGAATTTATGGCAACAACCCCAAATCGCAAGAAATCGAAAACAATTCCCAAAAAGAAGAGAGAGCCAAAAAGAAAAACAAATAAAATAAATACAAATGATGAACTAGAGACGGAAACTAAGATAACTAAACATCGGAAAAAGCGCAAGGATGCCGAAGATCAGCCTAGTATTTTTATATGTGATCAATGTGGAAATCATTTTACTTGCCGGCATCATTTCAAATTGCACCTAAGACGACATACTGGTGACAAACAATGTGCTTGCGAGTTAGTTAGCAGTTATTTTAAAATGTTGCAAATATTTTTGTATTCCTTTTTTTACTTTTTTGTCAGGTTATGCCCCGATAAATTCTTTACAAGTTCTGAGCTAAGGAGACATATGAGAAAGCATACTGGTGAAAGACCGTTTGCTTGTAAATTTTGTGACCGACGATTTACCGACTATAGCACGCGTATAAAACATGAGAGGACACACACCAACGAAAGACCATTTATGTGTTCCCAATGTGGTAAATCCTTTACCACATCCTATATTCTTAAAAATCATATGTTAACACATACTGGAGAAAGGCATTTCAAGTAAGATTTTAATTTTAATGTTTGTACTAAATTACATTATGAGATTTTCTTGCAGATGTGATGTTTGTAATAAAGCTTTTACAAGACGGACCCACTTGGTTGTACACTTTCGCTCTATAATGCATAAGCAGGCTGTTGAAAAAGACAAACAACCCGTTTCACAACAAGAATTAACACAGCCACTGCAGCGCCTAATGCCACCCCCACCCACACAAATTCCCTCTTTTCTAGTTTAGGTTATTATTTCGTTATTTACGAACAATTATAGTATTTATAAAATAATTATGATTATGATTTTATCACCTAAATCGGTCGCTGGTGACTTTCTGAAGATCATTGAGCCCTATCTGAAAAAACAGATAGGTAGTGTTGCCATATAGCCAGTTTTAACTGTTTTTTACAGTTTTTTAGGATACCTAACAGTTTTCCAGTTTTTTCATGTAAAAAACAGTTTTTTAAATTCATGGATTTTTTTACAGTTTTTCATAAATAATACCCGTGTAAAAACGATGAGATCTGGGGGGTTATTATGTAATTCGATTCGAAACGGAAATGCTTTCGAACAGAATTTTCACATTGAAAATAAAGTACCAAAAAACAGTTTTTAATTGGGTAAAATATTGAAAACGTGTATGAGATTGTCCAGCATACACTTTTTCAATGTTTTCCCCCATTAAAAACTGGGTTTTGGTACTTGATTTTCAATGTGAAAATTCTGTTCGAAAGCATTTCCGTTTCGAATCGAACTACATAATAAACCCCCTGACCAGATCTCATTAGATTTGATTGTGTCAGATCTAAAATTAGATCTCAAAATTGGGGACAAATTTGAGATCTAATCAGATCTGGCACACCATATATATTCAGGTCTATTTTGATCTGATCAAATTTTATCCAATATAATCCGCGAATTTATGCATAGATTATATTTTCTTTATTTAATTTGTTAAAATGTGAAAAATATGCGTAACATTATTTAATCTTAATTCAAATAACATAACATACAATGAACGAAACAAAAATAAATATAAAAAACATAAATTTTACAAAATAAATAGCAATAGAAAACACTATTTGTGATTAACTTTGCATGTAATTTGCTGTGTATTGTAAGCCTTGCATTTCTGGTTATAAATGATTTTGAGTGAAGAATTAGACATCAGATCAAACAAAGATTATTCCGACTATCTCAACGAACACTGACATCTTCAACTAACAGGGATTTTTTCAACATCTTGGACAACTATTGATTCCCTTACATCCAGATTATGTATAAGTGGATTTATGTTTTAATAAAATTTTAAACACGCTTTTACAAATTTAAATGTTTTTCTTCTTTCTCTTAAAAATATAGAGACCAAAAAAGGTTCGTTGTTTTAATTTTTTTTAATTATGACAATTTTTTTCAATTGACAAATTTTCCTGAACATCAAAAAGAAAAATTAAAAAAAAATTAATAAAATGCAAACTGAATTCAACAAATATAGAGACAGAATGATACAAAAACTATGCAAGTGAATAGAACTTAAATGTAGATGCACAATGTTGCTTGTCCCTTTTCCATTGCACTTTCATATTTTTTGGAGATCTGGTACCAGATCTGGAAAAAGAGACTAAGATATGGCATCAGATATGATAATATATGACCAGATCAGCTCATATCTGGGCATAAAAATTACAGAATTTTAGAGATCTCTTTAGATATGGACAGATCCGGTACTAGATCTGGCGATAAAGTGTAAAACATGTCATATCTTATCATATCTGATCTGGCACCGAATCCAATTAGATTTAATCATATCTAATAGGATCTAAACAAATCTGTTCGGATCTAAACTTTTTTACACGGGTAGGCACATTTGTTTCATTTACAATTTTTTTTTTATTTTTTTAACTAAAATTTAAAAATTAAAATACAAGTGCTTATCAGAGCTTTGAAGAATTAATTCCTTTTTGAATGAATTCACTACCAATCGAATTCAATTTTCTCTAGAATTGAATGAATTCCTTTTCTTAAGTAATTCACTGAATTCGTTCAAATGAACGCGTTCATCAAACAACAAATTCAAAGAATTAATTCAATTGCAATAGTTCTTTTTATTAAATCAAATGAATTAATTCACCGGTGAACGCGTTCAATTTTATAAATCGAACGGAAAAAAAAGTGAATTAATTCCTTACTGAATTAATTCACTACTGAATTCGTTCAATTTCATTTTCGTTCAGTAAATTAAAAAAAATAAAATTACGTTCAGTGAATTAAAAAAATAATAATAAGTTCACTGAATTGAAAAAAAAATAAAATAAGTTCACTGAATTGAAAAAAAATAAAATAAGTTCACTGAATTCAAAGCTTGTTTTCTGCCGTTCAGTAGAAGAAAACAATAACGTGCAAATACAATTTTTAAATAAGCAATTTTTCAGCGTGTGCTAGTAAAAATAAACAAATTAGAAACCAGATGCTGTTTATCAACCTACATGATTCAAAAATAAAGCCTTTTACTATTAAAAATAAAAACTTTACAGGTATAGATAAATTTGGAAAAAATTTAACTATTAATTTTTCAAACCAGTTATATAGTTATATTTTTTTCCAAATGTATCTATATCTGTAAAGTTTTTATTTTTAATAGTAAAAGGCTTTATTTTTGAATCATGTAGGTTGATAAACAGCATCCGGTTTCTAATTTGCTTATTTTTACTAGCACACGCTGTAAAATTGCTTATTTAAAAATTTTATTTGTACATTATTGTTTTCTTCTACTGAACGGCAGAAAACAGGCTTTGAATTGAGTGAACTTATTTTATTTTTTTTTCAATTCAGTGAACTTATTTTATTTTTTTTTCAATTCAGTGAACTTATTATTTTTTTTTTTTAATTCACTGAACGTAATTCTATTTTTTCTTAATTCACTGAACGTAATTTTATTTTTTTTTAATTCACTGAACGAAAATGAAATTGAACGAATTCAGTAGTGAATTAATTCAGTAAGGAATTAATTCACTTTTTTTCCGTTCGATTTATAAAATTGAACGTGTTCACGTGTTTGATTTAATAAAAAGAACTATTGCAATTGAATTAATTCGGAACAAAATAAATCGAACGAAAGCAAATATGAATTAATTCCATTCAATATATGGTACTTAGTGAATTAATTCATCGAATTTTTAATTCAGAATTGAAAAATTGAATTAAGGAATTAATTCTTCAAAGCTCTGGTGCTTATGCATAATAATTTGGAATCCTTATAACACGTTTATAAAATGAATTTTGTATAAAATATTTGTTTTATAGGCCATTTATAAACTTAGAAAGTGATTTTGAATATGACCCAAACATTACAATGAATCTTTCATATTGTAAAAAATTAGGTAGAAATCGAAACAAATAAATTTAAAAATGCCAATATAATACTACAGATTATGCTTACTGGAAAAACGAAACATTTTTATAAAAACTTTCATCAAAAATTAGCACGGAATAAAATTGGCTAAACCATATCTAACACGTCATAGATCGGACGGAAATTTTTTAGCCGAACTTTTTAGATCATTTCTAAATGAAGGATAATTCAGAAATTTATATTTTTTTGAAAAAAATTTTAAAACAATATCTCATCAAAAAAGGCCGAAATTGATTTTATATTTTCTTTAATAAATATTTGCCAATTCGGGATAACAATTTACTACTATTTTTCCAATTATGGTCAAGGACTATTCCAAAAAACGGGGTTTTACACACCGTCAAACAACTTCCGACATAACAATACTCAATCAACTGAAAGGTAATTTTAAATTAATAAAAAAAAATTCTTTCGATTGTAAAAAATGTATTACTTCATCCTACTTGAAATTTGGAGTAAAAATTGCAAATGGTTCTCCAGTTATTTACCATTTTATGCATAGGAGATACAATTAGAGTTTGCTGTTCGGTTTTAATCGAAACCGAAACCGCGATTTTCCAAGCCTCAAAACCGAAACCGAAAACCAACAAAAATAAGTCGGTTTTTAATAAATATTTTAACCAATTAAAATAATTTATTAAATTGCATATTATTGAATCTTAAATTTCGAAAAGGCTCAGCTCCTATTTTACAAAATTTTGTATTTAATTGTAATGAACATTTTCTCCATTAAAAACTACTTTAAAGAATTTTTTGTTTCTGTTATTTAGAAAAAAATTGCACCAAAAAGTCAAAAGGTTTAAGAGATATTGAGTTTCACATATTCAGTTTCACCGCGTATTTTTAAAAAAAAACCTTATTTCGCGAAATTTATAAAATTTTAACTTTACTTTGTTTTAAATTAATTCCTAAAATTTAAATTTGAAATACAGCTTTAGTTGCCGAAAAAAAATTAATTTATAACGAGTCCGCGTTTATTTCTTTTTTTGGAAAGGCTTCGAAATGGCGTTATTGTCTTTAAATATTCAAGTGAGAAATTCAATCGAATTTTAAAAGATATCTTGGACGTATTAAACTATTTAATTTTTATGCATATTTAATTATCATATATTTAGTTAGAATATTGTTATATTTAATTAGTTTAAAACGATTCTATTAATATCACAAGAAAACCGAAAATAACCGAAACCGCGGTTTTTATAATTTTGAAAAACCGAACCCGCGGTTTCCAAATTTGTCGGTTTTTAGCTAACTCTAGATACAATAAAATTTTCAGAGTTTCCTTTGCAAACTTTATTTATATTCAAGGGAATATCAAATTAAATTCAAAACATAATAACATATATTGGATCTTGCTTTTATGTCTTTATGAATACTACAGGTGTATATTTATAACATGCTAAAATCCAAAACATTTTTAAGCTCCTTTTGATTTCAAAATAAACTATAGTTAGTGATAAACCTACCTCTGGTAACTGAAGCTCTTGCTCAGCTTCAATATTTTCACTGTCAATTGCTTCCATTTGGACTTCTCCCTCCTGCTCCAAAAGGAATTCTAAATGCTTGTAGTACCACAGTACTGGTTTATACACATCTGCCGCTCCAATACCAGATCTCATGCTTTCTTTCACTTTTCTAAACTCACGTCTGAAGCAGGACCTCCGGTTTCATTTCTCAATATTTGACCAACAATTTCTGATATGCTTGATCTTTTAAAAGGTGGTTTGTGTACTTAGGGTTCTTGGTTTGCCAGACCTCTGGTAGGCTTCGAAGTAATTCGAAAAGTTCTGCCATTCTTTTACCTATCGTAGAATCTTCCATACAAGTAGCCATCTTCTAATTAATTTTTCAAATTCACAAAATTTTCTTTGCAGCACTTACAAAAAAAAACCGTACAATTTCTGCTTCTGACAACAATTGTCATATAGAAAAGAGCGCCAACCAAAATGACACTAAAATGTGTAGAACTCTAATAAAAAGCGCTAAAAAAATTGTCGTGTTCGCGAACATGTTCGTGACCTATATGTTTTAATGTTCGCGAACACGACGATTTTTGTTTTGGTTTACCATTTAATTCAATTTCTCAGTTGACAGCATTGTTGCCTCTACCTACTACAATTGTCAGTATTGAGTACTCATAACCGGATACTCAATACTTTTACAAGAAAAAACTTCTGGCACCGCTGTACACAATTGACTTTTTTAATAAAAAGTTTGCTGACAAATCTGTTCTTTGTATATTATTTTACTATATTAACTTTTAATTTTTATAAATTCAGTGAAGCTCAATAAATTAATGATTGTGGGAACATGCGAGTTATGTTGGTAATTTATTAAAAAACAGATTGTGCTCCGCAGCAAAAAAGGTAGGCGCAAACAAAAATGGAGAAGAAAAAAATATGAAGCTCACTCCGGGTCGTAAAGAAAAGAACTTGTTTTTGCATACAATTTAAAAACTATTTGCAATAAAGACTTAATTAACTGAACTAAATTAAAATTAAAATCACAAGATTTTTCAAAGAAAATTTAAGTGAACAATTTTGCGAAACTATCATTTTATATGGGAGCTGCTCCCTTTTTTTAACAAAGAAAGAAAAAACGTCATCTCGTTGGATTATCTAAAAAAAAATGACCAACTAAAGACGGTGCAAACAAAATCGTTAATTATATCAAAAGTTTTTAATTAATACAACTATGCATTTTAATTAAAAAATTGTTATCTTCATATTTCTATTTTACCAAACTTATTTTGTCTTCTTTTATCACATATTCCATTTAAAACAAACTATAGAAGTTCTCATACGCATACACACACACACACAAAGGCGCAAAACAAACGAACTAACGCATCCACATAAGTACGAGAACAATATATCAAGGGAAGAAGCAACAAACAAAAACTGAGCTGAATTTAGTTAGTGCAATTTGGAATAGCGAAAGAACCCGTAGATTCTAAAAGAAGTATACAAAAGGAATATGACGGAATATAAACTTGTTGTTGTGGGAGCTGGTGGTGTTGGAAAGTCTGCTCTTACTATACAATTGATACAAAATCATTTTGTTGATGAATATGACCCAACAATTGAAGATTCTTATCGTAAACAAGTAGTGATAGGTAAGTTTTCTAACTTTATTTTTGGTCATTAAAATAATTTATTCTTTAAAAATTAACTTTGCGACAACAGAAGTTAACAGATTTTATATTTCTATGGCCGTTAGGTTTACGGTTTTAGAACTTATTATCGTTTGGACTTTAGACGATGTTGAGACCACGATTATCATGTATCGGTGTGGTAGAGGGCGTGGTAGGACAATGTGAAATCTTTAAGAAATCCGTTTTTTGTTTTTTTACACAAATTCAAATTTTAAAATATAAAATTTGAGAACGAAATTCCAAGTACACTGAAAAATGTTCTCAGTTACTGGCTACCAGGCACCAGAAAACGTTTTTTTTTTTTGTTTTTATCAAAAATAAATATCACTAAAGTTCAAAATGTTTTTATTTCTCAATCGAAAACAAAAATTTCAAATGTACTTTAAAACAAAAATATCCCTCAAGTTGAAATTCGAAAAATATCTTTAGGTATAAATATCAAAGATAAAAAAATTGATAAAAAAATAAAACTTTTTAAAACGTTTTAAAAAACGTTTTTTTTTGTTTTTCATCTTTGTACTAAGTACAAAAATATGAATAGAATTTTAAAATTTTTGTTTTATTTTTATGGTGGAGATTATTATGGTTTTTGGTTTCAAATCTGTAGAAAATCATATAATATCCTAGAGTGAACTGTTGAGCGGTATATACATACAAACATATATTGCAAATATTTTTTTTTTTTTGCTAAAATGTTTGCCAATTGACCAGCATTTTGCACTAATATTATTCATTTTCGGAATGAAATCGCTGTATAAGTTTTCTAATTAAATTTTTGCACCAAGAAACCTTTTTCGCATTCCGCCATTAATTCGCAATTTTTTAAGTGCAGATTTTTAAAATTTATAACCTAGGGACCATAATACCCATATCTCATACCAAAGTTTGGTAATTAGTTCGCAAAAAAAAATTGCCAAAAAAAATTAGCAAAAAAAAATTTTTTTCCATTAATGTATTCTTTTGCAGAATATAAATTGCTGATTAGGTTTCTTAACTATTTTTTTGTATCATAAAGGCTTTTTTCGCATTCCGCCAATATTTTGCAATTTTTTGAGTGCGGTTTTTTTAAATTTTTAACCTTAGGACAATAATTCCCATATCTTATGCCGAAGTTTGGTGGTTAGTATGCAAAAAGTTTCGCGAAAAAAAATTTAGCAAAAAGGAACATTTTTCCAGCAACATATTCTTTTGAAGAATGTAAATCGCTGACTGAGTTTTTTAATTTATTTTTTGTACCATAAAGCTTTTTTTCGCGTTCCGCCATTGTTTTGCAAATTTTTAAGAGCGGTTTTTTTTAACTCACAACCTAGGGACTATAATACCTATATCCTATACCAAAATTATCTGGTTAGACTGCAAAAACAAAAAAAAATTGGGAAAAACAATTTTCCAAAAAGGAATAGTTTTGCATCAATATACATATGTATATGTATGTAACATATGTATAGCAGAATGTTAATCGCTGATTAAGTTTAAAAAATTTTGAATGCGGTTTTTTAAAATTCATAAATTTGGGACTATGATACCCATATCTTATGCCAAAGTTTGGTAGTTCGTACGCAAAAAATTTCGCGAAAAATAAGTTTTGCAAAAAGGAAAATTTCTGCATCAACATATTCGTTTGCAGAATGTAAATCGCTGACTGAGTTTTTAAATTTATTTTTTGTACCAAAAAGCTTTTTTTCGCGTTCCGCGATTTTTTTTGCAATTTTTTAAGTGCGGATTTTTAAAATTCATAATCTTGGGAATATAATACCAATATTCTCATATAAAAGTTTGGTGGTTAGTTTGCAAAAAAAATTCGCGAAAAAAATTTTCCGAAAAGAAAATTTTTTGCATCAGTGTATTTGTTTGCAGAATGTAAATTTCTGATAACAATTTTTAATTCATTTTTTGTACCATAAAGTTTTTTTTCGCGTTCCGCCATTGGTTTGCAATTTTTTAAGTGGGGTTCTTTAAAATCCATAATCTAGGGACTATAATACATATATCCTATACCAAAATTAGCTAGTTAGATTGCAAAAACAAAAAATCACGACAAAAAAATTTGCAAAAAGGAATAGTTTTGCATCAATATATTTGCTTGCAGAATGTTAATCGCTGATTATCATGCTTTGTAGAAGTCTTTTCGGCGGAAATTTTTATTACTTTTTAATAACGCAAAGGTTTATATCATTGGATGCAGAAATATGTCTATATGAATGTTGTTTTAAGAATTTTTACAAAATTTATATGTAATTGTAATCAGAAAAAACTAAAAAAAACGTTTTAAAACGTTTTATTTTGTTTTTTCCTCAATACAAAAAAAACGTTTTTTTTTTTGTTTTTTCCTCAGTACAAAATAAATAATTCTCAACTTTCCTGAAAACATCAGTACGGATATTTTTAAAATTTTGTTTTCGAAAAGAAAACAAAAAATAAAAAAATTGATGAAAACAAAATATCCATCAAGAAAAATAAATTCATTTGTACACAAGTGATTTTTTTTTATTGAGGAAAAAACAAAATAAAACGTTTTAAAAGTATTAATATCGGGTGCCTGCTGGCTACTAAATTTTTAACTAATAAGGAAGCTATCGTGAATATATTTTTATTATAGGTTTGTTTTATTCGAATTTTGTATAAATATTCCATACAAATTTAAGCATTTATAAAACTTAGGTATAAATTTAGCTTCTTAAAAATTAAGTAGTTATAAAAATGCTACCAAGTCTTAAAAATTCTTGGCTTTTCTCTTTCAAATGTAAACAAAAATATTTGTCATAAAAATATTTGAAATTTTAGAATTTTTTATTTCATAAAATATCTGAAATAACAAAAGCTAACAAATGAATTATGCGTTTTTTGGAAAAGGTACAGCAGGGCACACAAGATTATTGCTCCATTTCGAGTTCCGGCGAAGTCTTTGTACGAAAACAGCTTTTGTACAAAGGCGACCTCAAATGTTTAAATTTTGTTTGTTTACAAAAAATAAAAGAAAATCAGGTAAGTACGGATAGTCGTTTTTTTTACAAGTCGTTATAGATATAGGTATAAAATTCGAAAAAAACAAACATTAATAAACATATAAAATTGTGGAAATATTCAGTTAATTAACAAAAATAGAATTATTTATCTATATGTGGCATAATATTATTGTTGTGTGCCAGATTATCACTTTTACTACTATTGTAATTCAAATTCATTTACGTGTTTTATTCATATATTTTAACTTGTTGAAGTAAATATAGGACTAAATTTGAAATTATAAATGGAATTTGTTTATTATTAAATTTCTATACTTTAAACAAATTTCCAGATGTTGATATAAACAATAAAATTTTGAGCATTATAACTTCATTTTATTTAAGAAGCCTTTTATCAAAATATTTTAGTCTGTTATATACATATAGGGTATACATATAGTCATGCCAACTTTTTGTTAAATATTGGCATAACAATATTTACGAATTTCTAAAAAGAAGAAATAAGAAAAGTTAGTTTGGCTTTCTGACTTAAGTTCACACTAGATCACTTCCAAAAGAGTTCCAATTTGAAAACCAACATCTGATTGTTAACGGCAATCGAAATGACCTTGAAGTACAGCCCGAAAACAGTGTCTGAGGTTGTTAGCAGATTTTTAAACTTTTGGAAAGAATGGTAAAAATCTGTTTCGAAAAGAAATATTGCTAAGACTCTGGTGCTCCTGCATGTATATTAAAATTACAAAAATATAGGACTAACAAAAAATATTGTTCAGTAAAAATTTTCTGAATCTTAAATAGTTTTTCTACAGCAGGAAGAATTTAAAATTAGATGGTTTCTCTATATAAATATAATTTTCTTGACCGCAAAAGGCATTAGAATCTGAAGATTTATCAATATAAAAAAATATTTTCAAAATCTGAAGGCATTTCTGTGAAAAAATTTCACATAATTGATGATTTTTCTAACGAAATAGTTAACAAACCCTACAATATTTCGTATAATAGCTAAACTTTCTGTAGAATCTGATATGTTTTAGCCTCAAAATCTGATATTATTTCTCTGGAGAACGTTTCTAATTTATCTCCAAATTATGATTTTTTAATTTCTTTTCTGATTTAAAGCCAGCAATAAATGATGACCCTTTAAAATGGCGACTGTATGAAATGCATAGTTTTTTTTTTATTATTAATTCAATATATCAATAAAAACCATGGTTTGTCAACACTAACCCCAAAACATCAACAACGATTTAAAATTAATTCAAATAACTAGAATTTACCTAAAAATACCATTAACGTAATAACCTACAATATCACTAACCGCAAAATACTTTAACGAAATTATTTAAAATACCGTTTAACCTAAAAGACCCTAACTCAAAAATTTTAAATATCCTAGGGACCACTGATGGCTGGTTAACATTATAAGATTTTCGGTGTGATTTTAAAATCCAGCCTATATGTTTTGCATGTGTACTAAAGCAAAATCATACCAAAAATCGTACAGTGTAAACTAGCCATAACGAAATAACTTAAAAAGCCTTAAAATAATCAAACGAAATAACTTTAAATACCTGTAACTCTAAAACAACTTAACGAAATAACTTATTATACCGATAACCTTAAAATACCCTAACGAAATATTTATGAAATAACGTTATCCATTAACACTAAAGACTGGTTTACACTATAAGATTTTCGGAAAGATTTTACAACCTTGTCTATATGTTTTGCATGTGTACTAAAGCAAAATACTACCGAAAATCTTATAATGTAAACTAGCCTTAACCTTATGAATCGGTTGCCAACTCTGATAAAAACCCATAATGCATGTTAAAAACAAAAAAAAAATCTAGCACCTTTTTTAGCACTTTTTATTTTGAATCTAGCACTTTCTATCACTTTTTTTCGACGATCTAGCACCTTTTCGCATTTGTCTTATGGCAACACTGGATCAACCTTATTAGGTATGTTTCTTTACTTTTTGGGTAAAGTTCGGTAAAATGAGAGTTAACAAGAAATACTCTCACGAAGTGACAAAAATGCACAAAAGTAAACGAACGCGAAAAACCATATTTGAAGCCCGAAAAACAAACGTCAATAGATTTGTTCATTATATTTCGTTTTGGTGAGCGCTCTTTCTAGTTGTTCAATTTGTTGTAAAAATTTAATTACAGAAATTTCTGTGATTAAGACCTTAAACGTAGATTTTCCACCCTCCAATTATGTTAGTATTAACATTTTTTTCTAATGTTGGTAACTTTTGAAAAAGGTTTACGTAGACCAATTAATTTGTAAATAAACACCGTACAACATCTTTATTTTCCATCTAACTAATGAACATCTTTAGTAACTTACACATATATCTTCTCTAAAAATCAAGGTTGGTTACCGAAACGAATAACGGTAAGGGTAACGGTAACGGTATCAGATTTCGTTTGTTTAGGTAACGGTAAAGGTTTAAGACTGTTTCGGTAATGGTATACCGTTATCGAAACAGCAATACCGGTGCATACCGGTATTAAAAATTATGTTAAAAACATAAAAACAAGTAAAAACATGGCATATTTTTAATTTTAAGTACTGAAAATACAGATTTTAAGCTATAAATTCAATACTGGTAGTCTTAATAAGTAAAATTATTATCTATAAATTTTTTGTAAAAAAAAAACACTCAAGATTATAAAATAAAAAATAAAAAAATTGTAATTTTTATATAAAATAATAAATACCGGTAAAATACCGGTAACTACCCATAAAAATAACGGTATCGGTAACGATAACCGTATTTAGAAATTTTTTTAGAGGTATCGATAACGGTAACGGTATTCAATTTGAAACGGTATTTTAGCGATAACGGTATTATAACGATAACGGTAACCAACCTTGCTTAAAATACCAATTGGAATTAAGAAAATATTTGGGGGAAATTTTAATAATATGACATAATATTGGAGTCTGTACGAATTGTTTGTTAGAATCGGTCATAATTTTGATCTTTATTTAGCACAAATAAACCATGATTCGTGGAAGGAAAATTTAACCAAAAAATGTGTTTAGGGTGTCTTACAATAATTTTTTTAATTATGCCGTTTTTAATAACAAATAATTTGAATTTTCGAATTTTCTGGAAAAATATGAGCTATATAAAGATATAAGGGCAGTGTCACACGTTCAATATATATTGTGATATTTGGATCGCGATCCATTTTAATGGATTGATGTATCGCGCGTGTATGCTACATGTGCAATATTTATCGCGTCAGTATTTACATTATTTTTGTGCTGTGCTGGTCGTTTATTAAAAAATGTCGCGAGAAAACAAAAAAAAAAAGAAAGCCTGTTTAGATATTTTGCTTGCTTTTTTATTGAAGAAATGTGTTATAAATGTTTTATCTTTTTTGTTTGCACTGCGTATTTTATTTTATTTTATTTCATTTGTTTTATTTTCTTTATTCTTTCACTTTTTATTATTGTATCGCGAATTGATATCATGAACTATGCTACACGTTCAATATTTATCGCGTGATCCGCGATCCGTGATCTGGATTTCTTTCACTTTTTACTATTGTATCGCGAATTGATATCACGAACTATGCTACACGTTCAATATTTATCGCGTGATCCGCGATCCGTGATCTGGATTTCAGAATATTGGGCTATTCTGCGATATGGATCGCGATCCATCAATACTACATGCTACACTTTCAATAAATATCGCGATACTGGATCGCGGTCAATATATATTGAACGTGTGACACTGCCCTAAGACATACTTCACGCACTCCTGCAATATCTTAAATTGCAGTTAATGAGTATAGTTTTTTATTGAATTTTTTCTTATTTTGCTTATTTATTGAACCAATTTTTACTATTTAATAAAATTTAACCATAAAACTTAATCTACCACATTCTATTAAAAATTGTTGAAATGTCGGACAGAGTCAGCTAACCGAGGTTAAGATTTATGCATACTGCTTAGATTCTATTGTAGTTGTTTAGACCAGTTAAATATTTCCTGCAGTACAATTTTTATGTACGGCGTATATTTTTTCCTCCGAGGAATATTTTTGGATTCATATTTTTTATTTTCCACAAAATTAGGAAATTCTAATTTTTTTAATTAACACAAAATTTCACAGACATGACACTTCAGAAGAATTTTGCTTTTTACACAAAATTGTTGGAAGATATCTTAAAAATAGAATCAAGAAAATCAAGCGTTTAAGTTTCGCGGTTTGTAAAAATTTACTGCTTTGGGAGATGTCACTGTATGTGTATATTAAATTTGATCCAGATATATTTACCTAAACGAATAACAAATAATATAGAAGCATAGTTATTTTACTTTTCCTTTGAACCTAGTTTTCTAATAAATTCTGACTACAAAATTTGTATTGAATGTATCAAAAACATCAAAAATCATCTTGTCCTTCATAAATATTTTTAATAACACCTTCCTGGACTAAAAGCAAATTTATAATTATACACACTTACCCAATGAAAAAAATTAAGATATGCATGTAGCATGCAAAAAGACACTTCTTATTTGAGGCATTTAGCGATTGATGATTTTTAAAACAACAATTTGGGCATCTATTTTATAATTTTATGACCCCGTATCATGCGAAAAATTCAAAAAAAAAACTTATTTCGCGAGTTTCCAAACTTTTTTTTATTTTCTTTTATTTCTTATTCGTATTGTCAAATGAAAATATCTAAAATTAACAAATCATTGATTAAATTTTTGTAAGTTAACGATATTATTTTAAGTAAGTTTAAGGACTAATCAGTGATTTCTAAATCAATGATTAAAGTAAACTAAGCATTGGAGACAAATATCGCGGCTGTGTTGATTTGGTGAGCGTTTTTCCGTATGATGATTTTTTTAATGGCCAAGAGTCTACTTAACATAAAATCACAACTTTCAAGATTTTTAGATCTTTTTCTTATGTGCTCATTAAAAACCCTGTTTTTAAGGCAATTCTCATTTTGTTGTCCGCATCATTTTTACTAAAGTTAGTGTTTTCGTTGTTTTAGGATAATACGTAAACTAGAAATATTCGTGATCAATATTTTGTATCATAGTTGCAAATTCTTTGTATATATCGAAAAATATTTCAAAAACAATTCGGAATTTCAACCAAAATTAAAATTTTTTTATATCAAAAAATGTAGTTTATGTTAATGTTTGTCAGTTCATTTTTAAGCAAATAAAATCAATTTTTATATAAATAAAAAAAACTATTAAAATTTAAGTTGATATTTTGATTTGCTTTTGAAATATTTTATTACATATCTTTGATACAAATTGTTTTTTTTTGATATTTATTGTTCCCTACTCAATGTTCTTTAAAGTATAGGCAGCTTAAGATGTATTGCAAGTGCAGGAATTTAAAAAAATAAAAATTTTCCTAATAGTGTTATTATCAAATAAGGAACATTTTACTATTATTTGATGTTTTTAACAAAAAAAGTACAAAAAGAAGTACACAGGTTAAAAAAACGTACATTTGCGTACTTCTTTGTAGAGAAAGTTTGCCGGGAATTCCCGGCAAACTTTTCCCGGGATTTCCCGGGAATTGTCGCCCGGGAATTCCCGAACCCCAAACCCTAATTGTATCTCTTAATGATTTAATACAAGGTTGGCAACCGAAACGAATAACGGTATAGGTATCGGTATTGGTATCGATTTTTTATTTGTTTCGGTATCGGTATCGGTAACGGTATTTTAATCATTTCGGTATCGGTATAACCGATATCGAAACATTAATACCGGTATATACCGGTATTATTGAAAAAATTTACAAAATATAAAAAAAACGTTCTTAATTATAAAAAAACTCAATTTTATTAAATTTTTATAAAGGATAAGTATAGTTTATGGAAATGTTTTTATAATATGAACAAAAAACAATAAGTTATTAAAAATTTCTAATTGCAAGTGTTTTATTTTTTAAACACAAAAATTTTTTTAAATCTATTAGGAACACAATTTGATTCACTACAAATATTTTATATTTGTATTGATATCATATAATAAAATAAAAAAAAAATAAGTTTATAAAATTAATAAAAGGATTCTCTAAAAGAAACTGTAAATTCAATTAAACGTTTAAGAAACCAGTTTATATATTAAATTATATATACTAAATTTGTCACAAGTTAGAGAATATTTATGAAGTTAAATAAATTAAAAACAATGTTGCCAATGCAAACTAAAGGCTGATAACCGCACTTTGAATTTATAACACGATTTTCTATTAACAATGAATATAAAGTTTAATTGTTTAACAATTTTAGAAATTTTATATTAAAAAAATTTGTATTTTTGCTAAAAACGTGAAAAAAAAATTTTAAACCGATTCCATACCGGTACGACACCGGTATTGAGGCAAAAGGTTTTTGAATACCGGTATTTTTTGAAATCAAGAATTTCGGTATTGGTATCGGTATCGGTTGTCAATTTGAAAGGGTTTTGAAACGGATAACGGTATTATAACGGTATCGGTTGCCATCCTTGATTTAATACTATCGACAAAATATTTATTAAATTGGGTAGCAATTTCCGAAGCGGTTTCCGAATTATTCGATAAACCGGTTTTTTCTATATTTCCGGGTTTTTTAAACCGGCTTTTGAAAAAGGGCGGTTTTCGAATTTTTCGAGAAACCGGTTTTTTCGTGTCGAAAAATTTGACTTTTTCAAATATTTATAATCACTCTTATTCTAGTTGTCGACGTCGTTGTCGTTTTTAAGTCAATATCACTTTCTTTCGACATCGACACCAATGTGGTATTCCGTAAAAATTTTGTAACGACGACGACTGTTTATCGATAATTAGAAAAAAACAATCACTTTACTTTAAAATGTCGTTACCAAAAATGGCGACGACAAAATCGTCGTTAAATTTTCTTACTCCCAGTCTAGACTAGCAATAAATATGTTGACATATATTGCAGCAAATGTCAAAATTATGTTATCTTCAGTGTAGACCACCAAATTTATTTATTTATTTATTCAGCCAATGGAAAATACAATCCTTACAGGCTAGATACAATTTACTTAAAACTATTTCAAATAAGTTAATCAGGCATGTCACAGGTTTTTTACGGAATTGATTTGATTTCGCAATTTTACTTCCGCAATTTTTTTCCTAAAGTGATCGAAAACAATTTTTTTTCTTCTGAATTTGCAGTTTAGGATGCTACGGATAATTTTGTATTGAAAATGAAACGTTCTGGTAAGTATCGAGTATGCTACGGGCTTAATAGTGGTACTTAAAACGTTAAAAGTTTCTCCACAAAACGTAAAACGAAAAAAATATCGTTTTCATTCCACTTTCAAAAACCAAAATGGAATTGATATTTAGAGCATTGATTTAGTTGGTATGGAAAGACCCATATATATGTAAATAAATATGTAATATGTATACAAACAAACATACAAAGACACTCATATAAATTAACATATTTGTTGATTTTATGCATTTGTACCTTTAGGTTCTTGTTGTCTATTAACTCGTACTTACTCATGCCTACCACATTTAATCTACTACTCTCAATCTCTATATATAAAAGAATAACGTGACTGACTGACTGACTGACTCAACATCGCCCAGCCCAAACCGCTGAAGCTAGGAAGTTGAAATTTGTTATGTAGGTTACTCTTTCGGGGTAGACGTCCACTAAGACGGGATTTTTGGAAATTCCTACCGGAACGGGCAAAAAGGGGGAAAGTGTCCCCCTTGACGGCCTGCCAAAACCCCTTTGGCTAGAAAGCTGAAATTTAAGATATGTGTTCCTTGGAGTAGGGGCTAACTTTTCTGGAAAGTACTTTCTAGAATTTTGGACAGGAACGTTGTAAAAATGGGGGTTAAAAAGGGAAAAATGCCCCACTTGACGGCCTGCCCAAACCGCTGGAGGTAGGAAGTTGAAATTTCGTATAAAGGTTCCTCCACTATCGTAGACATCCACCAAGACGGGAGTTTTGGAAATTTTTACAGGGACGGGCAAAAAGGGGAAAAAGTCTCCCCCTTGACGGCCTGCTCAAACTGCTGGAGCTATGAAGTTGAAATTTGGTATGTAGGTTCCTCGACCGGTGTAGACGTCCGTTGAGACGGCATTTTTGGAAATTCTTATCGGGAGGGGCAAAAAGGGGACAAAAAAAGTACCTTTTTCCAAAAAAGTACCTTTTCCCAAAAAAGTACCTTTTTCCAAAAAAAGTACCTTTTTCCAAAAAAAGTACCTTTTTCCAAAAAAAAGTACCCTTTTCCAAAAAAAGTACCTTTTTCCAAAAAAAGTACCTTTTTCCAAAAAAAGTACCTTTTTCCAAAAAAGTACCTTTTTCCAAAAAAAGTACCTTTTTCCAAAAAAGTACCTTTTTCCCAAAAAAGTACCTTTTTCCAAAAAAAGTACCTTTTTCCAAAAAAAGTACCTTTTTCCAAAAAAGTACCCTTTTCCAAAAAAAGTACCTTTTTCCAAAAAAAGTACCTTTTTCCAAAAAAAGTACCTTTTTCCAAAAAAAAGTACCTTTTTCCAAAAAAAGTACCTTTTTCCAAAAAAAAGTACCTTTTTCCAAAAAAAGTACCTTTTTCCAAAAAAAGTACCTTTTTCCAAAAAAAAGTACCTTTTTTAAAAAAAAGTACCTTTTTCCAAAAAAAGTACCTTTTTCCAAAAAAAAGTACCTTTTTCCAAAAAAAGTACCTTTTTCCAAAAAAAGTACCTTTTTCCAAAAAAAGTACCTTTTTCCAAAAAAAGTACCTTTTTCTAAAAAAAGTACCTTTTTCTAAAAAAAGTACCTTTTTCCAAAAAAAGTACCTTTTTCCAAAAAAAAGTACCTTTTTCCAAAAAAAGTACCTTTTTCCAAAAAAGTACCTTTTTCCAAAAAAAAGTACCTTTTTTCAAAAAAAGTACCTTTTTCCAAAAAAAGTACCTTTTTCCAAAAAAAGTACCTTTTTCCAAAAAAAGTACCTTTTTTAAAAAAAGTACCTTTTCCCAAAAAAACATACATTTTTCCAAAAAAAAATAACTTTTTCAAAAAAAGTACCTTTTCCAAAAAGAAGTACATTTTCCCAAAAAAAGTACCTTTTTCTAAAAAAATGTTCCTTTTCCCAAAAAACATACATTTTTTCAAAAAAATATGTACCTATTTTCAAAAAAAGTACCTTTTCCAAAACAAAGTACCTTTTCCCAAAAAAAAGTACCTTTTTCTAAAAAAATTTTCCTTTTCCAAAAGAAGTACCTTTTCCAAAAAAAATACCTTTTTCCAAAAAAAAAACATTTTTCCAAAAAAAAAAACACCTTTTAAAAAAAAAATACCTTTTCCAAAAAAAGTACAAATAAAGTACTTTGTAAAAACAAAGTATCTTTTTCCAAAAAATTTCGTTTTTCCAAAAAGTACC
The DNA here is from genome assembly GCA_949987735.1 of Leucophora obtusa. NCBI lineage: Eukaryota > Metazoa > Arthropoda > Insecta > Diptera > Anthomyiidae > Leucophora > Leucophora obtusa. The sequence goes on from OX465295.1 coordinate 367,358,899, forward strand.
ATTTAAAATAATATATAATTTCAAAAAAACTACTTTTTTTCCTCCCCCCACGGATATCTCCACTAAACAAGGTTTCTTGATATTCGGCATAGACGTGCGCTAAGACGGGATTTTTGGAAATTCATACCGGAACGGGTAAAAAGGGGAAAAGTCTCCCCATAAACAGTCTCACAAATTGGAAAAGTGCCTGCCAAAACCACTGGAGGTAAGAAGTTGAAATTTGGTATAAAGGTTCCTCCACTGTAGTAGACATCGACTAAGTTTGTATTTTTGGAATTCCCTACAGGATATCCCAAAAGGAAAGTCGGTATGTGAGTTCCTCCTTCTGTGTAGGCGTCCGCTTAGACGGAATTTTTGAAATTCCTATCGGGAGGGGAAATAAGGTAAAAGTCTCCTCCTGACGGCTTGCCCAATCCCTTTTGGCCAACCTAAAATTTTAAATATGTATTCCTTGGAGTAGGACTAACTCACCGGCAACGTAATTTTTCTATTTTGGAACAGGAACATAATAAAAATGGTGGTTGAAAGGGAAAAATGTCCCCACTAACGGCCTGCCCAAACCGCTAAGGCAATGCAGTTGAAATTTGATATGAATGTTCCTCATCCATCGCAGATAGTCGCGAAGATGGAATTTTTGTAAATTCCTAAAGGGAGGGGCAAAAAGAAGAAACGCCTCACCTTGGGGGCCGGTAAAAACCCCTTCGGCTAGAAACCTGAAGCTTAAAATGTCCCTGGAGTGAGGGCTAACTTATTAGAAAGATACTTTTTTGAATTTTGGAGAGGGTCGTTATAAAATGGGGGCTCAAAAAGGGAAAGTTGCCCCTTAACGACCTGTCCAAACTGCTGGAACTAGGAAGCTGAAATTCGGTACTTAAGTTCCTCTCAGCCTGCTCAAACTGCTGGAACTAGGAAGCTGGAATTCCCTGTCGATGGATTTTCGGAAATTCCTACCGAGAGGGGCACAAATAGTAAAAGTTGGCTAGAAACCTGAAATGTAAAACATATGTTACTTGGAGTATGTGCTCACTTACCGAGAAGGTGCTTTTTGGACAGGGACATTGCAAAAATGGGGATTAATGAAGAGAAAAGTGCCGCTTAAAGGCCTGCCCAAACCGCTGGAGGTAGGAAGTTGAAATTTGGTATTAAAGTTCCTCCTCTATTGTAGACATTCGCTAAGATGAGATTTTTGGAAATTTCTACAGGTAGGGTCAAAAACAGGAAAAGTCTCCCCCTTAACGGCCTGGCCAAACTGCTGGAACAAGGGATCTTAAATTGGGTTCCTTCTCCAATGTTGACGTCCCCTAAGATGGTATTTTTGGAAATTCATACCGGGAGGGGTAAAAAGGGAAAAAACTTCCCCTTGACGGCCTGGCCAAACTGCTGGATATAGAGACCTAAAATTATGTATGTAGTAAGTTCCTCCTCCAACGCAGACGTCCTCTAAGACAGAATTTTTGGAAATTCCTACCGGGAGGGGTAAAAACGGAATAATTCTCCCCCTTGATGGCCTAACCGAACCCTTCGGCTAGAAATCTGTAATATATAATATGTTTTCCTTGGAGTATGGGCTAACTTATCGACAAGGTATTTCTAGGACTTTGGACAGGAACGTGGTAAAAATGGTGGTTCAAAAGCGGAAAATTGCCCCCCCCCCCTTAACGTCTGCGTCTTTAGCTAGAAACCTAAAACTTAAAGAACAAGTGTATATGAAACACTAAAATTAAGAAACTAAATAGGAAACGAGTGGGATTGAAACACTACACAAGTGGAATGAAATGGATATAAACGTTGAACGAGTGGAATTGAAATTATAGACAATGCAAATGGATTGGAAGAGGGAATTACCTGTTCAAACACTATCAACAGAATATGAAACTTATGTAGCATTGAAACATACTCTCGAAAAAGTTAAACAAATTTTCTAAAAGAGAAAAAACCTTAGAAAAGGAATGGAACTTATATATTCCGATATTTAAACTTCATGTAACGAAGCACAGGTGGAAGAAACTGACGCAGTAAATTTTCCAACTGAATTTGTGAATTTACTTGAATTGCCAGGTCTACCTTTACATAAACTGGAATTAAAAAAAAACTTTAAGACACGCTAACAACGTAGCTTTGCCCGCAATTTTTAATATTATAAAATGCTTTCCAACCCTGCTTTACGTTATTTATTTTCATTCAAAACACAAATGAACAAAACTACTTACGGGTCTATCTACCTAAGTTCGCACTTTACCAAATTATCTTAACATACACACGTATATTGCAATTTATTATGGATTCATTACTAACAATCCACTTTCATGAGAAAAAGTGATCAAATATTTATTTATTTTAAACCCATTGTTGTGCAGAATTATTTATTTGTGGTGGCTGGGTGAAGGCTTTTATTATAAAAACTGTACTTTAAATAAAAAGCGAATTTAAAAAAAAATTGTCGGGGGGAGGGGCGCCCCCCCCCCCCTAAACCTTAAGGCACGCCAACAACGTAGAGGGCTGCGACCGCTATCTCTAATATTATAAATCGCTTGCCAACCCTGCTTTACGTTTTTTATTTTCATTTAAAGCACAAATGAATAAAACTACTTACGGGTCTATCTACCTAAGTTCGCACTTTACCAAATTATCTTGACATACACACGTATATTGCAAATTATTATGGATTCATTACTAACAAACTACTTTCATGAGAAAAAGTGATCAAATATTTATTTATTTTAAACCCATTGTTGTGCAGAATTATTTATTTGTGGTGGCTGGGTGAAGGCTTTAAATAAAAAAACTTTAAATAAAAAACGAATTTAATAAAAATTGTGGGGGGCGCAGCCCCCCGGGGGGGGGAGGGCGAAGCCCCCCCCCCCTTAACCTTTAAGACACGCTAACAACGTAGCGGGCTGCGCCCGCTAGTAGGAATATAAAATAGTTCATTAGACCTTAGTATGTAGCAAGGAATATGAAACGTTATTAAATTTAATAAACAATTACAATCAATAAATCCATTAATTAAATCAAAAATTAGCATTGCAGAATGCACAGTTCTTCTTAACGAAAGAGGCCGCAAATTTAAAAGCAAACAACGAGCATTGTATGAAGGGAAATTTTCAGTTAAATTAAAATGAATACCACGAAGCGCAAATCTTAAAAGTTTCTTCTGAATTCGTTCAATTCGAACTGAATGGATCACAGTATGGGGGTTCCAGACGAAAGAACAATATTCAATTTTGGATCTTACAAAAGAAGTATATAAGACTTTAACTGTAAAAGGATCATTGAAATCTTTGCAGTTTCTCTTTACAAAAGACCAAGCAGAGTAGGCTTTGGGAATAATGTAGTTGAAATGGGATACAAAAGTAAGTTCAGTGTCCAAAACTACACCAAGATCCAAAATCTCATCTACAGACTCCAGAACGTTATTAGATATATAGTAAGGGCATATAATACGATTACTAATATTAGATCTGCTGAAAGTCATTTTAAAGCATTTGCTAATATTCAAGGGTAGGTGATTAAGATCACACCATGTTTTTATATTATTTAGATCATTTTGCAAAATAATGGTGTCATTGACAGACCGAATCTCTTTAAATATCTTCAAGTCGTCCGCATATAATAAAAATTTAGAGCCAACAATGCAAAATCCAATGTCATTTATATAAAGTAAAAATAACAAGGGGCCCAAGATGCTACCCTGGGGTACCACAGATGTAGCAATATAAGACTGAGACACGTATTGGTCAATAACCACAGAATATATTCTATTTTTAAGATATGAAATAATCCAATTCACGAATATCTTGTGAAACCCCATTCGCAACAACTTAAGGCATAAAATATCATGTGGTACTTTATCAAAAGCCTTACAGAAATCCATAAAGACTACATCAATTTGACAATGCTTTTCAAAAGCAGAAATGCAAACATTATTAAGAACTGCTAAGTTTGTAGTTGTAGAACGACCAGAGAAAAACCCGTGTTGTTCAGGACATAAGTGACGTTTAACACAGAAAAAAAGTTTATCTTTAATGATGTGCTCAAAAACTTTTGAAATAGTAGGCAATTTAGACATAGGTCGATAGTTGCAAATGTCAGATTTTTTACCACTTTTAAAAACAGGAGTAACAGAAGCAATTTTCCATCTGTCGAGAAAACACCCATTAATCAAAGATAAATTAAATATATATCTTAGTGGTTTAGATAAAGACAGCGCACATTTCTGAACGAAAAATTCCGAAAACCCATCAATATCTATCCCACAAGAAGATTTTATTCCCATTATGCCATTTATAACATCTTGTTCTGATAACTGAATTAAACCAAAATCAACAATAGGCTCAATAGAATTAACCACACTAGGTGTAACAGAACCATTAGAATTCATTTCAAAGTTAGATTTAAAAAAGTTAGCAAATAAGTTGGCAATATCAGAACCAGAATTTGCGACAGTATCTCGGAGAAACATTGTCGAGGGACAAGACGAAGTCGACTTTTTTGACTTAATAAATTTCCAGAAATTCTTAGGATTACTTCTTATGGCACTTTCATAATTCAACAAATATTGTTTGTACAGAAATTTATCCAGGAAATTTAACTCCCTCATATAGTACTCATATTTTACTTTATGTTCATTATTACAATTAGATTCAAACTTATTATAATACTTGTTTCTTTGATTCTTTAATTTCTTCAATCCCCTTGTGTACCATGGAAGCTTATGAATCTGACGCGGCACACGAGGAACAAACTTTTTAATTTTATCATTAATACTTATTACCACCTCCAATTCACTATAATTACAAGCTTTAAAGTTATAAATATCATCGCCATAATCACTTACAGACAAGTATTTATAACCAGATATTTTTAAAACCAAAGGGACGTGATGCATATCCGTGGTTACCATAGGAAATTGACAATGAAGTAATTCGGATTTCATATCATCAGACAAAAACATTAAATCAAGAATTCGATTTAATCTATTTCTAAAATAATTTACTTGTACTAAACCAAGACTTAGAAAAGAATCAATCAGATGAATTTCGTGCAAATGATTAACATTGGAAGCAGTAAGGGTGCAAGATTTTAGCCAAGATTCCACTATAACAATTACATCATAATCGGCTTGAGCAGTAAATTTGAAAACATCATTGAGTTTAGTACGGATACCAGTAGCATTTGTTTTAAGAAGTTTGAAAAATATAGCTATTTTTGTGAAATTTTTCAACAGAACCTAAAAAGTTCGTGAAATTTAGGGATTTATCGCTTTTTTATTTTTTTTATAATTTAGATAGTTTTTAGTGATTTTTTAGTTTGATTTAGCGATATTTTTAGGAAAGAAGTTGGCAGCAGTTTTTTACTAATTCTTACAATTTTTCTGTTTGCGAACATTTTTAGATATTTTTCTTTTTGAGAGTAAATTTTGTCTTACTCTCTGTAAATTTGTTACTGAGTAATTTTTACTGGACTTTACTGGAAAAGTACCCAAACATACCTAATATATGTCGCAATAATTGTTAACGCATCTTCGTTAACAATTATTGCCGACATATTGCTGAGATGAAATGTCAAACTCAGATGACATTTTAGTTTGACATTTATAAAAAAGGACGCCACTAATAAAATAAAAGAAAAAACAGCAAGAAAAACAAAAAAAACTAATTAAATTAAGAAGAATTAAATATAATTCAACTAATTATAAATAAAAAACAAAAAAATTTATCGATTTTGGATTTTTACAAGGGTATTTACTAGTAAGAGTAGCATAACCTTCTTCGTTGAATTATTGCAAATTATGAGTTAACATAATTACGTGTTCTCATACCCTTAACATAAGCTCGGCAATAAGCAATTTTATGCCGTAATTCTGCCGACGTACTTAACTTATTGCTAAGATATTTATTGCTAATCTAGACCAGGGATTAGAGAATACCAAATATTAGTCAACAGTCATCGATACATATCGATAACGACAAGTGGAATACCAATTTTAAAAAGACGACAAAATACGACGTCGATTTGTGTCGACGTCGACAACTAGAATAAGGGTGAATGTGAAAATTTCTAATAAATTTTCTTCATTTGTTTAATAATTATGCAAAATATTTAAGTGCCTACACTCACAATATATTTTCCATAACCGATTGAGGTTTATTTAAAAAGTAATAGGTAAAGTTTGTTTTCAATTGAAGAATCAATTAAAATACATTGAAACATATTGTTTAACTTTTTTTGTCAACCAATAAAAAACAAACCAGAAAAAAGTATGTATCGTCTGTAGGAGTTGTTATTTTCAGTCAAATATTCTATTTTTAGACTTCTATTTTTATAAAAAATTATTTATATAATTTCGTTGTTTTCTGTTTTAAAATAAAAAATTCAAATATTTTCGGTTTTCTTTTTTGTTAAAATAGTTTGTTTATATACAAAATTATTTCAATTCAAATTACAAGAAATTCTTTACTCATACACAAAAAAAACATAGCCAATAAAAATATGAACGTGTCTGTTGTGTATGGTTGTAGTGTTTTGAAAATCGAAACAAAAAAAAAACTTTCAAATATGAAAAAACAAACCACAAAATCGTTTTTTTTTACGTTTTGTCAGTTAAAAAATTGAAGATTGTTTTAATAGACTTTTCAATTATTTTTATTTCTTTTCTGGATTGTTTAAACAATGTTTGAAAATAAATAGCAAAATGGTTTAAATATAATGAAAAATCAGTAGTCCTTTTTTTAAAAGTGTTTTCAATTAATTTAGTATGTATTTTAGGTTGTTTTTAAGGATAAAATATTGTGAGTGTATGCATAGTACATGATTTGAGAACCTTATAACACATTTATAAAATGAATTTTGTATGGAAAATTTGTTTTATAAGCAGGGTTGGCACGCAATACCGCTAAAATACCGTTATCGATTCAAAACCCTTTCAACTGACTACCGTTACCCCTAAAATACCGTCACCGAAATAACCGAAATACCGTTATCCTTAAAATACCGTTACCGAAATAACTGAAATACCGTTATCCTTCAAATACCGATACCGATATAAATTAAATATCGATACCCTTAAAATACCGTTACCGAAATAAACGAAATACCGTTACCCCTAAAAGACCGTTACCGTTATTTTTAATTTTCTGTTTTTGGTAATTGCACGTGGTTATTTAGTATTTTTCGTACACTAAGATGGTAAATTGGTTCTGTTTTTAATCTCGTTTGGTTTTTGTAAAAAAATTGCGGGATGCATCGAAATAACTGACTACCGTTATCCTTAAAATACTGTTACCGAAACAACTGAAATATTGCTAACCTTAAAATACCGTTACCGAAATAATCAAAATACCGTTATCCTTAAAATACCGTTACCGAAATAACTAAAAACCCGTTATCCTTAAAATACCGATACCGAAATAAATGAAATAGTGTTACCCTTAAAATACCGTTACCGAAATAATCTAAAATAGCTTTACCCTTACCGATAACCGCATCGTTTCGGTTACCATCCATGTTTATAAGTCACTTAAAAATTTTCAAAGTGATTATGCATATGACCCTTAATGTTTGATTTTCCCCTTTAGGTAGGGAATCAGGCAGAGCTTTAAAGAATTAATTCCTTTTTGGAATGAATTCCCAAAAATTTAATTCAATTCTTTAATTCAAGGAATGAATTCATCAATAAGACATAAGCAGGAATTAATTCCTGTGAATGAATTCAAAGAATTAAAATTTATAGAATGAATTCCCTGACCAAAGCGTAAAGAATTAAAATTAAATAATTCATTCACTAAAGAATTCATTCAACACTATTTAATTCAATTTGAAGTCAAGGAATTCATTCAATTCTAGTTAATTCAACTTTTGGCTAAGGAATTCATTCAACTGTGCACTTAATTCAACTTTTGATCAAGGAATTCATTCAATTCTAGTTAATTCAACTTTTGGTCAAGGAATTCATTCAATTCTAGTTAAATCAGCTTTTGGTCAAGGAATTCATTCAATTCTAGTTAATTCAACTTTTAGTCAAGGAATTCATTCAATTCTAGTTAATTCAACTTTTAGTCAAGGAATTAAATTTATTTCGTTTAATTCCCTAAGGAATTAAATTTTTTTCGTTTAATTCCCTAGGAATTAATTTTTTTTCGTTTAATTCCCTGAATTAAGTTTCAATTCCAAATTCTTTCAAGAGACTGTTTTTTTTTTGCAGAATTCTACATTTTCTCTCTATCTTAACCCATATTATCCTAGCGTCGTCATATGACGACATGAAAAGGCGTCAGAGGCTAGCGATTGCCGCTCTGAGAAAAATCGCGCCCGAAATAACGACGAACAGCGGCAGCGACATAATTGAATATGTATTATATATAACAGTTATGGGCACATAAATTGATTAAAGGTCCAAATTTGGGATTTCACAAACTTACTGAGGGCCGCATCAATTAATACATTACTCGACAAAAACAAAGTTTTTATACAGCCTTCTGCTAAAACTTTTTTTTGAGTATTTTGGGTCCCGAAGCCCGGACCTAAAGTCAAAAAAAGTTCATTGAATAGCGGGTACGTTCGTGAATGCAGTAGTTAGGCATCACTGCGGCATAATAAAAGTAAAACGTTCAAAAAAGCATCACTTGACAGCACTGATTTACGTCAAACGTTTTTTTATGCAAACAATTGACAGTGATGCCGCAAATTTCGTATCATTTTAATTTCTGATGCAATAGTGCGCTTTCTAAATTTTTATGTTAAAATCATTTAATACAAAAAGAAAACTGAACGTTGGTGCATAATGGAAGAGTTATTATATAAAAATTCTTAATACAAATTTAAATAATGTTTATTTTTTAGCTTTTTTTGGATTTTTAATAATCAAAAGTCTTTCATCTTTCTTTTAATTCTCTTTTTATTATAACTTAACAAAAAATTAACATTTTTACCATAAAATAAATATGCACATATTTAACTTAATTTTTACTTAAAGAGCGACAAATACAACTTTTTATGTTTTTGCAATTTGGAAATATGTATTTAGAAATTGGCTTCCGCATTTTTGAATTTGAAAAAGTTGCATGAAATTGTATTTTTATTCAAACACAAAAGTATTCAGCTTCGGTTTCGGCAGAACTTAGTAATTTTGGCCGAAGTTCGGCCTTAAAAAAGTGAGTTCGGTCGGACACTATATATATCTATTAGTATCGATTATCTTTGATTCCTCTAAACCAAGGTTGCCAATTTAGCCATTTTCCGGCTAGATCTAGCCATTTTAATTTCATCTAGCCATTAAAAAATGGCTAGATTGGATATAGCCGGAAGTTTTAGCCATTTTATTTTTCCCTAGCCATTTTTTCTTTTAATGTTTTACAGTTAATTTCATAAAAAAGTGCTTGAATTTTTATGATTTTCGAAATTTTAGAACAAAATTTTCAATTTTTACAACTTTTTTTTTTCCAATTTTTGTCGTTTGCACGCAAACTTGATGGTCAAGTATTGTAGAATACCTATATACCAGGACTTAACATATCCAAAAGGATATAATGCATAACTTATATTGTTGAGTTATACAAAGTTTGTGATGATATTGACTAATACACGTCTAAGTGTAGCAGTTATTAATTAGGTGGCTGCAATCATAAATCGATGTTGCACTCAGCAATGAATTTGACGAGTTTTTTAAAAATGTCCTCATTAAAAGTGCAAAGTAGTGCGTAGATGCTGTTGAATTGTCTAAAAAAAACATAATTTCTTCGTTTGTCAGCGTATACTGGGCACACAAAAATTAGGTGATGGTCATCCTCCGGAACGGAGCAAAAATCACAGTTTGGTGATTGTTCCAGTCTGATGGAGTGATAATACACTTTGTATTGCGTGAAAAGTTTTTAAACCAATGCCCTTTGGGGAGATTCGGGAAAAAACTGAAGAAAGTCCTTCCCTTAGATTGCGAAAGTGTCTTATATTCCGTGTTCCACTCGTCCCATAGATTATTGTAAATTTTGGTCATCGCATCCTTTAACGACAGCTCAGCTGCAATTAACATCCCATCGTTTGCGGCTTTTTTTGCCTGAAGATCAGCTCTTTCGTTGAAAGGCAAATCAATATGAGCTGGAGTCCAGATAAAGTAAACTGATGAAATTTTTGATGAGTTTATCCCCAGGTAGAAAAATACAAACGGCACAATGTCGGCCCGGTATCGGAGACGGTAGTACATGTACTGGCAAATCGTCGGATTTTTAACTTTCACTGTACTGGCATGTTGTCGAAATGATAACACCAATAAACGCTTGGCCGTAGTTATTTCCCAACGTTGGCGCAGGCTTGGGATTTTATTTTTTTGGTATTATCCCAGTACATTTAATAACAAATTTAGTAGTTTGCTAGAACTTTACTGTCCTCTTAGTGTACATCACAAATTTTTAATGTATTCTTTCGAAACTTCACAAGAAAAGAATGGTGATGTCTCTCTTACATAAATAATTGTGTAATATATGTAAAAATACGTAAAATTTATAAAATTGTTAATTTTAATAGATTAAAAAAAGCTCGTTAATTTTCAGAAAACAGTACTGGCAAAGCACGTTTTAAGTAGTACCGGAATTTCGTAAAAAACAGTGCTCTTCCAGTACAACTTTTGTTGTAACGTCGGCAATTTCTACCTGGGTCTTATTTATAATACGATCGACCAGAAAGTTGAGGGCAGAATTGTTCTTCAAAAGGATGCATGCATTTTTGCTATCTGTGAAGATAGCCACTCTATCAATCCCATCTTCAATAATTATCTCTATTGCTTTTTCAAGTGCATATAACTCACCGGTAAGAGATGACACTCTGTGAGGTATCTTAAATCTGTGATTTTGATCTGATGAAATATTGCAGATTGCACAACCTGTAGACTGGTTTATAATTGATGCATCCGTGGCAAAAATTGCATAACCTTCTGCTTTCAGTGGGTGCGTTTTTTCTGCGTAAAGTACTTTGGCGACCTCTTTCGAAGTGTTTTGTTTATTTGTGTTTAAAATATGTAGTTCGATTTGTATTTTATGAGATGTTGTGTTGGGAATTGTGGACACATATCATCGAAAATGTTTTTAAATTTTTGGTAAACAAAGCCGAGACTTGAGTTATTCCAAGGATTAGTGATGATCATTTCGTATGTATGAAAATTTAAGATTTTAAGCTTTAAAGTTCTTTAGAGGCCAAGTATATGGATCTTGGTTTTGGTGGTAGTATTAAAGCCAACGCGTAAATATCATGAACGGGAGTGAAAGTGGTAAGTCCAAGGCTTCTTCTTAGCATTTGATTTTGGAAACTTGCGATTTTGTTACTAATGTATTTCGGCATATGAGCCGTCGTAGAGAAAGCGTATTCAGTTTTTGAAAAAACCAAGGATTTAGTGAGATTTAATGCAAGATTGGGTAAGATACCGGCTCTAACGGGCGCTACCATTTTTATGGCGTTTGTTGCCGAAAAACAATTGTTCATTGCAGACTCAAAATGCGTGTCCACGGATAAGCTGTTTTTAATTATTCTACCCAGAAATTTAAATTCTTTGACGTTTTTTATTGGATGATTATTAAAGTTAATTTTTAAATCCTTTTTTCCTCCCTTTGCAACATACATAGCTGTGGTTTTTTCCATGTTGAGTTGAAGATTTAGCGCGTTGGATATTGCAAGAAATTCGATAAATTTATTTTGTAGATTCGAAGATGAAAGCTCAAAGTCCTTGTGAATAGATACAATTACGAAATCGTCAGCAAATTGAAAAATACCTGTGTTTTCATCAGCGATACCATGAAAACCCATAGTGTATAAATTGAAAAGGATGGGACTCAGACTGTGGTAAGCCGTTAAAAATTTCACACTGTGCCTGACCTAAAGTTATTACACTTTTACTTAAAAAGTTTAAAATCCAGGCGATGATGTGTTCTGGGCAGTCTAACTGATGCATTATCTCCCCAAGTTTGTCAATATTTACGCAGTCATAGGCCTTAGAAATATCAAGAGTAAGAAGTGTAACTATAAGTTTTTTTCTTTTTGCGGAGCATATAGTGTGTAGTAGTTCGTTGATGCATGTGGAAGATGAAAATCTTTTTCTGTAAGCATATGTACAGGCAGGTAGGATGTTGTTATCATTTAGAAATTTAACCAAACGATCTTTTACCATTTGATTAATGATTTTCATAAACACGGGAATCAGCGAAATTGGTCTGTAATTAGTAAAAACCTCCAGATATTTACCCCTTTTCGGAATTGGTACAATTTTTATTAAACGCCAAGAATCTCTAATGATACATTTTTGCCAACAATGGTTCAAAGCAGATAAAAGGTTGAACTTGTAAAATTTTGACAGCGAATTTACCATTTCATATGATATATTATCAATACCAGGTGCAGACGGTTTTGTTTTAGATTTTAAGACGGAGAGAAATTCTTCTGTGGTAAAGTTCAGCGAGGGATTGAAATTTAAATTAATTTGGTTTGCATATGAATTATTTGGAACCTGATCCTTTAAGTGGGTGAGAAAGGATAAGTCGTTTTCGTGACACCATTTGTCTTGACGATTTTCTGATCTCGCATTTTTACAACCACGCATACACTTATAAAATGATTTGGTATTTGGTGATTTGTTCAACTTTAGAGGCAAAAGCCTGTTTCTTCGCTTTACAAATAGCTTTAAGTATGCTCAGCTTCAAGAAAAATGTCAGCATTTACAGCCGATTTATTAAAATTGAAAGATTTTTGAGCAGCTGCCTTGAGACGCCAGAGTTTATTAATTTCCATGTTCCACCAGACTTTAGGAGTTCGATTGGAATTGTTTTTAATTTTATATTTTGAGTTTGCAATTAACGTTTTCATAGATGCATCAATGTCATCAAAATTATCAGGTAAGTAACATTGATTCATATTATTAAGAAGTTTGTTCTTAGATAAAAAGGAGCGGACAACTTGGTTGACATTGTCAATGTGTATGTCAATTGGAAAATGATGACTACCACCAATAGTAACATAATTGACTTTCCATTTAACATTTAAAGGAGAATTTGTGAAGGTTAAATCCAGAACAGAACCACGACATTCGGGGTCAGTGAGAGATCTTTTAAATGTGTATGATTTATCATTGAGAATTTTAAAGGTTGAATCGTCTAAAATGGTTTTAACTGCATTTCCACGAGCATCATTTACATAATCTCCAAACTCCTTACTGCGGGCATTAAAATCTCCACAAAAGAAAACATTACGGGTTTCACAGAAGTTTAGGAGCTTCTTTAGTTCGCCTTGAAGTATGTTTACAGGCACTGTACGAGGAAAGAATGATGATACAATAGTTATATTAAGCGACAGATTCCTAGACTCACATATCAGAATGTCAAGCTTGTTTTTGTAGGGAACTTTTTTGACTTTAATTGATTTTTTCGAAAGAATTAATTATCACTTCGTTTCCATGACATGATGTCATAATTTTAAAAAAAGGAAAAAGACTGGGCTTCATTTAAGTTAAAAATTTCACTTAGAACACAAAAATCACAGTTATAATTATTTAAATAGATTTCTAAGTAGGTTTTGTATTTTGTAATACTTTGTACATTATACTGTAGTATATTAACCATTTTTGTTTATTAGGAAAAGGAAAACTGAGATTAATCTTTGTGATTTTCTTTTGAATTGCTGTTTTATATACATATATATTTTAAATTTTTATTGTTTTAAATTTTTTGTTATAATTCAATAAATTTTGAAGTATTTTAGAAAAAAAAAATAAAATTTTACAATTGCTTTTTAATTGTTTTTTTTTTGTTTCTTCAATTTTAAATTTTATGTAGCCGATGAAGACATTGTAAAGTCTTTTGTGTGATTGGGAATCTCCGCAGATTCTGAATTTGCATTTTCACTGGACGTAAACGGAAAAGATGAGTTAAATTTTTCAAGTAGTCTTAAACCGTCTTGGCAGTTTGAAGAAATTAGTACAGATTTTAATTGATTTGTGAATTCGTGCATTAATCACCAATTCTGCCGCAATTTTTACATTGTCGTAGTGGAGGGACATACACTTCTGTTTCTACTAATGAGCCAAACATTTTAATTTCTTTAGGAAAATTTGGTGACATAATACCAAATTTTTACTGTTAGGGATGGTAAAAAATTGCCAGTAGCATCGCGCCTATTAAATCTATATACAGATATGACATCTAAACCATTGTTGTCTTCAATTTCAGATATTATATGAAATTGTGAAGGAAAGAGGAAAGTTCCTTATGATACAATATTTTTGAATAAAGCGATCTGGAATAAAAACTCCCAAATCTAGCTGCTTTATAACTGGATTTAGCACGAAATCATTGGCTTCCTGAGCCGATATAAAAGTGATTCTGTATTGGTTATATCCTATATTTTTAATAGTAAAATCTTTATTTTCAATCACATGACGCAACTTTTCATACAAAAACAGTTCAGAATTTCTCTGTGATTTGGTAAGAAGTTCGTTCGGTTTTACCAAAACATGAAAAGGACCACCATGATTTTGTGGATACCAGTTTAGAATATCGCTTATAGCTTTTCCCTTTTTCTGCATAAAGGGTGTGGAGTTATCATTGTCCACCGGTTTCCCGTTATCATCATTTATATTAAAGTTGATTGAATCATCTCCATTGTTGTTGATTGCATTTACAAAAGACTGCTGTTGTTCAACACTGCCAGTGGAAGTGTCTCCAGATTCATTGCCAATTGGAATTGGGTTTCCGTCTTTATTATCTTGATAGCACCTTCACTTGAACACTGTCTTTTCCTCTTCGTATCATCAGGCGGTGGCTCACCTCCCACGCTCGCCACTTTCCAACATTTAAATTAGTCCCTCAAAAACACAGAAGATTTTTATTTTTTTATTTTACTTCAATATAAAAAAGTAACACTTGTTGTTATTTCTTTTTATAAGGAGTCTCTATCTCAAAGTAAATAACTTTAACAAGAATGTTTAACCGTTATGTTTTGTATATAATACAAACGAATAAGCAAATTTAAAGAAAACAAGAAATTATCGTGACCGTATGCAACAGAGAATCATTGACACAGTCGGTTCACTGACACATGTAATTTTTACATTCGATTTAAAATCATGTTTCTTATAAAATTTGAATGAAGATATTTTTTAAAATTTATATACCACTTTCATGAAATTCGTGTTAGAACTCTTTATTATCACTGATTTATATATATATATTTTTTTTTTTTTTTTTTTTGAAAGAGAAGCAACTCTCAGGAAATTCTTCCTATTAATTAACGTGTTGCTTCCTTTGGAAAGGGGATAGAGAAGAAGTGAAAGGTGGTGAAAGATGAAGGGCTTCAAATATGGCAACACTGTAATTGAGCGAGATGATGAATTAAAAAAAATAAAAAAATTGAGTTATTGAGTTTTATGCTGCCTACACACGAGGAACTTTCGTCACAGAACATGTGTTTCATTTTTTTACATGTTTTAATACAGACAATGCCATACAACAACAAAATCTCAAACGAAACATCAATTCTGTTTGTTTGTCAAAGTGATCACATCAAATATTCGCGAAAGAAAATCAAATTAATTAATTTGTTAATTGTTGATCTTTCATATGCTGCTGTTTTTTTAGTTTTATTTTTTTTAGCTATAACATTTTCAGTGTGTTCGTTTACTCGAAATTCGTACTACTTTTACTATAATTGGAAAGTTTTGTTTACTTTTTGTATTGATTTTTTCCAGCTGTAGTAAAAGTAACTTGTAGTAAGTAAACGAACACGCTTTTTATGTCCCACAATTGTCGCAAACATATTTATAAAATTAATCCAGTTTTCATTATTTATAATCGTCATCATTTTCATGTTCTCTAAATGCGTAATTACAAAAAAGCACCGCAGCATGACTGCTCTCAATGAACTAACACTAACACAGCAAAAACAGTAACATCGACACATACGATGAGTTTGGAAACAAAAAATATCAAAAAATTTTGATAACACGAATGTCAACACGATACATTGACTTACAGGAAGGAACATTCGTCAAAAAATGGACATTTTGTGACGAATGTTCATTCGTGTGCAGGCAGCTTTAGCATTATTTTCCAGTTTTAGCCATTTCTAGTAATTTTTTCTCCGTAATCTAGCCATTTTTTCAGTTCAAACCAAACACTTGTTAGAACGACGAAGATTAAGGTAGAATAAGCTATACGTGGACGTACCGTGACGAGTCTCCTTATGGAAAATCTAATGAGCTAAAAGAGCATAGCTGACATTCTATTTCTTTTTTACTTATTATTTTAGATTGAATCAGCTGATTCGTCACGTTACGTTACTTATTCACTTAATTGAAAAACAAAAATTACGTTTGCTGAATTAAAAGCCTGTTTTCTGCCGTTCAGTAGAAGAAAAAAATATATATTGTAAAAACGTATAAATGAAATACGTCATAGTGAACACACAGAAAAAAACAGGGGGAATATTACCTAAGAGCTATGTAATTATACAACTACATAATTTTCAAGTTAGTTTTACAAAGTTATAGTAAAATATGCACATTTTTTTATAAAATATATAAAACCCTTCCAAAATTTATACATGTGAAGTGGAAAATATCCGAAAAATTACATATATTTTGCTAGAAAATTGTAAAACTTACTTCGAACTTATGTAGTTGTATAATTACATAGCACTAAGGCTGCATTCACACCTAATTCTTAAACACGTGTTTAGCTAAAACACGTATTTTAGCTCTTTATTCTACTACAACTTTTGTAATAGAATAAAGAGCTAAAATACGTGTTTTAGCTAAACACGTGTTTAAGATTAAGGTGTGAATGCCGTGTTAGATAAAGTTCCACCTGTTTTTTTTCTGCGTGAAGCATCTACATTTTACTGGGAAGCATACACGCAGAAAAAAAGGTGTAACATTTACAAAAATTAGAGTAAAAGTTTACAAAGTTCCGTGGTAGATATACAACTACATAAAATTAACGACAAATTTGTCAAGGCGCTTAGGTAAATTTTCAAAGAGATATATATGTAATTAAATCGAAGCCTTTGTTAATATAACAACACGCGAAGGAAAATAAACTTTTTTCTTTTAGTAAAAAAAACATGGTTTATTTTTTAAATAAATAAAAAAAAAATTGCAAATTCTGTATTTTTATTTTGGTTTAAATTTAATTAATTAAATTTTATTTATATTTTAATATTTTTCTTTGTCCTCAATTCCTCTGTTGCCGAACTGTAATTGTGTTTACCAACCCTTCATTGCTCTATTCGTCATTTCTGTTCAATAACTGTAGGTATAATAATGATGTATATATATAAACTATTTGTCTAAAAAACAAATGCGAATTATAATACACTTTTTGCAAAAAAAAAATTGAGTAAATAGAAAAAGATTACTATGTCTGTAAAAGTGTTGAGTACCGAGTACTCATTTCCGACTTTTTTTAGGGTACCCAATGCTGAAAAGTAATTACTCAATACTTTTAGGCTTGTATTTTTTCAACAAGTAAGCAATTTCGACATGAAAATTACAATAAAAATATATTGTTTTTATTTGCATTAATATTTTTTATATTTGTTTGCATTAATAATATTAAAAGATAAAAACTTGAGAAAATCCAGCATCATTATTCTTTTATATTAGAGATGTACATCCACCATATTGATTTGCATATGTCAAAGGAAACTCTAAGCGCTTTTTGACATTTACCTGTCTTATTAGAAAAATATACTTATTGCTTATTTTATTTTCAAAATTTGATCAATGCAAATTTTACATAGTACGTTTTTAAATAAATTTCACCAGTGTAAATTTAACAAAGCACGTACTTAGCCAACTTAACAAAAAAAAAAGCATTCGTAATTTAGCAAAAATGCATATCAATTAATTACCAGGAATTTGGGGCTTGTATTTTTGTATTAGTTCATTACTATGCAAATTTTACATAGCAGGCTTTTTAAAAGATACACCTGTTTTTTTTCTGCGTGTAAGTTTGAAAAATTAATAGTTATATTTTTTTCAAATTCATCTATATCTGTAAAGTTTTTATGTTTAATAGTAAAAGGCTTTATTTTTTAATCATGTAGGTTGATAAAGTGCATCGGGTTTCTCTAACACTTAATATATATGTAATTTGTTTATTTTTACTAGCAAACGCTGTAAAATTGCTTAGTTGCAAATTTTATTTTGTAAATAAATGTTTTCTTCTACTGAACGGCTGAAAACAGGCTTTGAGTTCAATGAACGTATTTTTTTTTTTTTTTTATTCACTGAACGTAATTTTATTTTTTTTAATTCACTGAACGTAATTTTATTTTTTTAATTCACTGAATGTTATTTTAATTCACTGAATGAAAATGAAATTGAATGAATTCAGTGGTGAATTAATTCACTTTTTTGCCGTTCGATTTATAATATTGAACGCGTTCACCAGTGAATTAATTCATTTATTTTGACAAACGATGTTGCCATATCCAAAAAACGAGTTTGTTGAAATTGAAAGAAAAATTTAAATAACGAATTTGTTGATTTTAATTTATTTTTTAATTAAAAAATACCCTTTGAATAAAAAATACATATTTTTTACAATTTAATTTTATTTAAAGATATGTTTAAACTAAACAGAGAAACCACTAATAAAAAATGTAACACATAAAAAAAAACACAGAGAAGATTTGCTCGTTGTTTTTGTCATCACCGTTCTTCTTAGCATTTCTGCCCGAAACTTTCTGAACTTTGGACGTTTTAATCCCAACGTTTGCTTTAACTTTGTGCACAAAAGTTTCCGAAAATTGCACGGGCAGTGCCACTTCGCGACCAGAAAGTTTTGCATTCGTCCTAAATAGTTTCTTATTTTTGGTCTCGTTCATGTGTCCTATCCGATGTATTATGAAATCTAACATATTTCTCAAAGATATTTTCATCGAAAAAAAATTATTATAATTTATATTACACATGTGTATAACCGAGTTGTGTCGTTTATAAACGAAGTAGTTCAATTCAACTATTCACTTTTTTAATGATATGAACTTATCATCATTATTCGGCCTTGCAACAAATGTTTTATCATATATCATAGTTCAATCACTAAACAAAAAAGAACGAATTGAACGAACTAGTTTAATTACTCGAATTGATAATAATGAGCGAGTCAGCAAAGAACCTGTTGGGTTTCAACAAAAACATTTGCTGATTTTTAACAAACAAGTTTGATTGAAAAAATATTTCGAAACTTGTCATATCAACAAAATATTTAATTGATTGAATTAAAAATGTTGTTGAAACGGAAACTGAATTTTAACAATTATTTTTGTCACTTAAAATTTGGTGATATTTTTATCTGTGCAGTCGTTATTCCTGATCCCGGCTTCCTTTCAATTGTTAGGTGTTCCAGATACCTTTTTACCACTTTTGAAACTGTTTGGCGGCATACATTAGTTTCTTTGGCAATTTTTTTGTATGTCCATGTTTGGTTTTGTTCAAAATATTTAATTATTTTTGAACGCACTTTTCTTTCATCGTCCATTCTTTAAAAAATTGGAAATTGAAACTCATGATGTAAATTAATTTAGTTTTCAATTTTGCAATATTTTTAACTGCTTATAAAAACGACTTGTCTAACAAAAATAACTAGAACGGACGCCGAATTATGAGCACCACAAAATTTTAGTTTCATTATATAACCACTTATTTGGAAATGCAAGGTTTTGCTGGGTATATACGCGGGTATTGGATATTAATAATTATTTATTATATTTTATAATTTGAAATGAAAGTCGTATTAAATTTCATTTTCTCTTTAAACATATTTATTAGATGGTGAAACGTGCCTATTAGATATATTAGACACAGCCGGCCAAGAAGAATATTCTGCTATGCGTGATCAGTATATGCGTACCGGTGAGGGATTTTTGTTGGTTTTTGCTGTTAATAGTGCAAAATCGTTTGAAGATATTGGCACGTACCGCGAACAAATTAAACGTGTCAAAGATGCTGAGGAGGTGCCAATGGTTTTAGTGGGCAACAAATGTGACTTGCAAGCGTGGGCCGTTAACATGAACCAAGCTAGAGAGGTAAGTGCTTTTAAACAGAATAAGTTTAAAGTGAATTACTTTATCGTTTATACATTTATTGTAGGTAGCCAAACAGTATGGTATCCCCTTTGTAGAAACATCAGCTAAGACACGCATGGGTGTTGATGATGCTTTTTACACTCTTGTACGTGAAATCCGCAAAGATAAAGAGCACAGGGGGAAAAAGGGTCGCAAAACGAATAAACACACAAATCGAAAATTCAAATGTGAGCTGCTATAAATCGAAAATATTAAACAAGGGTGGTAGGACATTTTCGTATATTAAACTTGAGACTACATACATAAATTAGAATAGAAATGCGAAGACAAATGCACTTTAGCAATATAACAGCTCCAGTGTGTTAGTTATTTAACGTCGTCAGTGCTAAATATGATTTAAATAAGTTTATTTTTAATTCAGATTTTTTGAAAAGAAAAAAAAAAATCGGGAATGTTCTGAAAAACGAATCTACACACAGAAAAAACGGGAGCTATGTAATTATACAACTCCGTAATTTTTAAGTTAGTTTTACAAAGTTCTAGTAAACTATACAGATTTTTTTATAAAATATATACGTGTAGTGGAAATATCCGAAAAATTACATATATTTTACTAGAAAATTGTAAAACTTACTTCGAACTTATGTAGTTGTAAAATTACATAGCACTTAGATAAAGTTCTGTTTTTTATGCGTGTACATAAAGTTGTTTTTTTATAAAATTGTGTTTTGTTGTACCAAAACGAACATTTTCATGTGGATTCGTTTTTCAAAACGCCACCGTAAAAAGTTTGTCCAGCTGCACAATTTCCAATTATCTGGTTCATTAAATTTATCAATTACACAAAGAAAACTCCCTAAATATAACAATACTCCAAAAATATTATATTTTTTGTAAACGCACAAAAAGTTTTAAATTCATATGGAAGAAAGGAATAACTTTGTTTTTTATTTAGTTTGGTGCTAAATATTTTTTTTATAAAATTTATATAATTTCTTGCAAAAAGTTTTTTACGTTTACTTTATAATATTAGTAAAAGCTGCAACGCAAAATTTACTTTGCCATATTTTGTAATTTTCATAAATTTTATTAATCATGATCTTAATGTGCTTTTTTCATTGCTCTATTTTTTGTAAAGTTTACTTTTTTCAAATAATTCGAATTTTTGAGATTTGTATTCTGCCACCATGATAAGAATCAACGCAAATAGATTTTTTTAATATTATTTAATTTTATGTTTTATTTTTTGTCTTATTTTTCTCTTACGAATATACATACATGTATTTAACATTTTATGTAATTATTATTGAACAACAAAAATGGCATTATATTTAATCGATTGATAAACAAACAAAAATAAACTAATGTAAACATTTATTTGATCATACAAAATGAATTCATTTATCAATTAGGGATAAGGGGTCACATTTCATGTATATTGTGTTAAGATGTTAAGTTTACGAGTTTTATCTCAATACATACACAGAAATAATTTACAAAATTTTAATTAAACTTTTAATACTTCATTTATACTTGAACTAAAACCAAATAGTTTTTGCTTATTTTTTTTGTATGCGTTTTGATAAGTTCAAAACTACAAGAGCCAAAACCAGGTAGTTTTTGCTCAGGTATAAATGTAGTATAAAAACATCTTTCTCATATCAGTTTTGCAAATACAAAAATAAAAAGCTTTTAAAAAGGCACCAACAATGGAATTTGAAATCCATAAAAAAAATTTTTTATTGTGACTTTAAATTTTTATTTCAAATAATTATTATATGAAAAATAACAATTTACAAACGTGTTACAAACATTTCGAACAAAAACATTGTTGGAAATAAAATTTTAATTTAAAAGAAATTTGTTTGTTTTTACAAATTCCATTGTTGTTGCCTACAATTTTTTCTGTGTAAAAATATACTTACACAGTTTACAGAGCAACACACAACAACACAACTAGTTTTTGTTTGCTTTTTATATTTGCATTTTGACAAATAAAATCTAGCAGGAGCCAAAAACTAGGTAGTTTTTCCTCAGTCTAACGCTTTCAGACCCAACCAGCTGCAAAAATTTATAGATTTTGTAACTTTAAGGTAAAATGGTATTAAAACTATTAGAGTCATATGCATAATCAATTTTAAAATTTAAAAGTTACTTATAAAACAAATTTTTCATACAAAATGCATTTTATAAACATGTTATAAGGTTTTCAAATTATATTACATAAGCTCTTTAAAATTTCCTGCTGTCAATTCATATTTTATGAAATATAATTTAGGTAAAAGCAGAGACATATAATATACAGATGCAACATCGATAATTTTGTAAACAAACTGTAGATGTCGCTAGCATGTGGGAAATTTTCTCAAAGGAGGATTTTATTTTGGGAAATTTTCTCAACGGAGTATTTTTTTATGTCAAATGAGGTTTTACAGAGTTGTTGGGTAAGGGGATTTGGTCCCAAATTAGGGATTTCGACTTAGTTTTGGGGACAGATTAAAAAATTTGTAAATTTTAAAAGATTTAGTTTTAGGCCCAAAATAAGAATTTTGGTATAAATTATATGCGCATTATTTGAAATTAAAGTTCTTTAATTTTAATCTGTAAAAACTTTACAGATATAGATAAATTTGGAATAAAATATAACTATTAATTTTTCAAACTAGTTATATAGTTATATTTTTTTTTTCCAAATTTATCTATATCTGCAAAGTTTTTAGTTTTAATAGTAAAAGGCTTTATTTTTGAATCATGTAGGTTGATAAACAGCGTCCGGTTTCTAATTTGTTACTAGCACACGCTGTAAAATTGCTTATTTAAAACTTTTATTTGCACATTAGGCCGGGTCGATTTGTGGGGTAGCAAAATCGACCCGGCCTGGAAATGGCTCAGGGATCAAAATAAGAAACTTTGCCGAAGGAACCATACCTCTAAAACGAATTCTACTACCCCCCAACTGTTGACTTTTGTCCCGTAGGGTCAAGTTTTGAAAAATCACACTTTGACCCATTTAGAGTGCCCCAATCGAGTCCAAATGTATGACCGACCCCCACTAACTTTGGAGGGCCGATCCACCCATGCCAGTGGCACACCCCCTGGAACTCCCCTGGGGGGTTCCCCATACAAACATTTTAAAAAATCACCATTTTTGGCACTTTATTTTATTATTTTTTATTTATTTTATTTATTTTTATTATTTTATTTATTTTTTCTCCTTAGAAATTTATTTAGTCAGAACATATGTAAATGAAAAAATTAATTTAACTTAGTAATAGAAAAGAAAAAATAAAAAATTACTGTTTGAAGTCTTTTTTGCTTTCAAGTCTGGGCAATTTCGCACGGCTCTCTAATGTCGTGGCCATAACAGCCTCTACATTTTCCGGTATAACTCGTTTGGAAACGCTAGCTAGCAATTGAACGTGTCGTTCTGTTTCTTGTATGTGTGATGGAATTTTTGGATCATTAAACGGTGGATCATCTTGATTTAAATATTCTTTCAAAGTATCGTATGGAATGCTTCGCGTGAATGGTGGTTCAAATACGTCATTTATGTCATTCATATTGATCATTTCCGTGTAACTTGTGCAATAAAAGTTTATATCTGGTTTTTTATAAGCTCTAAGTCCCGTTGGGTCGTCAACATCGGTTCGATAGCGTAGAATTATCTTGATAGCACAGTCGCGCTTTTCTTTGCTATCGTCAAACAACATTGATAACAAGATATTTTCCGAATGCGCATAATATGAATTATCTGTAATTACTTTATTGACAATTTTGCGTAAACGAGGTTCTAGAAATCTTGACCAAGTAATGAATTTGAAAAATAATCTACTACCGTACACGACAGAGCTGTAATACTTGATATTGAAGTACATTGGCACATAACATGTGCCAATTGGCACATAACATGTGCCGTTGTCACATATAATCGTAATAGTCTAGCGGCCTTGGTGAGCCACCGAGAATGTACAATTTTCCCTGGTTTGATGTTTACCAGATCCACTGAAACCACGCCGCTAGAAATTGCATGGGCCATGTCGTATAAGTACTTGGAATCGGTGGAAAATTCAATTTTTTCTGGAGCAGGGGGCATATTTTTCAACTCAATTTTCTGAAAGCCGTCCACCACCTGAAAATATATAAAAATAAAACAATTAAAAACGGTTGACAATTATAATAAATGAGTGATAGCAATAACTTACCGGAGGAGTTTCACAAGTTTCGATTTGACGGCTCAATTTTCCGGTTGCCGATCTTGGTCCAGTGCTGGTTGATTTATCCAAAGCTTCAAACAAATGCCGAAACGGAAGTTCGTTGAAGTGTAGAAGGCAAACGAACCAATGCAATGGTCTTTTTAACAGCAATTCGAATCGTCGTATAATTCCACCGTTTGGGCCAGTGTTTGTTGGCTCACCGTCAGTGCATATGCCAATTAATGCATCCAGTGATATATTTTTATCGTTGAAAAAATCATTTAATTTGGTTGTTTTGTATTCAGCGGTTTCATGTTCCAGTCTTACGTAACCAATCAATTCAGAATTCGGTTCTCTCAAAATAACAAGATGAGGTTCTTTTACCATTCTAGTATGATACTTCTCATCAATTATATCTCTCGTTAAAGTATCATCTTTTCTGCCATCGAATGAAAATGCTAACAAATTGGTATCATCTAACCGTTTGCGAAGCACTTCTTGTCTGCATTTCTCTTTTTCTCGGCGAACTTTCGATTTATCCATGATGAGAGGTTTGCCATGGATATCTTTCATTTTAAAATCTTGGAAAAGAGCTGTTCCCATTGCTGATGCTACTCTATCAGGCACGCCAAATCTGTCACATACCAAGGCAAAGTTAAAACAATCGTATCTCTGTGTGTATTGTGAACTTGTGCTTATATCCAAATCTTCTTGAACCGGTGGCGGTGCGTATGTTGAATCATCGGGATCTTGGTATGTTGGCATTGACGTTGCTCCTTGCTCTTCAATTTCCATCGCAAATCCATCCATTGTTAGACTTCTCTGATTATGTTGATCGTGCATAAACTCTTTGAGGCGTTCGGGAACCAAACCGCATGCACATGGAGCTGCCTTCAAATCGCATTTACATGTTCCAATGAAAAAAATTGTTTCCAGAGATTTTACATACTCTGTAAATTGTTGGGGTTTGTTTCTTTTGATTTGCTCTTGATATTTGTCAAGCAATCTATTCAATTTATTACATACACTTTTTTTCAGCATTATTTCCATACCAAGTTTTTCCCAAATTCCAATCAACTTATCTTGTACTTGAATAGTGAATGCTTTATAGGACAACTTTTTTTGTTCGCTCAAGTAAAAATAATATCTCAAGATATCCAGATGGGTTGGTAAATTAAGATCAGTCAAATAGACACACCAAAAACAGTAACATCATGCCTGGGTATATGACTCATTGGGTTTTCGATAGTTGTTGATGTTGTTATTGCATCATCTTGCGGTGTAGAGGATGGTGGATTCATTGTAAACTTCTTGATTTGGAATGATTTTTTTTTAAATATTTATTTATCTCAAATTAGCACTTCACACTTCGAGTTCTTCACAACGACTTAATGCATTCACAAAAACTGTTGCGTTATATATGGTCTAGGAGACGAGGTAATAAGAATGAAATGGTAATTTCAATTCTACCTGTAACCGATTTTGTTGTCAAAACTGCCCATAAAGTACTTACATGTAAATTAAACGTTAATCTGACTACAAATTCTGTTAAGCAAGTGCGCCTTTTATTACTTCTGGAAAATCCTTTATGATAATTTTATGCTCAATTCTACCTGTAACCGATTTTGTTGTCAAAACTGCCCATAAAGTACTTACATGTAAATTAAACGTTAATCTGACCACAAATTCTGTTAAGCAAGTGCGCCTTTTATTACTTCTGGAAAATCCTTTATGATAATTTTATGCTCAATTCTACCTGTAACCGATTTAGCTTAAGTAAGTTTACGACATGCAGCTGTGTCTTGTGGTGGCTTAAAAAACCCACACAACCTATTTTACGACCTGCAACAGAACGACACGTTCAATTGCTAGCTAGCGTTTCCAAACGAGTTATACCGGAAAATGTAGAGGCTGTTATGGTGACGACATTAGAGAGCCGTGCGAAATTGCCCAGACTTGAAAGCAAAAAAGACTTCAAACAGTAATTTTTTTTATTTTCTTTTCTATTACTAAGTTAAATTAATTTTTTCATTTACATATGTTCTGACTAAATAAATTTCTAAAGAGAAAAAATAAATAAAATAATAAAAATAAATAAAATAAATAAAAAATAATAAAATAAAGTGCCAAAAATGGTGATTTTTTAAAATGTTTGTATGGGGAATTCGTTTTAGAGGTATGGTTCCTTATTATTAAATTATTATTATTTAAATCGGCTGAAAAATTAAAAGAATTTACATCACGGATTATGCAAAACATAGAGCAAATTTTAACAAACTGGTTGCAGATTCGGAATCAGCACCCCCAAATTATCCTATAACCACTGCAAAGTTTTGCAACTTATAAATATTGTCATACCCCCGTTTCCACATGCAAGTAAATGGTTGCAAGTTGAGAATACGTAATATCAGCGAAAATTTCGAAAATTACCGAAAAAACATGAAAATTTTACATGTGTCCACACTACTTGCTGCAAGTTCATTTTTAAAATGACGTCGAAGGCATAGGTTGTCACTAAATAGCACTCCAGTATTGCCAAAAATTTAATATTCTAAGAAAGCTGGGAAAAAATTTGTTCTTAACAATTTTTTTTTCAAAAACCTTTAAAATTGATATTTTAAATTACCATTAAGATATGTCGTTATGTTCTTTTTTTTACAAATAAATACAAAATCAGTTGCATTACAACTTTTACTTTACCAAATACTAGTAAATTAATAGAAAACATTAGCAGGCAACACTATTTTCTTTATTCTGTCCAGGGACGTAACAGTTATAACTTTTATTCAAAAAACTTATTGTTTTACAATTATTTCTTGTTTGAATATTTTTAATTTTCTGTTTATTTGCTCTGTTTGATTTTTATTTTTAATTCAAACAAAAACAATCCAAACGCGATTTTAATTTTTTCAAAAATAATAAAAGTTATTTTGTGATTTTTTTTTCTTTATCACAAAATAACAATTAAGAATATAAATCAAAAGCCATAGAACCAATGACTTTCACAATTATAATATCCTGATGATGTCAACTAGTGTTAATAAAAGATTGAACAGTGATTTAAAGTGAGTAAACATGTATATTCCAACAACTTCCGGCATTCAATTTAGATCAATTTTTAATTTTTATTTTATTATCAAATAAAAAAGTTAGTGCTTAACTTTTTCAAAAAAATCATTCTGTAACTTTTATAAAAATTTTTAAAATAAAAATCAAAAAACAACAGAAATTTATAGAGTAAAATATAAAAATTGAAAAAATTAAAATCTTTGCCAAACTTTGTGATTTTTTTGTGCAATATGATTTATAAAATATAGTGCATTATTGAAATATTATAATTAAATAAATTTGGGTAGGGACTTTTTAAGAAATATAACAGTTATTTTGGGTCTCTGATTCTGTCATTTCACTTGCCGCAAGTATCAAAAATCCACTGTCTTCAAAATCCACTGTCTTCAAAAGTCGTATAAGTGTGATTGGATTAGTGAAAAAGTGTGAGTGTTTGAGTTTTTCGAACTTGCACTTGCATGTGGAAACGGGGGGTTAGATAGAAAAATTTTAAAACTACTCGAATTGTCAACTTGGCACTCTCCAAATGTGCTTTTTGGAAGCCCTAATCGCCCATACATAATATTTCAATCCGATAAATATTTTAAAAGTTATATATTACCAAATGTTTTTTGTTTGGAACCACGATTTACTAATATGATAAAAATTACCATATTACGAAAACAAGCCGTTGGATATCAAAATCTTTTCTAGATGCGTATATAGCATGCCAAATGCAATAAGATGTGAGGTAGATTTATAATAAATTATTTTTTTACAATGGGAGTTAGCATTTATTTTCACAAAAAAAAATGTAATTTGAGATAGCGTAATAACAAAAATTGATATAAATCGAGAACTAATTATCTTTTTGCTTTGAAATTTATATCACAGATGGGTACTGCATAGGAGGGCTATTTGCCATCGGAAACTCATTTTCACCAAATTTAAGTTGACATATTTTGAATATAGGCTCTCGATATAAAACAAACTAAGGTATATTTTGAGGGGGCACTTTTTTCTGTCCATATTAGGTAAGTCGCTCTATTACACTCAAAAAAGATTGACAGTTGTTTGTATAGTAATAGTAGTTGTTGTTTTTAACCGTAATAACAGTTGTTTATCTATGGAAAAATACAAAACAACTTTTCTGACAGTTATTTAAGAAAACAACTAACGAAAAGTACTGTAATTTCGTAACAGTTGTTTAAATCAGTTATTTTTAATATCATAAGAAACAACTACGAAAACAGTATTTTTATAGTAAACAGTTGTGTTTGTTATTAAAAAAAAAATTCGTTGAATTTTAAAAATTCTTGTTTAGTTTATATTTGTTATTAATGATATATTCCTAGTTTTCAAATAAAAATCAGAATTTTTAGAAGCAAAAATAAGCTTTAAAATAAAATTCAAACTGATAATTAGAAAATAAAATAAAGTATCGGTTTAGCTGCCACTACAAGCCAGAGCTTTGAAAAACTTAATTCAATTTAAGCTTAAATCACAAAAAATTGAATTCAGATTTTAAAAATGTTCATGTACCCTTCCGTTAAACCATTCGTAAAGAATTCATTCACAAAGCTTTAATAAGAATTGAATGAATTCCCAACTTGAATCATTCAAATCGCATGTTCATTCATCATTTTACTAATTGAATGAAGAAATTTTATTATCATTCACTTAGTGCAGTGTAGCATAAAACTAACGCGGTGAATACACGAGGGAACATTCGTGAAAAAATACCCATTTTTTGTGAATGTTTTTGTGTATGCGTGTTGACATCGTGCAATTCGAGTTTACAAAATTTTTTGATATTTTTTGTTCCCTACTCAATGTTCCTTGGTGTATTCTCCGCTTAACACATAATCAAAACCAAAGCATACAAGCTGTAACAAAACATACAATACTATTTATCTATGTTAGATGAATTTTAAAGGTTTTTCATTTGTATTATGCTAATAATTCAGCAATTATATGCAAATTTAAATTTTTCAATTGACTAAATGAATGAAGAAAAACATTTTTCATTCACTCTTTTATTAAGT
Source organism: Leucophora obtusa (assembly GCA_949987735.1). Taxonomy (NCBI): domain Eukaryota; kingdom Metazoa; phylum Arthropoda; class Insecta; order Diptera; family Anthomyiidae; genus Leucophora; species Leucophora obtusa. The sequence continues at coordinate 367,388,246 of OX465295.1, forward strand.
GAATTCAAGTAAATTTTGGTTTCATTCAATTAGAATTCAATATAAATATAATTAATTCATATAATTTAAAGCTTTTGGGAATTAAGCTATCGAATGCATTCCATAATAATGCTATTATGGAATGAAATTTAACCCAAATTACATTAATTTTTAAAAAGTGAATGAAAGAACTTTTGCTACAAGCTAACAAATATAAGCTGAAACTAGCCGCTCACTTCGGAGGCGGCTAGACTCCAAATCAAAAGGTCGGCGGCGCAACGACTTTGCGTCACTCGACTTGTATCACTGTGCAGAAAAGCACAGAAATAGAATATTAATGTTTTTATTATCAAAATTTCTGCAGAAATAACTATTTTACTGTTTATACATCCTGTTGTTACTGTTATATGTAAGTATTCATACATACATAGTTAAATGATGTTTTGAATGAAACTACGTAATTTTTACAAATTCTGGGAACCAGTGTACAACCTTTTTCGTATGTAGGACAAGCGTACGTATTTCATATGAACACATAAACGAGAAGTTATTGATTGCAATTTCTTAAAAAGAAAAATCGATTTTAATTATACAGTCCGAGGTACTCTTTTTTTTTAAATGCACGCAGGATTTTTTCAAGAAAGCTAAAATTTTTCCAAAAATCTGAATTTTCTTTTATTTACATTGTATTAGGTCCATTCCTTTACCGCGGTAACCAGCGGCATCACAATCTTACCAAAAAGCGTTTCCGTATTTGAGTGGGCAAATGACGGCGCTCAAGCAAGTGTATTTATATTTCTCTTTTTAGCACAGTTGCCCAGACTCAGTGTTGCCACCAGGAAAACAAAAAAATACACAGCCATAGGTCATAAATTATCCAAAACAGTATGAAATTACACAAAAAAATAATTTTTTTTATTAGTTTAAAATGCGAGTAACCATTATTTTAATAAAAAATTAATATTCCCTTTGGACTTGGTGCGCACAGTGTGCTAAAATCGAAATAGTTTGGAAACTATGCAGCTATTTCTCACCGGGTGGTTGAATCGCTATGAAATACACAGTCATAGAGCTTAAGTTTTGAGATCCGACCCATTGACTGAAAGGGAGTTGCGCCATTCAGCTCCAAAGAAAGGAACCTCTAAAACATGAAAATTTTGAACGCTTCCCGCTTTTTCCCAAATTTATCAAGAGATTTAAAAAACGTAAAAACGTGTTTGAAATACATTCTACCACTATGTGTTAAATTTGAAAAAAATCGGTTAATATTTGGACACAGTTTACCTTCAATGGTCATATAACTCAGCTATAAAATTTACTTGCAAGTTGAGCCGCAAGTCGTATAAGTGTGATAGTATTAGTGAAAAAGTGTGAGTGTAAATTTTGAAGACAGTGGATTTTTGATACTTGCGGCAAGTGAAATGATAGAATAAAGAAAACAGTGTTGCCTAGTATTGTTTTCTATTAATTTACTAGTATTTGGTAAAGTAAAAGTTGTAATGCAACTGATTTTGTATTTATTTGTAAAAAAAAAGTAAAAAAGAACACAATGGCATATCTTAATGGTAATTTAAAATATCAATTTTAAAAGTTTTTGAAAAAAAAAATTGTTAAGAATAAATTTTTTCCCAGCTTTGTTAGAATATTGAATACTTGGCAATACTGGAGTGCTATTTAGTGACAACCTATGCCTTCGACGACATTTTAAAAATGAACTTGCAGCAAGTAATGTGGACACATGTAAAATTTTCATGTTTTTTCGGTAATTTTCGAAATTTTCGCTGATAATACGTATTCTCAACTTGCAACCATTTACTTGCATGTGGAAACGGGGGGTAAGCAATTTTACAGCGTTTGCTAGTAAAAATAAACAAATTACATATATATTAAGTGTTAGTGAAACTTTATCAACCTACATGATTAAAAAATAAAGTCTTTTTACTATTAAAAATAAAAACTATAAGTAGGGCATACACGTTCAATATTATTGATCAATTTATGATTGTTTACAAATCAATTGAAGGTCTGTACCCTATATTGAATGTTTATCAATTAAATTGAAAAATTCAAAATGTTTTGGATTTTTGTTTTTTAATTTCATATTATTTAAAAGTTTATGGCCAATATTGAAATGATGGTTTTTTTAAATTTGTTTTTGTTGAAAAATAAATAAATAAAATTAAAAAAGCATATAAATTATTGCAAAATAAAAAAGTAATCACTTTAAACGTGGTTTTATTTTAAAATCTGCAAAATTTTGCAATTTTTCATAGAATGGAAAATATTGATCAATTTAATTTTAACTTATATTTTTCTAATAACATTGAAAGTTTGTGTGAAAAGATCAATAAAATTTAAATAAATTATATTGACCGTGTGTGCTCGGCTTTACAGATAATAGCTGTGTTTGTGCGGCATTCTTATCAAAGCTATCTCGAATAATTTTGACAGTAGAAAGCCGGAATACGTTGAAAACTGTCAAAATCGTTCTAGATAACTTTGATAGGCAGTCACACAAACAGCTATTGATGAATTTCGAAAAAATATTAATTTTTTAAACTTATGCTTCCTAGTAAAATGTAGATGCTTGACTATGTCGTATTTCATTTATACGTTTTTACAATACAATGTTGTCTTCTACTGAAGGGCTTTCAATTCAGTGAACGTATTTTTTTCTTTTTTAATTCACTGAACGTCATTTAATTTTTTTCACTTCAGGGAACGTGAATTGTTTGATGAACGCGTTCAGTTGAACGAATTCAGTGAATTACTTAAGAAAAGAAATTCATTCAATTCTAGATAAAAGTGAATTCGATTGGTAGTGAATTCATTCAAAAAAGAATTCTTCAAAGATCTGCCCTTACTGAGCCTTAGCAATGCAATAAAAGAGCTCGTTAGCCATACGTAGACGTAACGTACCCTAACGTAATGGAAGGGGGAAGAAATACTGCAGTTATAGATAAACGAAAAGGGATCATGTGTTTTTAACAAAAACTCAATTATCATTTTTATTCATTATTAGTTTTCCACAATTTTTTAATTTTATCACTTAATATTGTTTGTATTAACTCCATTCGATTAGTTTTTCCAATTTTGTTTAGTAAACATATGAAATATCAGCTGTCAAGTAAACTTAAAGAAAATCAAATTTCAACGTTTGTCATCAAGGTAGAATTAGCCATACGTGGACGTAACGTGACGAATCGGCTGATTCAGTCTAAAATAATGAGTAAAAAAGAAATAGAGTGTCAGCTACTCTTTTAACTCATTAGATTTTCCGTAAGGAGATTCGTCACATTACGTCCACGAATTCATATTTTAAAATATGGTAACACTTTTAGTTTTTGTTTTCTCTTTTGATTTTAATTTTCTACAAGAATTTTTTAATTCTTCTTTACACGAATTGACAGTTTTTTTTTCATTGTTAATTTTCTTCTCGGGTTGTTGTGTGTTCTAAAATCAGTGAAAAACTTTCATCTAAAAAAAATGAATATATTCATATAAATTTTAATAAAAATCAACAATTTATAGGTACAATTAAAAACGAAAATATTAATAGAAACGTGAAGGCACAAATTTATTTATTGGAAAGTGGTTTAAGATACAAAACAAATTTTCAACAGCAAAAATATTAAAAAGGTGTTTTAAGGTAAAGAAAAATTGAAAAAATGCTAAACAGCAAAGTTTATTATTTTAATCCAATGAATACATAGATGTAACATATATATGTGTAATAGATGGTAGTATTATAAATGTGCATAAAATTACAAATACTGATTAGCAGTGGGTCTCAATAGAGGGTAAACGCCCCAAACCATTATGAATTGTTTCGTGGAGCAATATATGTATATGTGTATATAAATGTATGTGCATCCATAATTGTATGTACAATATATTTTATGTATTGATAATGCATAGGACTCAAAACATTTTGTTGTTTTGATTATTAAAAAATGCAATGCATATTTAATAATATTTCAGTTACGTCATTTGAAAAAAACACCCTTCAAATGTGCACAAATATCATCTTTAGCATCAATACTACTTTTATGGCAGTTGCGTGCTTTTATCATATTATGTTATACGAGTTTTACAGGCCTTTGTATAGTACACATTAGGATCCAAAAAAATTTGAGTTATTGACTGAAATTTATTGAAATAACCTAATACAGTAAGTCACAATTTTTTGTCCTCCATACAAGGTTAGAGAACCCTAGTTAGTACACATTATGATTGAGCCGCTAAGGTTAACACGTATTCGTGAACTTTTAATTTATATCAATTTGTAAATTGTAAAATCATTGTCTGCCCCACATTAAAATGCCGATTGATAGCAAAATATCAACAGTACCCGATTAAAAAAAGTGATATGGTGATATACCTAATTTGATAGAATACAATAACTATTCAGATTTAATTTAATCCGAAAAATGGTGAATACAATATTGTATCTACGTGGATCAAATTGGATTTAATTACTTTTAATTATACAATTTAATCCAAATTTTGACCAGACATTATTGTATAAAATAATATCTTCATATTTAAAATTTGATGCAATTGGGTCTAATTTTATAAAAATTGCTCGAGTAAAAATAGTTATCCGCCCTAAAAAAAAATTATGTGACTTCTGATATTATATATAATTATATCCGAAAAATGAGAACGTCTAATTGCATCAAATTAGATCGTATTATGATCATATATAATTTGACACAATTAGATCTAATTTGGTGGAATAAGATATGGTTTGATACAATTTTATCCGGATTTTGTCCCCATCCAAATGTATCAAATATAATATAATCATATCCAACTAGATGTAATGGTATATAATTACCCGGTGAAAAATTTCCATATATGAACATTTATGGTTCAACCATATATGTATGGATCCGAAAAATGAGGTAACACCTAAGTATATGTTCATATATGGACATATATGAACATATACATTTATTAAATATATGCGAGTACATGCGAACGTTGCTGTCCTTTATTATAAGGTTGTACGATAGATATAAATTTATGTATGACATTCAAATTAGGCGCTACATATGTTCCTTTTTTTATTCATGCCCCGGCGAAAAATGTTCATATACGCTCAAACATGTTCATATATGGTTTATGTATGGACGCATATGAACAAATATGGATTTTTTATGAACATATATGGATTTTATATGAACATATATGGAAGTATATGTGATTCCATATATGGAAAAAATATCATATACAGACATATATGGAAGCATCTGTTATTTCATATATGGAAATGGCACTCATATATGGACAAATATGAAAGTATATGTTATTCAATTTATGCAAAAGGGACTTGTATATGCACATATTTCGAAGAATACATTTTTCCATATATGAAAAGGAACTCATATTTGGATAAATATGGAATTATATTTAATGCCATGAATAAAAAAAGGAACATATGTAGCGCCTAATTTGAATGCCATACATAAATTTATATCTATCGTACAACCTTATAATAAAGGACAGCAACGTTCGCATGTATTCGCATATATTTAATAAATGTATATGTTCATATATGTCCATATATGAACATATACTTAGGTGTTACCTCATTTTTCGGATCCATACATATATGGTTGAACCATAAATGTTCATATATGGACATTTTTCACCGGGTGGCATTAAATATAATTCCATATTTATCCAAATATGAGTTCCTTTTACATATATGGAAAAACCCGGTGAAAAATGTTCATATACGCTCAAACATGTTCATATATGGTTTATGTATGGACACATATGAACAAATATGGATTTTTTATGAACATATATGGATTTTATATGAACATATATGGAAGTATATGTGATTCCATATATGGAAAAAATTTCATATACAGACATATAAGGAAGCATCTGTTATTTCATATATGGAAATGGCACTCATATATGGACAAATATGAAAGTATATGTTATTCAATTTATGCAAAAGGGACTTGTATATGAACATATTTCGAAGAATACATTTTTCCATATATGTAAAAGGAACTCATATTTGGATAAATATGGAATTATATTTAATGCCATGAATAAAAAAAGGAACATATGTAGCGCCTAATTTGAATGTCATACATAAATTTATATCTATCGTACAACCTTATAATAAAGGACAGCAACGTTCGCATGTATTCGCATATATTTAATAAATGTATATGTTGATGTATGTCCATATATGAACATATACTTAGGTGTTACCTCATTTTTCGGATCCATACATATATGGTTGAACAATAAATGTTCATATATGGACATTTTTCACCGGGAATGTATTCTTCGAAATATGTTCATATACAAGTCCCTTTTGCATAAATTGAATAACATATACTTTCATATTTGTCCATATATGAGTGCCATTTCCATATATGAAATAACAAATGCTTCCATATATGTCTATATATGAAATTTTTTCCATATATGGAATCACATATACTTCTATATATGTCCATACATAAACCATATATGAACATGTTTGAGCGTATATGAACATTTTTCACCGGGCAACCTTATAATAAACAACAGCAAAGTTCGCATGTATTCGCATATATTTAATAAATGAATATGTTCATATATGTCCATATATGAACACATACTTAGGTGTTACCTCATTTTTCGAATCCATACATATATGGTTGAACCATAAATGTTCATATATGGACATTTTTCAACGGGTATTTTCAACAAACACTGCCCGGTGAAAAATGTCCATATATGAACATTAATGGTTCAACCATATATGTATGGATCCGAAAAATGAGGTAACACCTAAGTATATGTTCATATATGGACATATATGAACATATAGATTTATTAAATATATACGAATACATCCGAACGTTGCTGTCATTTCCCGGTGAAAAATGTTCGTATATGAACACCCAGTCAGAAATCGCCAGTGGTACAAAAAAGCAAGCACTGGCATACCACTGGGTAACCATGGTATTAAAAATAAATGACTGGCAGAACACTCATTTGGGACGCTTTGCCAGCGTTTGTGAAAAGAGTTTTACCAGTATTTTTTTACAAAAATTTCGATGGTTTATAAAAAAAAACTACTGGCAAAGAATTGGCTTAGAGTGATATGCCAAGGTTTGCAACCAGTGGTTATCCAGTTTTTGGGATTTTTTTTAATTTAAAATTTTTTTTGTTTTATAAAATCAATTTTTTTGTTTGTGGGAAAGCTCCTTCAAGACCAACTTTTTTTTTGGCCTCCAAACACTGGCGTACTAGTTACTAAAAATTGTTTGCCAGTACTAGCATTTTGGCACAGCCAGTAGTTGTCCAGCTATTATCACTCATTTATGTGTTTAGCCATTAAATATTATATGTCTCGTTAGCTCAGTGGGTAGAGCAATCGTCTGCCAATCTGACGGCCTGGGTTCAAATCACGGCAGGGTCAAAAAAATACATATGAACTTTTTTTTAATTTTATTTTGGAAAATATATTTCCAGACCACCTATTTATTGGTTTTGCCAGCGTTTTGCCAACGTTTAAAAATTTTGTTCCTCCAGTGCTTTTCCGGCGCTTTTTGAACAGCCGGTCCTTTTGTCTAATGATGTTATCATTTTGGGAATGGGAAAGCACTTTTTGCCAATACTTGTACCACCTGTTAAAGTGCTTTGCCACCGCTTTCCCGTTTGTATTTTTCTGACTGGGCATTTATAGTTCAACCATATATGTATGGATAAGTATATGTTCATACTATATATATAAATTTATGTATGACATTCGAATAAGGCACTACATATTTTCCTTTTTTTTATTGATGGCATTAAATATAATTCCATATTTATCCATATATGAGTTCCTTTTACACATATGGAAAAATGTATTCTTGCAAATATGTTCATATACAAGTCAATTTTTCATAAATTAAATATCATAAACTTCCATATTTGTCCATATATGAGTGCCTTTTCCATATATGAAATAGCAGATGCCTCCATATATGTCTGTATATGAAATCTTTTTCCATATATGGAATAACATATAATTCCATATATGTTCATATAAAATCCATATATGTTTATAAAAAACCCATATTTGTTCATATGTGTCCATACATAAACCATATATGAACATGTTTGAGCGTATATGAACATTTTTCGCCGGGTTATTATAAGGTTGTACGATAGATATAAATTTATGTATGACATTCAAATTAGGCGCTACATATGTTCCTTTTTTTATTCATGGCATTAAATATAATTCCATATTTATCCAAATATGAGTTCCTTTTACATATATGGAAAAATGTATTCTTCGAAATATGTTCATATACAAGTCCCTTTTGCATAAATTGAATAACATATACTTTCATATTTGTCCATATATGAGTGCCATTTCCATATATGAAATAACAGATGCTTCCATATATGTCTGTATATGAAATTTTTTCCGTATATGGAATCACATATACTTCCATATATGTTCATACAAAATCCATATATGTTCATAAAAAATCCATATTTGTTCATATGTGTCCATACATAAACCATATATGAACATGTTTGAGCGTATATGAGCATTTTTCACCGGGTGGTTGGGATATATGTAACCATTTGGGTTTTTCTTTTCCCGGACTTTTTCATTTCCCGGGACAGCGGGATTTTTTTTTAGAATTTCCTGGGATCCCGGGAATTCCCGCTCGTTAGAAAATAAATAAATCCGACCTATGTTGTACTTGAAAAACTCAATTTCTATCAAAACACCGTCGGACAAAGTATTTTTTGGTTGTACCCATGAGAAAATCTACTTAATATATTCTGAAAGAAGGGCTAATTATATAAAATAGCCATATCTTCTACTTTTTCTAGATCAATTCGTTTAACAGTTTAAGTCGAGAATTAATATTAGGCAATATATTTCTATGGAAGGCCGTCTTAATTTTAAAAAACTCTGAAATATATTAACTATATATTAATTCTCTTTGCAAACGAGAAACGAATTGATTTATAAAAAGTGAAAGACATGGGTATTTTTTCATCCCTCCTTTCAGGATATATTGGAATTGTTAATGGGTCCAACTTTGTATCGGACGGTGAAATAACAAATTTATTAAAATGAAGTTAGAGAGATTAAAAAAAATATTTTTAGTCGTTTCTTATATGAAATTCTGGACCATGTTCTTTATTTTTTCGTTTTGTGTCTTACACAAATTTAAATTTCAGCCCTGGTTTATATATTACGATATGAAACGATACTTAGGGCCAGTTTTATAGTTAGAACTAAGATCGATTTTTGCTTAAACATTTCTTAAAAATGGAACCAAAAAATTTATGTTTCTAGATATTTTGTTTCTATGTAGATTTTCAGAAGTATTTGCCCAGAACTATTTTTATAAAAAATTTAAAAAATGAGTATTTTTCACACAAATTTTTTGGCAAATCTTTTTATAAAAATAGACACTAAAATATTATTAAGGGTGAGTGCGAACTGGCTAAATAAAATCTAAACTAAATTCAAGTTTCCAAAATTTCTATGAAATTTTAAAATGTTTTAAAAAAGTAAAACCCTTTTGTTAATTTCTATTTAGTTTAGAATTTATTTAGCCACCTTGCAAAGGTCTTGAATAGTTTTTTAATTTCAATTGTTATTTTTTGAATAGCAATTTTTTTATGCCACAACTACTTAAAAAAGCATTTGATGCATTATTTTAAAAATAAAAAATATTTAAAAAATACATTTAAAATAAATCAATTTAAATTAAATTATTTGAAGTACAAAATACTTATGTATATCAATTAAAAATACGAAAATATAAGGTACTAATTTTTTAATTTTAATGCCGAATTTTTTGAAGGTCCCGCCCATGTGAAAATCGAAATATATATGAGCATACATGATCATACATTGGCTCGTATGTGATCATGCATGGGCATACATAGTCATATACGTACATGCATAGTTCAATGTATGACCATACATGATCTCATATATTTCCATATACCTTTGGATCCGAAATTTGAGGGTATATGGAGGTATATGATCATATATGATCATATATGAGCATACATGAATCATATGTGAGCATATATGGGCATATATGAACATGTACGGTCATATACCCTCAAATTTCGGATCCAAAGATATATGGAAATATATGAGATCATGTATGGTCATACATTAAACTATGCATGTACGTATATGACAATGTATGCCCATGCATGATCATATACAAGTCAATGTATGATCATGTGTGTTCATATATATTTCGATTTTCACATGGGCGGTGAAAAATGTTCATATACGCTGAAGCATGTTCATATATGGTTTATGTATGGACACATATGAACATATATGGATTTTATATGAACGTATATGGAAGTATATGTGATTCCATAAATGGAAAAAATTTCATATACAGACATATATGGAAGCATCTGTTATTTCATATATGGACAAATATGAAAGTATATGTTATTCAATTTATGCAAAAGGGACTTGTATACCCGGTGAAAAATGTTCATATACGCTCAAACATGTTAATATATGGTTTATGTATGGACACATATGAACAAATATGGATTTTTTTATAAACATATATGGATTTTATATGAACATATATGGAAGTATATGTTATTCCATATATGGAAAAAGATTTCATATACAGACATATATGGAGGCATCTGCTATTTCATATATGGAAAAGGCACTCATATATGGACAAATATGGAAGTATATGATATTCAATTTATGCAAAAGTGACTTGTATATGAACATATTTGCAAGAATACATTTTTCCATATGTGTAAAAGGAACTCATATATGGATAAATATGGAATTATATTTAATGCCATCAATAAAAAAAGGAACATATGTAGTGCCTAATTCGAATGTCATACATAAATTTATATCTATAGTACAACCTTATAATAAAGGACAGCAACGTTTGCATGTATTCGCAATATATTTAATAAATGTATATGTTCATATATGTCCATATATGAACATATACTTAGGTGTTACCTCATTTTTCGGATCCATACATATATGGTTGAACCATAAATGTTCATATATGGACATTTTTCACCGGGTATGAACATATTTCGAAGAATACATTTTTCCATATATGTAAAAGGAACTTATATTTGGATAAATATGGAATTATATTTAATGCCATGAATAAAAAAAGGAACATATGTAGCGCCTAATTTGAATGTCATACATAAATTTATATCTATCGTACAACCGTATAATAAAGGACAGCAACGTTCGCATGTATTCGCATATATTTAATAAATGTATATGTTCATATATGTCCATATATGAACATATACTTAGGTGTTACCTCATTTTTCGGATCCATACATATATGGTTGAACCATAAATGTTCATATATGGACATTTTTCACCGGGTATTTAGAACTGAAATACTGATGTTGAAATGTTGTATATATTGCTTTATTTGGACAAAGATCATAATTCTAATTTAAACTTGTTAATGGCTGCGAATTTGTTTTCGGTTTAACTAAACCAAATTCAACTGATATCGAAAAAAACTCGGCCAAAATAGTATTGTTTTTAATACTTATTCTGTTTATTGAATTTTAAATCGCATTTTTTAATTTTAAATATATATTTTATTTAAACTTATTTAAAAAATCAATGCTTTGTACTTAAATAAAGCTTCCAAAATTGTAATATACAAACTAAAACTTCTGTAAATGAATAAAGAAAAATCCCGGGAAATCCCGCACAAAATTCCCGGGATTGCGGGATTGAAAAAAGGGCGGGATTCCCTTAATAAATAAACCCTAGTAACCATATAGTTTTTGAGTTTTTTGTATGTTGGCGCGTAAGCAGGTCAGTTATGTTTTTATCTATCAAATATAACATGTCGAGATAGCTTAGATGATATATCAATGTGGAGTCCCAGGTTCGATTCCCGGCACGAGGAAATTTTAGTTAAAAAATGTTTACAATAAAAAAATGTTTTTTTTCGGTGTTGGCAGGCAATGCCGCTAAAGTACCGTTATCGATTCAAAACCCTTTCAACTGACTACCGTTACCTCTAAAATACCCTTACCGAAATAATCGAAAAACCGTTATCCTTAAAATACCGTTACCGAAATAACTGAAATATCGTTACCCTTAAAATACCGTTACCGAAATAATCAAAAATAGCATTACCATTACCTATAACCGCATCGTTTCGGTTACCATCCATGTTTTTTTTATAAAACTTATTTTTTGAAATACAACGATACAACAGATAGTACACCCCTTGTGAACAACCTAATTATTTTTTTAATACCGGTAAGAATATAGGTAGTGACATATTTTTTGATTTTTCGTATTCTTGTGTGTAAGCCTAACTCATTATTTTGCGCGACATCGCTATACAAAAGTAATAAGATATGTAATAAGAAAAGTAACTAGTTCCCATTACCAGGTATGTAGTTATTGAGCTGTTCGATAATTAATATCGTTTTTTCTCATAGATGACGTGAACTACATATTTTATGTAGTACATACTGATTGCGTGGCTTACATTATTATACACTATTTTAAACATTAGACTATTTTCAGTCAAAAAGTGAGCGTCATTAGTAAAAAACAAGTTGGTTAAAAATTTTGTTAAAAATGGACAATCAAAGAGAGCATTATCGGCATATTTTATTGTTTTACTTCCAAAAGGGCAAAAATGCGGTGCAAACTCAGAAGAAATTATGTGAAGCTTATGGTGAGGATTGCCTTACTGAACGCCAGTGTCAGCGTTGGTTTGCTCACTTTCGTTCTGGAAATTTTAATGTGCAAGTTGCACCACATACTGGTCGTCCAACTACTACTGATGACGACAAAATAAAGGCGTTAATCGAAACTAACCGGCGTATGACAACTCGAGAGATAGCAGAGAAGCTCGACATATCGAATTCAACCGTTTAATTGAACATACAACAGCTTGGTTACGTAAACAAACTGGCTGTTTGGGTTCCAAACGCATTAACATTTGCGACTCTTTGCTGAATCGTAACCAAAACGACCCATTTCTAAAAAGAATCATAACGGGTGATGAAAAATAGATTGTTTACGGTAGTCCGAAAACGATCATGGTCCGTGCAAAATGAGCCGCCACAATCGACATCCAAATCCAATATTCACCAAAACAAGATTATGCTTGCTGTGTGGTGGGATTACAAGGGTATAGTCTACTTTGACCTGCTTCCAAGAAACCAAAATATTGATTCGTATGTCTACTGTCGTCAACTATCGAAGTTGAAAGAAGAAATCAAGAAAAAAACGCCCTGAACTGACCAATCTCAAAGGCGTGATTTTCCCTCATGATAACGCCAGACCCCACGCCTCTATGATAACCCGTCAAAAATTAACGGAGCTCAATTGGGAACTGATGCCACATCCACCATATAGCCCTGTCTTATCAAAATCAGATTACCATTTGTTTCGCTCCCTTCAAAACCATTTGAATGGTAAAACTTTCGATTCCGATCAGGCTGTTAAAAATGAGTTGGACTAGTTTTTCGCTTTTAAAGACAAAGCCTTCTTCGAACGTGGAATTTTTCAACTTACCGAAAGATGGCAAAATGTCATCCAACAAAATGGTCAATATATCATTGATTAACGTTTGTTGTTAATATAAATAAATTTGCTTTGTAAAATATGAAAAAACGACGTTAATTATCGAACAACCAACATATTGGAAAAAATAGTTCACTATCAATTGAATAAATTCTTTGAAAAAACAACTTGTTGAATGAAACACAATCTGGTTTTAGACACCAACACAGTTTTGAATCACTTCTTAATCTGGTAATAACTCAATGGAAAACTGAAATATACAATAAAAATTGTGTTATTGCGATTTTCTTGGACTTGAAACGTGCATTTAAAACAATAAATAGAGAAATTTTATTGGAAAAATTAAATAAGTATGGCGTAAAAGGAGTTGAACTGAAATGGTTTAATAGTTATTTGAAAAACAGAACCCAGAGAACAAAATGTGGTGAATTTATGTCTACTGTAAAAACTGTCAATATTGGAGTGCCTCAGGGGGCAGTTTTAGGACCTCTACTGTTTTTAATTTAATTTACATTAATGACTTAGAAAAACTATTAAAGAAGGCAAAAGTACCTATGTATGTTTGCGGATGATGCACCTATTTATATAAGCGGTAAAAACGTAGAGGATTGTGTTCGTATTCTTAATAGTGAGTTGGAAGAAGTAGAAAAATATCTGAAAATGAACAAATTAAAACTAAATACACAGAAAACAAAAGCTATGGTGATAAATGGCACTACGGATGAAAATATAATTATTGAAGGTGTACTAATAGAGAGGGTGGAAGAAATTAAATACCTTGGGGTCGTTATAGACAAACAATTGAAATTTGATTTGCATTTTAACTACATTTGAAAAAAATTTCAAAAAAAAAAATCGCTTTCCTCAGAAAAGCGTAGAAAAGTTTCTACAATAACATCTATAAGAATATATAATACCATGATAAAACCTCATTTTGAATACTGCTCAACGTTACTATTTCTTGGAACGGTATTCGTCGCTCTCTTTCGAAGATTGTCAATTTATATCGAAAATGTTAACCTTTACAGACGTGTGTAATTCTTATGGCTGAATTTTCGATATAAATTAAGAAGAGGGTGATTTAACAGAGGTAGGGAGAGTTGGTTAGTCTTTTAATGATATAGTTGTTGGTAAAACCGTATAATTTACGCCACATTTCTAATTTTAGATTAAATTTTAGTACAACAAATTTTTATCAGAACCTTTTATTTTATAACGGTCTTAAATTATTTAATGCAATTCCATTAGAATTTAAAAACGAAAATAATTTTTTTTTGTGTTCAAACGTAGAATTGTACAACAAATTTTTTATTGCAAAAAAATCCTTTAATTTATAATTAAAAATTTATTAAATTGTATAATTATAGCACTTATGCTAAATAAATATATATAAAAAAAAAAATATCTGAAAATGATTTTCTACACTGGGTTGAAAATAAATATTGGCCCGAATGAATAAAAAATAGATATTACTAATAGGGGGAAATATTTGCGAGTAGACTAAAAATTTTGTTTATTTTCGTTTATATTTTATGCTATTCTCTAAGTCTATGTATAAATTTGATGTTAAAAGCCATTCCTAAGCCCAAAGTAGTTACTACTAAGTAATTGCTAATTTTTATTCATATGAATCATTGTTGTAGATAGGTCAATCTAATTTTGCAAAAAAAAAAAACAATGTTACAATTATTTTTTTATTATTATTTTTACTATTAAAATTGCTTTTATACAAATTCATTTATTTTTGCTCGGAAATAGATTACTTATTGTAAAAATATACTCAATTTCTTCTAATACTATGAGTCCAATACTCGGTCGGACAATAATGATTTTTTTTTAAATTTATTTTGATTCGATTGAATTTGTTCTATGAATTGATTCGCGAATTATCCTAGCAAAACCAGGGTTCTAACTACTACCCAAAAGTAATGGGGACATCGCGAACAAGAAACACAAGTAATTAGTTAGTACTCATTACCCCCTCACTTACAAGGAGGCATAAAATAATGAGTACCCATTACTTTTGGGACATTGCGAACAAAAGCAAGCGAGTAAGTAGGTAAAAATGATTTACTAAAATTTAATCAATTAGCTTCATTCTATGAAAACAATCAACAAAACTCAAATTGATTCTTTGATAAAGTTATTGATTAAATATAGTAGAAAAAAATTTATTCAATTAAATTAATTTGCCGATTCCATTCGTGGAAAATTGGATCAGATTCACAAATTGAATTAAGGAATAATGCTTTTAAAGGTCTGCTGTAATGAATGGTATTTTTTAAGTATTTTGTAATTATTTTATTTATTTTAACTTTTAAACGCATGTGAAAACAGGTAATGTGGTGGTAGTGAGTAGTTAAATTGAAAAACTAAATAAAATGTTAAAAATTTTTACCTAAAAAATATCAAAATAGTATTTGCAGCACTTTATTCAAGTTTAACTAAAGCTGCCATCCACATTATCCTATAAAATATTTTGTTTAAATACAAAAAAAATGTTACGGGTCAATATAAAATTCATGTAAAGTGTTAGTGTTAAAAATGCTGTATACGAATTGTTAACTAACAAAACAAAAAAAAAAACTCACTGCTGCCACCTTATCCAGAACACAGGCGATTTATCCCACTTTATGAGATGTAATAGCAACGTTTTTCTTCTTTTCTTTTTACTTTGCCTTAGATCAGTGAAAATCATTTGAAAACGCGACCATGTCAGCTGAAAACCAGGAACTGGCTGCTGTCTTATTAGCTGAAATGCCAGAAATGGAAAATGAAATTCAAGCTGAACTTGGCTCTTGTATAGAAGAAGATTTAGAAGTATCTAGAGATTCTATCTCCGATGATACAAAACCAAAAGCCAATTTAAATGAGCTTAAAAGTTTTCGTATACAACGTAAGAGAGAGAACGACGAAAAGACCGGAGATGATAAACCATTGCTGGCACCTCTACCTAAACAGTTCCGATTGGACAGTCTTGTCACTGAAAGAAAATCCATCATAGAAATTCATATTGCTAACATAGATGACAAGAAAAAAGTGGATAATTTAAAAAAGGAAACATTATCACAATTAAGAAATATTACCGAAGAAAGAATAAAAGAGATCACCGAACAAAATATTAAAGAAATTAATATAATAAAACAGTCAGATGAAATATCCACAGTTTTTAATAAAGTTGTAAGCCAACAAAAAATTGAAATTAAATCTGCCCAACATGGAGAAGAACAAAATATAAAAAATGAGGAACCATCTATGGAATTTGATGCTAAAGAAACCATGTTAGAAAAAGATAACATAAGTTCCAAACAATCTAAAATTTCTGCTACAATTAAACAAGCATTGCAGAATTTAAACAATCAAAATCTTGATGAGACAAGTAATCATTCTCAAAATGATGAAGAACCTTCCCAAAATTTGGAAAAAATGACACCGGAAGAAGAACTAAAAGATAAACAACATCGTAAAACGTGTAAACCATTTCTGCAACACTTACCATGTTTCAAACTGCAAAGCAATATTGCGCAAACTTCTGAAATAGCAACAGATAATTCTACGGCCAACTCCAATCCAGCAGCGAAAATTCACAAATGTCGAGAATGTCGCAGACGCACTCCACAACAAGGTTCCAATGATGTTTATTGTCGCTTTTATGAGTTTCGATGTCTTCAGTACACAGAAGATGGTCAGTTATTAGTAACTGGTTTCCCCAATCCCTATACCGATCCCACACAAGAAGATATTAATATTTGGCGACCCGATGAGAAAACTGAACCAACAGCTGGTAACATGGATATACAAGTTTGTCGTTACATATTGCTACATGTAGGTGATCAGTTCTGCTATCTATGGAGGCAAGAAGCTGAAGCTTTAAAACTACACGAAAATCCTAATAGTACCATAGCTTGGAAAAAAGTTGTTCAGGGCATACGCGAAATTTGTGATGTATGTGATACAACTCTGTTTAACTTTCATTGGACGTGTGACAAATGTGGATTTGGAGTTTGCATAGACTGCTTTAAAGATCGCAAAGAAGGGAGAACCGTAAGGAAAATGCAACCTGGCGAAAAACCCCCAAGGGGAAGAGATGATTTTTATTGGCTGCTATGCTCTGGTGGCGTGACTCACCATTTGGAAGAACTTATTCTAACCCAGATAATAGCTGGGGATGCCTTAAATATATTGGGTAGACTTTTACATGATGTTAGAACACTTTGGGAAGTTCCACAACTCTGCAGTTGTCTATTGAGCAAACAAACATTGCCGAATGGTGATTTAAAGGCACTAATACAAGACATGATCAAAGAGTCGCAGTTGAAGCAACAAACTAGCGCCTCCTCTCTGGCCACACAGGAAACACTACGAAAGCAAGCTCGCCTTGAACAAATACATTCAAAAGCTCTTGAATTTGCTCGTGCTAAAGGCATAGATTATGTACCAGGGCGTATATTCAACAAGCAAACATTGGGAAAAGATCCCATTACAACTGCTTTTGATAATTTTAAACATATTAATTTTTTGCGTAAAGGTTTGGCTGGATATAGAAGATTTCTACCGCCCCGTGCTATGACCTTGACACATTCTGCTTTAGTTGCTCCGGGTGTCCCACACGAGTGGCTCTGCGATGGTAAATTATTGCGTCTTACAAATGCCAATCACCCTGATAATCGCATATTGTTTCAAGAAGTATGGAAGTGTGGACAGCCAGTTATGATATCGGAGGTAGCTAAATCTCTTAACTTAGATCTTTGGCGGCCAGAAGCATTTTTAAAAGATTTTGGTGACAAACCCAACGATCTCATTAATTGTCTTAATGGCAATCTTGTGCCCAATCAGCCAATGCGTCACTTTTGGGAAGGATTTCAGTGCATGAAGAAAAGACTTCTTGATGCTAATGGAAAATCAATGTTGTTGAAACTTAAGGATTGGCCGCCAGGAGACGATTTTGCTGAAATATTACCCACAAGGTACAAAGACCTTATGATAGGGCTTCCCATGCCGGAGTATACTCTACGTACTGGAAACCTTAATATAGCCAGTTGTTTGCCAAAAATGTTTGTTCCACCCGATTTGGGACCGAAAATGTATAATGCGTACGGATCGGCTTTTCATCCAGATAAGGGAACCACAAATTTACATTTGGATATATCTGATGCTGTTAATATAATGGTTTATGTTGGCATACCGGAAGACTCTGACAACAAATCCCAGGTATCGGCCTCTCATAAAGCTATAGCAATGGGTGGTTGTGAGTTTTTAACCAGAGCTCGAGTTCAAAATAAGAATGTATTTCCTGGTGCATTGTGGCACATTTTCCCTGCTAGAGATGCTGACAAAATTCGAGACCTTTTGAATAGAGTCACCCTCGAAAAGGGCTATCGCCTGGAACCAGATCATGATCCTATTCATGACCAGAACTGGTATTTAGATGATAAGCTTAGAGCGAGACTTTTTAAAGAATACGGCGTAGAAGGTTACCCCATTGTACAGTGTCTGGGCGATGCAGTTTTTATTCCGGCTGGTGCTCCTCATCAAGTACAAAATCTACACAATTGCATAAAGGTAGCCGAGGATTTTGTCTCTCCCGAAAATATTACACATTGTTTTCATTTAACCCATGAATTTAGGCGGCTATCACATTCTCACACCAATCACGAAGATAAATTACAAATAAAGAACATTGTCTATCATGCCATTAAAGATTGTTGTACTATTTTAACAAGGGCCTTAGAAAGCCGTCTCGACCAGGAGTTGGAGCACGCCGAAGAAATGAAGGCCAAATTGGAGATGAGAGCAGATGATAATGGAGGGGAATTTATTTCAAACATGTAGGAATTGTTTGTAATGTTTATTTGGTGTATTTATTTTTTTTACATGTTCTACAATGACAAGATTTTTTATTATGTATTATGGAGCCTTGTTGGCAAATTAACATAAAGTTATAACTAAAATCAATTCAATAAAGCGTCTAACTTTTACCTTAGCAATATTTATGGGTTTATTTGTTTTTTTTTTTAAAGAATATTTTTGAAAACCAAGTATAAAATGTCCGACAATCAGTTAAATCACTGATACACACCGATATTAACAAAATTCGCCTATGTTGTAAAGGAAAACAATGCATATTTAGGGGTTAAAAATTGATATTTTCTATTAACTAAAATTTACCTCAACTATAACCAAAATTTTGTATATTTAACAGTTTTATTTTTGCTGTTTCTATCTAATATTTAACGAAATCAATCTGCTAATTTCAGCAGTTTTTTATGTAAGGTCATTTTTAACTAATTTTTAGTAGTTTTGACTAAATTTTTTCGTCTTTTTTTTCTATTAGTGTAGAAGTAATTCAAAGGGTGACCAGTCATTACAAAGATTTTGCTGGTATAGTCTCCTTTTAGCTCACTGCACGTCGAACGTTTCTCCAATTTTTTATCCCTTCCAAATAATATAATTTCTCAAGGTCGTCAAAATATGTATTCATTTATTTCATCAATGATTTCATCGTTGGAGCTAAATCTTTTTTCAGTGAAAAATTTATTCTTGTTCGGGGCCAATTATTTCCTTATTATGAAATAACATAATAAGTACATTTTTCAAAAACAGCCATTTTTCTTCATCAGGATATTCTCCTAACAAATACTTCACAGAGTTTTTGCTTCCAAAATATTCGACACCTTCAGGAATGAAAAACTTATTTATTTAGATTTGGTAGTCCGAAGTCAAGTCCGTATTACTGCTGAATAGGGCTTGCATTTATTATTATGTTTTATGTACATAAAATATGTATTAAAAATTGAAAAATATGCATTTAAAAGTAATGAAATATGCATTTATTATTGATTTATTTCAATGATTAGTAATAGCGAAAAACATAAAAACAATTCAATCTCATCAACGTACAAATATAAATAAAATGTTTGTATAAAACTTAATTTAAAGCTTTTATTATGTAAATAAACACGTTTTTTTATTTTCAAAAGAAAAACGTTGACGATTTGGTCTTAAAAACTTTTTATACATAGAAAATGATCGGTCCACTCCCAGGGAAGTTATTGATGCATATTTTAAAGCTGCTAATTCCTTTGTGGAATATTAATTTTCGATTTCACTTTCTTTGCTAGAACTTAACTAAAATACTAGATATTTGTTTAATTTTTTTTAAAGCCATCGTCTTTTTGTAAAACTTTTTCTAGTTTAACTTTAAATGTCTCACTTTTCCTTCTGAGGAGAAAATTTTTTCACGGCATCATCAACTAATTTAACTTGGATAGTCAAAGACAAAAATCCCTCCAGTTGGGCAATAGTATCAACTAGAAAACCATAATTTATATACACAAATACTATTTCCTTTCTAATGTTTGGTAAATTTAAAATAAGGGTTTTCACAAGGGGTGTGCTATTTGTTGTATCGTTGTATCGTCCTAACAAAAAACAGAGTTGTTAAAAATTAAATTGAAAAAATACAACATTTGAGAATAGCACGATACAACATTTTAACATATGTTTAGTGTTCTATGTTTGAGTGTGCTAACAGATAGAAAACTGAATAGAAAATCGTTGTTAAACACAAATAAAATTTTTAACAACTCTATTTTTTGTTAGGACGATACAACGATACAACAGATAGCACACCCCTTATGAACAACCTTAATGTTTTTAATTTTTTGTGTTGGAGCGGCATCTGATTCATTTAAGTCGTCCATGACTTCTTTAAATCCATTAAAATGTTCAGTATAGTTCCCGACCGCTTCCAACCAGGTTGCCCATCTTGTGACTATTGGTTGTGGTGGAAGGAAGAACTCGGTATATTTTTCTTTAAATGCGACAAGACGCTAAGGAGCTTTAGGGAAAAAAATTTTCCATATGAAATTAATAAATCAATATTCCCAAATTGGTTTCTAGTCTCTTCTGCAACACTCATTGCATTGCATATTAGGGATGCCGAACGGGACTGTTTTTTACAAATCCCGGGATTCGGGATATTGAAAATTTAAATCTCGGGATTTTTCGGGATCCCGGTATTTATCGGGAAAGAAAGGAACAAAATCCACTCCGAGTGGAGTAGTACAGCTTTGTGAATCTGGCTTTAAATAGAAACTACACTAATAGAAATAAGTATGAAAAAATAGAGAAAAAACTACTAAAAATTAGAAAAAAAGCTTCTGCGATTAAAACTGCTGAAATCAGTAGAGCTTGTTTGCTAAATAATAGTGAAATTTCCGAAATACATATAAGAAATATACTTATAATGAGTTAATTTTAAGGGGAGTATCGACTCTAGGAAAAATTTTGTTTTCGATTTTTTTTATATTTTATTTGGATGGAGCATACTTTCCTCTATATGCTCCTAAAATTTCAATAAAAAATTCGAAGAAATTAAATTTCCACATGTTTTTTTGTAAAATATTTTTTAGTCACAAAGTAATACTCTATGTGGTAAATTTGTGTGTAACACTTTTTGTTTGCATTTTTATTAACTTGTTTTTATTAGAAAATGTATATCTTATAACAGGGCAGAATAAAAAGATAAAAACTACATCAAAAGATGTAAGAATTGCACGCAGTTTTTAAAGAAAAGCCAATGACGATTCCTGGATGGATGTTGAAGACACGTTATATGGGGCAGGTGCTGATGGCTTAATATAACCCAGGTAGAAATTGCCGACGTTACAACAAAAGTTGTACTGGAAGAGCACTGTTTTTTACGAAATGCCGGTACTACTTAAAACGTGCTTTGCCAGTACTGTTTTCTGAAAAATAACGAGCTTTTTTTAATCTATTAAAATTAACAATTTTATAAATTTTACGTATTTTTACATCTATTACACAATTATTTATGTAAGAGAGACATCACCATTCTTTTCTTGTGAAGTTTCGAAAGAATACATTAAAAATTTGTAATGTACACTAAGAGGACAGTAAAGTTCTAGCAAACTACTAAATTTGTTATTCCAAAAAAATAAAATCCCAAGCCTGCGCCAACGTTGGGAAATAACTACGGCCAAGCGTTTATTGGTGTTATCATTTCGACATTTTTTTTTTTTTTTTTTACATTAGACCAACACTCAGGGGATACCCCCAACTGATGCAACGCATTGTGTTGATATTAGGAAAATAGGTTATGGGAAGGAGGAAATAGGGAGTAGTGTTTATGAACGTTTGACTTGAATTTCTCTAAATTGTAAGTATCAGGGGGAGTTTATTCCACATACGGGCGGTTCGACTAATAAACGAATTCTCTTTATAATGCGTTGTGCGACTAACTGGACAATCGACCACAAACGGATGAGATCTACTAGACAAGCGCGTGTTGCGGCCAAAAACACGTGACCCCGGGATAAGTACACTTATCGCAGCAGAACACTTCCCATGGTAGTAACGATAGAACAGTGTTACACAACCCACATTCCGACGATGCTCCAATGAGTCAATAGAGCTGGATACCCTACTGTCATTAATGAGCGCCGACGCCCTCCTTGTACACGGTCCAAAAGCTCCAAAATAGACTTTGAAGCCCCTGCCCATATATGGGAGTTGTATTCCATCTTCGGCCGGATATAGGTGGTATAAATAGTGAGAAGATCAGAAGAAGTGAAGTAGTTCTTACACCGGTTAAGAAAGCCAAGACACTTGAATGCCTCTTTCGACACTTGAATGACGTGATCCTTCCAACGGACATCACACTGTATCCTCATGCCCAGAACATCAAGAGCTTCAGATTCCTCAATACTGATACCACCCATGTATACAGATGACATTTATGGCTCAGCGGTCCTATGAGTCAGCAAACAACATTGGGTCTTGCGTGGATTAAAATCGACCCTATTCACGCGACCCCACTCGGAGATTGTAATTAGGTCCTGATTGAGTGTGTCATTCATATTCTGCCTCTTGCCTTCAACCTCCACAAGGCTTGGCCTATGATCAAAGGAATATGAATGGCAAATGTTGCTGTCATCTGCAAAAGAGTAGATAGGATTGTAAGTCTGACAGAGAAATTTATTCAGAAAGATAAGAAAGAGAGAAGGAGAAAGAACAGAGCCTTGTGGTACCCCTGCCAGTACAGTGAAAGTTAAAAATCCGACGCTTTGCCAGTACATGTACTACCGTCTCCGATACCGGGCCGACATTGTGCCGTTTGTATTTTTCTACCTGGGAAGTTTAAAAAGTAATCAATAAATATAAAAATGGGGGAAAAATACGAAATAAATTTAAAAATGTACAAAATTATAGCATTTTCGCAAAATAATATGAGTAGCATTATATATAATAATATATCTACCATAGTTTTTAAGATTATTACCCAGGTAGAAATTGCCGACGTTACAAAAAAAATTGTACTGGGAGAACACTGTTTTTTTAAGAAACGCCGGTACTACTTAAAACGTGCTTTGCCAGTACTGTTTTCTGAAAATTAACGAGCTTTTTTTAATTTATTAAAATTAACAATTTTATAAATTTTATGTATTTTTGCATCTGTTACACAATTATTTATGTAAGAGAGACAAAGCCATTATTTTCTTGTGAAGTTTCGAAAGAATACATTAAAAATCTGTGATTTACATTAATTTAAATTACTGGGATAATACCAAAAAATAAAATACCACGCCTGCGCCAACGTTGGAAAATAACTACGGCCAAGCCTTTATCGGTGTTATCATTTCGACAACATGCCAGTACAGTGAAAGTTGAAAATCCGACGCATTACCAGTACATGTACTACCGTCTCCAGTACCGGGCCGACATTGTGCGGTTTGTATTTTTCTACCTGGGTAGGTTTAATATATCAAATATCCATTAACCGATTCGTCCCAAATTTGGTGACATGTAGTAAGCTAGGAGGTATAACTCTTCTCCATTCACAATTTTTTGAAATTTTACTGTTTTCTTAGCTTAAAATTAACTTTAGACTTCAAATGCGTTTTTCTCACAATCATGAGTTCAAAATCGGCTGCCACTGTACAGCCAAGATGGGTTAACCGATTTCGATCCGTTTTTTTTCTTTCGTAGTCAACAAAAAACTGTAGTCCTTATCGTGGCCCTGTTTTTGAATTTCAGTCAAATAAATTTTATATTCCCAAGTAAAATTGTTTTTTCTTGCCGTTTTTGGAATTTTGAAGTTTGTATAGCAACTTTGTTTAAAAAAAATAAAAATCGGGCCACGATAAGAACTAGAAAATTTATCTGGTATTAAGAATCACATTACATTTTTAATTTCCAATAATTAATGAAGGCTGTACAGTGGCAGCCGAATTTGCCTTTTCTTAAAAAGGCTAATAATGAACTGGCAACCCTGGCGATTTTGGTTGGAGAAATTTAAAACTAATATTTTTTGAAAATACTACAATAACATATATTTTAAACAAAAATATAATATAGTAAAAATATTGTTATTTGAATTTTTGACAACCGTTTAAATATGCCCCTTAAAATTCTGTTGTTACAGTATTTACCCCCCTTAAGCAAATTGAAATTACAATTTACCTCTGAAGAAACTCTTTAACTAAACACTGCTATATCTACAAATTTTTGTTATATTTGGCTAAAATTAATTGAATTCAAATAGGGACTTCTCTGCTGAAATCATCAGAAATATGACTTAAGCCTGGATCAGCCAGACGTAAACGTAAACGTATCTCTGCATAGCTGAATTAATAAGTTAAATAAGAATAGAAGATGTGCTGTGTTTTTTGTTTCATTCTTATGCATGCAATATAGAGCAAACATAAATATACAATGAAAATCTATTCACAACAGATTTTTGTAACAGACGTAAATCTGCTTTATATTGAATGCATAAGAATGAAACAAAAAACACAGCACATCTTCTGTTCTTATTTAACTTATTAATTCAGCTATGCACAGATACGTTTACGTTTACGTCTGGCTGATCCAGGCTTTAGTTTTTTTTTTTAAATCAACTAACATAAAATATTAAGCACATACCTCTGCTGATTTTAGAATGGCAGATTGTTAGATTCTTCTAATTTAACAAAAATTTGCTGTTTTTAGTCGGCAAAATTATTTTGCATGAAGTTATGATTTTAGCAAACCATCAATAAATTCAGGAGGTATCCATTAAGGCGTTTTAAGATTTCTGAAAAAATTCACACGCGAATGAGAAGAAAAACACAAAGAATTTGAAGAAATTTAACAGCGGACGTCACGAAAACAATAAATTTAATAAAAACGTGTTTACAAGCAAAAAAATCATTAAAAACAATAAAAAAATAATTAAAATTGATTATTTATTATTTATTTCACTCTTAAAGTTGTTTTTGTTACCGCTTTAATCAATAATCATAAGAAACAATAAAAACAGTGCCCTGTTAACTTTTTCGGTTTTCCTTTTGTTTCTCTTATTCTTCAAAGGAATTAACAGGAACCCAATCAATATAAATTTTAAGGGAACCAAAGAGTACACTTTTTTCTTATGGGAACTCTTTAGCCTATATCCTCGTTGATAAAATAAATAAAAATTAAAAATTAATTACGATTTTCAAAAGTTTCACATCTTAATAAAAGTTTTTGAATTATTAAGGTTTTTATTCAGATTTATTTAATCTGTAATCCATTTTAATCTATTACATTTGTATGGGAAAAATTAGTTCTTAATAGCGAATTTACATTGTTAAAATGTTCACTAGATTTCGTTTTGAAATCCAATTCGAAATCTATATCGTTTACATTAGAATATTTGACAGATGAATGGGATTTCGATCAGCCAACAACAAATTTTTTGTAAACAAACTAACCTTAAAAATAACCAAAATTAAAAGATTTTCTAAAAACCATTTTATTTAATGGCGGAACACAAAAACCATTTACATATATTCTGAAAGATACAATGTTATATTTGCTAAGAAATGTGTTTAAGTAAAGGGATGATTAGTAGAAAGCTAATGTTTCGTCAATGGTCTTGCCGGCGCCATCAAATGATTTTTCATAGTTTCTCTTCGTCGGATACAATAAACTAGCCGTTTTCAACAATAAATATTTCTTTCAATTAAAAATAACAGACTTTATTATGTTATTCCTTAATTTTTTAAAGTTATTAAAATTTATTATTTATTAATTTTTTATGACATAAACAGCTGCTAAATGTTTCCACTTTTCTGCAAACTTTCCTTTTTCTTCAAATATGGGAGAAAAATTGGATTTCAATTTGGATTTCGCTGAAATCCAAATTAAATTGGGATTTCATTTCGTATGGGAAATCTGTTTGAAATCCCAAATTTTTATTGGATTTCAGTCGAAATCTATCGAAATCTACTTTTAACTCGATTTCGATCATAATATAAATACGCTATAAATAACACTTAATAAGGTATTAGATTTATGTAATTTAGGTTGAATATTACAATAAAAATAAATACAAAAAGAGATAAAATATGTCAAATAATGAAATCGGAAAAAAATATCGACCAAATTTTCGCCACGGCTTCGGTGGCATACCTCTATCCGATGGTCCATATTTTCAATGACTGAGACATAATTGAGGTACACTCCAATAAAAAAGTTTGTAAAAAATTTGTAAACAGTTTCCAATCGCACTATACTATTTTTATACTGATTATTAGTACAATTTTGATTTTTAGTAATCATTTTTGCTATTCTCTTATTACAAATTACGGATTTTTTTTACTAATTTTCGCTGCTGATTTCAGAAAAACATTTTACTAATTTTTCAAAACCGAGTGCTAAATTTAGCAGAAAAATATACTATTTAAAAATATTTTTTTTTTTGATTTTTTACAATTCTTGTTTAGTTTATATTTGTTACTATTGATATATTCTTAGTTTAGAAATAACACCCAGAAAAATTTATTGCATCTCCAATGCATGACACATTACAACACAATGCGATATGGGAAGCTCTAAGATGCAAGGGAGTTCCCGGGAAGATAATTAATCTCATTAAGGAGCTATACAACAACGCATTTTGTTCCATACTCCATGAGGGTTCAGCAAGCAAACCCATCAGAGTAAACGTAGGTGTTCGTCAAGGCTGTGTTTTGTCTCCACTACTGTTTAATATAGTACTTGACGTAGTTATGAACCACTGTATGGATATGCATCATGGTATTTCGTGGGGCCTTCATGATAGGTTAGATGATATTGATTATGCAGATGACGTCTGTCTTCTATCCCACCGCTTCTCTAGCATGCAAACTAAGATTCAAGCCTTTGCTACACGTGCGGCCAAAGCGGGCTTACAAATTAACATCAACAAAACTAAATCAATGCGCATGAATTCTTCATGCGACACGAACTTCCAGCTTTTGGGCCAACCCATTGATGATGTTGAAATCTTCTGTTATCTGGGGAGTATAATTTCTAAAAGAGGGGGCAGCAAAGAAGATATACAGAATAGACTGTGCAAGGCAAAGCAAGCATACGGCATGCTTAATAAATTCTGGACATCGCAAAATGTCTCCAATCACACCAAGATCAAGGTTTTTGATAGCAACGTGAAATCTGTGCTTCTGTATGGCTGTGAAACCTGGAATATTTCGAGTGGTGAAATGAGTTGTATGCAAGCTTTTGTAAACCGCTGCCTCAGGCGTATACATAGGATATTCTGGCCTGCCACGATATCAAATCGGGATTTGTGGAACTTAACCAATCAAATTCCTTTAAGTATGAATATCCGATTACGTAAATTTAGTTGGCTAGGGCACACAATGAGAAAGCCAGCGGATGATTTAACTCGACAGTCCGTTGAATATAACCCCCAAGGATAAAGGAGACCTGGCAGACCTGCGAACACTTGGAGACGCCAAATAGAGAACGAGTTGCATGCGCATGGTGTGTCCTGGAGTGAGATGAAAATGATGTCTACCGATAGAATACAATGGAGAACATTTGTTGCGGCCCTATGTTCCACTGGGAATTAAAGGATTAAATATATATATATGCATAAAACGGTTGGACCACCCTTTAGAATCATCAAAGGTTTCATTTATCTAGTTCCAGAAAGGAACGTTAAACAACAAAGTACAAACTGACTGCGCGTATTTTTACAATAAAAAACGCCATATAATTGAAAATTACACACAAAGCAACAACAAAATTATTTTCGTTGCTTTATGTATTGTATTCAAATTTTATTCAGTGTTGCCAATAAATTTTTTAAAAAATAGCTACACTAAACAAAATAAATCCCTTTTCCCCCTACATCCTCGAATTATTTTCCAATACAAAAATCCCTACGTATTTTTATACACCCTTAAAAATACGTAGTTACTCATCACTATATTTTCAACTATTTCATAGGTGAAATAGTTGAATGAAGTACACTCAGATAAAAAAGTTTGCAAAAAAATTTGTAAACAGTTTCCAATCGCACTATACTATTTTTATACTGATTATTAGTACAATTTTTATTTTTAGTAATCATTTCTGCTATTCTCTTATTACAAATTACGGATTTTTTCACTAATTTTCGCTGCCGATTTCAGCAAAACATTTTTCTAATTTTTCAAAACCGAGTGCTAAATTTAGCAAAAAAATATACTAATTTAAAAATATTTTTTTTTTATTTTTTACAATTCTTGTTTAGTTTATATTTGTTACTATTGATACATTCTTAGTTTAGAAATAACACCCAGAAAATTTTATTGCATCTCCAACGCATAAAACGGCAGTAACTGGAGAACCGTTTGCAATTTTGACTCCAAATTTCAAGTACGATGAAGTAATTATACGCTTGTTACAATCGAAAGAAAAAAAAATTTTTGTAGATTTTACAAGTTTTTTATTTTTTAGTACAATTTTTTGCTAATTTCAGCAGATTAATTTTAAATTACAGTTTACAGCAATTTACTGAAATTTAGTAGCTGCAACTAATTATTTATACTAATTTCATTGTACTAAAATTATGATATTTAGTAAGTTTTTTAACTGATTTTAGCAAATCGATTTTGAATAGCATTTTACATAAATTTTACTAAAGTTAGTAGCGGCTACTAATTTTTTCTACTAATTTTATTGTACTACAGATCAGCAGACATGTGTTGCTAAAATTAGTAAAAAATACCGCTGGCCTCAAAACGGTTAAATTTCCCGTAATAACAGCAAAATTTTCAGTAGACATTACAGACTTTTTTGGTTGAGTGTAGTGGAAAGCAACTATGTTTAATTAAATTCTTGAAATTAACTATGGAAAAAGTTAATGCCAATGATTTCCTAGTGGAAATTAAATTAAATCTAAACGTGGTAGCCAACGACTATTTTTAATTTAAAAATGGTCAATAAAAACCACGGATCTTTATATTTTAACTTATTTTTTGCAACAAATAAAAGTTTAATCAAATTAATTGTTCACAATATTTTTATTTAAATTAAAACATGATATTTTAAATTATTTGCCTGTACCATTATGTAAGATAATGTTCAATATTCTGCAGATAGGATTTTCCTTTTGGACCTTATTTGTAAATTCTGAAAACAAATAGAATAAATTATTTTAAATTAAATTCTAACTAAATATATGGAAATTCGTATATTTTGCAATTATTTACCTTTAGTTTTGGACTTGATATTAAATTTGATCTCCAATGAAAAATAAACTCATTAATTGCAATTCGAGCAAAATAGGTGGGAAATTGTTTTGGAACATCTCTTATTTGAAATTTATATATTTTTTTAAGATTTTTGTTTTTAATTTTGGCTGTTTTATTTATTTTTCTATTTAACAATTTGTATTTTACAATTATGTAGTAATTACAAAATCGACTATGTATAACGGGGTTGCTACTGACTACACCAATAGTTGTTATTGATTATTATAGTTGATTTATAAAAAATCTAAATTGACTATGGATTTTGTTGACTATGCGACTACGTACTTTTTTGGGTGTAGAAGATTTTTTATTGTGTACGAAATATTTATTTAATAATTTTTCCAATTCAATTTTATCACGGTTCTTATACTTTCGACGAGAATTCCAAAAATTTTTAAATATTTAGAAATTTTATATTCGAAAAATATTCATAAATTGATAAAAACTTATTTTTTCTAAAATATAAATTTGTTTAAGCTCGAATGATACTAGATTTTTTTCTTAATTTTCTTCGGTTTTTTAGAGTTTTTATATGATTTTTTTCTATTCCTCTTTCGTAAATAACCAAAGACTTTAAGAAAAACCCTAAAAAAGTCAAGAAAAAGTTAGAAAAGCAAGTGTCATCAACGAGGATATAGGCTAAAGAGTTCCCATAAGAAAAAAGTGTACTCTTTGGTTCCCTTAAAATTTATATTGATTGGGTTCCTGTTAATTCCTTTGACGAATAAGAGAAACAAGAGGAAAACCGAAAAAGTTAACAGGGCACTGTTTTTATTGTTTCTTATGATTATTGATTAAAGCGGTAACAAAACCAACTTTAAGAGTGAAATAAATAATAAATAATCAATTTTAATTATTTTTTTATTGTTTTTAATGATTTTTTTGCTTGTAAACACGTTTTTATTAAATTTATTGTTTTCCTGACGTCCTTCATTTTCTCTCGTTCGCTGTTAAATTTCTTCAAATTCTTTGTGTTTTTCTTCTCATTCGCGTGTGAATTTTTTCAGAAATCTTAAAACGCCTTAATGGATACCCCCTGGTGTCATACAGGATTTACCTACTGAAAACTTATTCCAGGCATAGAAGACATCTGAGGAACCTTTTAAATATTTCCAACAAATATTTTTGAATACTAGCACTAAAACTGTCAGTATTTTCGGTATTTCATTAAAATTCTCCAAAAAGTTATACCATCAATCAAAAACTGGTAATTTATACAGGCAGAAATTTTTATACATTGTCAGTACCTACAACATAATTTAATATTATCTGTCAGAATATGCTTATTTCATGGAGAGAGGTTAAAATAACAGTTTTTTTAAGATTTGTATTAATTGAAAAAAAGTAACTAGATTTCGTCTACTTAAAAATATCTGTCCCTTTTTCCCCACGCTGTTATTTTTTAACCAAAAAACCTATTTGTAGAGATTTTCCCCTACTCCCGGGAACACTGATTTCATTACACATTTTAGGTTTTGTCAAAAATTTTTTAATCCCTAATGTAGGCGTTTGACAGAGTTGACCACTCTATACTCTCAAAGTTGAAATACTACTTTAGTTTTGATGACGCTGCCATAGCCCTAATGGGAAATTATTTATCCGGACGAGCTCAGAAGGTTATAGGTAACAGGGAATTTTGTCTGAGGAATATCACATCTGGCGTTCCTCAGGGATCTGTTGTTGAGCCCTTACCGTTTTGTATCTTTATCAATGATATCTTTACAATTTATATACATAAATGTCCAAATTCATGCATACGCTGACGACATACAGCTGTATATATCTAAGCATATTAGGGAGTGGGCGAAGGTGAACAATTTAGTGCTTAATCCTAATAAGTCCTTTGTTCTGCCTATTAGTACACTTATATAAAAAAAGTTAGTACAAAAGTCTGTTAAACGCGTTTTTTCGCAAATGAACTGATTTTTTCTGTTATTTTGTCTTAAAATTTAGGATTGAACTAATATTTTTGTAAATCCCATTTAGCATAACAATTACTTTCATCCGTATTTTAACTAACTTTGCATCCTAATTTTTAGTAATTTATGTTTCTTAATTTTACAAATTTTTCAGTTAATTTAAACCACAATTATTTCCCAATATTTATATTTTTATGTCTCTGCTATCAATATCACATAGAGATGGCGCTATATTTTCATAATCTCGGAAACTAAGCAAAATGGACAAAAATTCGATACTCCGAACTTATCAATCTTTATAAGCCACATATACTCCCAAAAATAAATATGGGCCTATCTCGGGACAGATCAGTAGAGTCCAAAAACCAAGACAATAATCGAAATTTTAGGAGAAATTTTCAGATAAATCAGGTAATGTTTCTGTTGAATTTAGCTCAAATTTCTTAGCTAAGTTAACTAGTATTATCTGTGTATTTGGCAGTGTGTATAATTTAGCTTACCTAAATTTAGCAGACCATAATTCTCAACTTCATTGAAAATTCTGCTGGCGCAAATACAGGTACTATTTCCTGTTATTTTAGCAGAATTTTGAACTATATCTACGGGCTCTTTTATGAGTGTAGGAACGAAATCGGCTCTCTACACTTTTTTATCTTATCTTGGTAATGCTAATCTTAAGTTTGTTGAGAAAATTAAAATTTTGGTTTTCCATATTAACTCTAATCTTACTTGTTGCAACCATGTCAATAGCGTCGTAGGTGGTGTGTAAATTTGAGAACAACATCTAGTTTTACACTGGTTGAAATTAGGCGAAACTACACTCATAGAAATAAATCTGTAAAAACAGCAGAAGAAATTACTAAAAATTAGTTAAAAATAATGCTGCAGAAAAAACCGCTAAAATTAGCAGATTATTTTTGCTATATGTTAGTAATATAGGAACAGCAAAAATAAAACTGTTAAATGTACAGAATTTTTTTATATTTGAGTTAAATTTTTGTTAATGGAAAATAGCAAATTAACCTGTCAAAATCAGCAAACAATTTTGATAAATAATTAGTAGCACAAATTTTAAAGTTTTTTTAAATGCAAATAAAAATTAAGCCTTTTGAAAACAGCACTACAATTTTTTTTAGCAAATATTTCTGCCATGGATGGTAACCGAAACGAATGCGGTTATTGTTAGGGTAACGATATTTTAGGTTATTTCGGTAACGTTATTTTAAGTGTAACGCTATTTCATTTATTTCGGTATCGGTATTTTAAGGATAACGGTATTTGAGTTATTTCGGTAACGGCATTTTAAAGATAACGATATTTGGGTTATTTCGGTAACGGCATTTTAAGGTTAACGGTATTTCAGTTATATCGGTAACGGTATTTTAAGGGTAACGGTAGTCAGTTATTTCGATGCATCCCGTAATTTTTTTTACAAAAAACAAACAAGATTAAAAATAATTTAAACAGAAAGTGATATTAATTTATGATCTAGAGTCAAAC
Source organism: Leucophora obtusa (assembly GCA_949987735.1). Taxonomy (NCBI): domain Eukaryota; kingdom Metazoa; phylum Arthropoda; class Insecta; order Diptera; family Anthomyiidae; genus Leucophora; species Leucophora obtusa. The sequence continues at coordinate 367,421,788 of OX465295.1, forward strand.
TAAAAAGAACATTCATTTACTTAAAAATATTGTAATTTTTATAAAATCAGTGCTCTGCCAGAATATTATTTTTTGAACTGTTGTCAATATCTGTCTGGGATCTTATTTAATCCCAAATAAATAGAGATCTTACGTAGTACCCAAATATAATGCGGGATCTAATTTTATGTCATTTTTCTGGATAGTTTTAGATGTCAATCCCCAAATATATCACTGGATTTAATTTGATCTGCAATTTATCGGAAAAGTTAAGATCTTACGCAACACCGAAATATATTACTGGATCTAATTTGATCTGTAATTTTTTGGATAAATTTAGATCTTACTTAATCCCCAAATATATTGCTGGATCTAATTAGATCTGCAATTTTTGGGATCAAATTAGATCTAAGTTTATCCACAAATATATTGCTGGATCTAATTTGATCTGCCAAAATTGAGATCAAATTAGATTTAAGTTTATCCACAAATATATAGCTGGATCTAATTCGATCCGCCATTTTTCGGATCAAATAAGATCTAAGTTTATCCGCAAATATATAGCTGGATCCGCCATTTTTCGGATCAAATTAGATCTATGTTTATCCCCAAAGATATCATTGGACCTCCCAATTTTGAGATATAACTTGATCTATATATACAATGCGATCTAATACGATATGATTGGATACACCCAATTTTGAGATCTAATTGGATCAGCTAGATATTACAGCAGATCTTAAACAATATCAAATTGGATATGATTAGATATTGCGATTAGATATATGTAACCACATATTTTGGCGTGTAAGATGACTTTCGTGTGCTTGTGTGTAACCATAAGTCATTATTTTGCGCGAAATCGCCATACAAAAGTAATAAGAAATTTAATAATAAAAGTAACTATAGTTACCATTACCAAGTATGTAGTTATATAACCACATATCTGGTAATAATTTTCTACACTGGGTATGTTATAAAAATTTTTGTAAACAAAGTACTATGTAAACATGTGTCAAATCTAGCTAGCACTGTAATTCATAAGATCTTGGATCTTGTTGTGCTAGCATTCTCAATAAATAAAAATAAAAAAATAAATGTTAGTAAAGCCTTTTTATTCTTCGCCTTTAATTTTTAAAAAAAATTGAATACAGTGATTTTAAAAATGTTTAAAAAATTATATTTTCAGCTTTTTGATTCAATCGTCCTTTAATTGAGACTTAAACTTGGAATTTGCGTTGTTTTTTTATTATAAAAAAATAAAAGTAAAAATGAACGCTAACTGCTTACAGCCAGTCAATTACTTTTTCTAATTGGAGATCAAATTTTTCTGTACTCATCTTTTATGCTTAAAATAAGAAGATTATAAATCATTAATATTAAAAAATGACTGTCGACTTCAATGATTATTTTTGGGTTAGTATATTCGACTCTTTCTTGCAATAAATCCTGATCAGTATTTTTAAACTTTCTTGCATTTTGTTTTCTTAGGGCGAAAAAAACAATGGCTTTGATGTTTTATATCATAATATGAAATTTGGCTTACAAGCTAGCAAAGAACTTTCGGAATTTTTCCGAGAAAAATCAAATATAGAAGAACAAAATTCGAAATTGATGTCAAAATTGGCTCACAAGGCCAGTACAGGAACTTTAAATAGTACATTTGCACCAGTATGGACAATACTGAGAACATCTGCCGAAAAACTATCCACCTTGCACATGCAAATGGTGCAAAAATTAAGCGAACTGGTAAAAGATGTAGCCAAATATGCTGACGAGTTGCATAAAAAGCACAAAACGGTAAAAGAAGATGAGGCCCAGACATTAGAATGTGTAAAAGCAGTACAAGCGTCGACGGCCGAAGTTCAAAAAGCTAGGGATCTTTATAGCAGTAAGGTCCAAGAATTAGAGAAATTACGAAAGGATAATGCATCACAAAAAGACATTGAAAAATTGGAAACAAAATTACGCAAACTGCAAGACGAGTATAAAGTATTATTAGATAAACATAATCCCATTAAAAATGAATTTGAACGTCGAATGACGCAGACATGTAAAGTAAGTATGAATTAATTGCTATGAAGACGGGGGAACGATTCGATTTGTTTAACATTGTGACTCTGTTTTATTTAATTTGTGGAATTTAGCGTTTTCAAGAAATTGAAGAAGTACATTTACGTCAAATGAAAGAATTCCTTTCTACATATTTGGAACTATTGCAAAATAATCACGACATGGTTGGACAGGTAAGTTAGCAGTAGTTATTCTTCTTTTTATTGCTTATTTTTGTGTAGAAGTGTCAATTTTCGTTAATAGCAGGCGAAATGTTGTGCTACTTGGTCTAATTCCCCATTTACATTGACAGGATAATCTTTTCATAGATAATAGATTTCAGATAACATCGTTCTGTACAAAATAATACAGTGTGACTTGATCAAAGTACTAGGTCTAATTCCCCATTTACATTGACAGGATAATCTTGGTATAAATAGATTTCAGATAACATCGTTCTGTACAAAATAATACAGTGTGACTTGATCAAAGTACTATTGCGAAACATTAATTATGTGAAAAAATGAACAGGACCGGGCCTTTAAGTTGCAGTTATATTTGTCATTTTCGCATAACCGTTTAAATCGACTTAATTCTCAATAAGTAAAATTTTCGTTGCTCTTTTGAAAAAGATAATAACTTAAATCTACTTACACTTAAATTACAGTTACCAAAATAACTAAAGTTAACCTTAGCATACCAAAATAACCGAAATAAATTGAATTCGGTTGCTATCAAAACCCGTTACTAAATTTGTTGAAATGCCGTTAGTCATACCGTTACTGCGAAAATAGCGTTACCAAACTAGCCCTACTATTATTAATAGTGGAAAAATGGAACCGATATTTTTTAAGATCAAATAAGACCTTTAAATCTTTCGTGTAAGCTAGAATAATACGATAAAATAAAAAATCTCGGAAAATTCCGCAGAAAATTCCCGGGATTACGGGAATGAAAAATTATCGGAATTTCCGGGAATTGTATATTAACGGTTCAGAAATTCCTAAACTAATTTGGTTCTTTGGGAATGCTGCTTGATCAACGACTAACATGAAAAAATCACATGGTTGCAAAGAGATCATCTAATTATTTAAACCAGAAAAATGTGGATATTGGGACCAATGTCCATGGTGTATGCATACTCATAAATACCTTAAAGTTCCTATTTGCTGAAGCTTAATAACGACGTTAAAAACTTTTGTATTATCAAATTTGCTAAATATAAATATTATAAGAAAATAGTGAATCCGACCGAGTATTCGTTTCAGGATCGACATTTCAAAAAAATCTCAGAATTCCTTGACACAATTAAATTAAAGTTCAAATATTCATTGTGACTGGGATTGTCCGATTTTTTTCCATTTCAATTTTAGATCCAGAGTCACAAAATTCAAACCCGAAGTCGAGTATAATGTTTTTTCGTATTTGTTTTATGTTTTTTAGGTACATTCCGATTTCAAGCGTCAATTTTTAGACATGACTGTTGACAAATTGCTGGAACAATTTGTTTTAAATAAATACACTGGCTTGGAAAAACCTGGTAAGTTTTACATATTTTTACTTTCAACTTGAATTTTGGCTATGTTGCAGAGGAAAAAATCGAATGGACACGTCTTTTTTTTTTGTTGTTGCACAGTCTCATATTTAGTTAAAAATTGTGATTAAACTGGCTGCATTTTTCGTTTTATGTGTTTTTTTATATATTTCAAAGAAAGTGTAAACAACTGGCTATCAGATGAAAGGTTTTTTGAAGGGCACATCCATTTTTATAACAAAACTTGTCGGAGTGTTTAATTTTGCCATTCGAAAAAATATGCTTTGAATGAAGCGCCCCGATAGTCTAGCTGGTAGCGTGATGGCTTTTTAGTGTTTGGTCGTGAGTTCGATTTTCGCTACAGAGAGCCGACAACCTAAGTTGCTAGTGCTCGGTTAGAGTATAATAGGATACGAGTAATATTTGTAATTATATGATGATTAACAAATGAATGTTTCGAATGACACAAAAATTTGGCGCTTTGTAGAAGCACAGTTGGTTTGATTTCAAACAGTGTATTAATGTCTGATTTAAGCGAAAGTGTGTCTGGGGTTTTCTGATATTCGTAAACCATCGGCTCTACGGAGACTTTTCCCAAGCTTTTTAACTTTTTTTCTCAAATGTGTGGGTTCAAGACATAGGCAATATGAGTATAAAAATGTTTGTACTTGAACGCTGAGATGATGAAGATGTTTCGTATCTTATTTTTTTCAAATTTCAGACATGATTTTAATCAGAATTGTACTTATTTTTGACAACACTAATTATGAGGTTGGGCAGCAAAAAAAGACTCTTGTCGCTAAGAATTTTCTGCTCTACAACACATCCATAGTTCATTAAGGCCTGCTCCTCATGAGACCTCCCTTGCTAATTTGAAGTAAACATGCTGTTGGAGATTTATATTATTTTCTGATTGTTTAATGTTTAGTTTCTAACCCTGATTTAAATCTCTCTCTTCTTATCATAACTTTGTTTTTTTTTATGTTATTCTCATCAATACTCTTTATATATTTTTTGTTAAACTACTTAAATATCATAGCGGTATTTTCAATTCTTGTTATACATATGTATACTAACTTTGAAATTTTGTAACATTAAATTTTTTCTTCATTCTTGTATTAACCTTGAACTCGAATGATTGGCTTTTTCTGTTTTCTGCAAAACAAACAAAAGTACAGCCTTGCTGCTAAATAAAACTAAAATTTTATTATTAAAATTAAAAAGTGAAGTTTTTGATTATTTCTCCTACATTAAAATTGGTGCCGAAACCCGGGATTGAAAAAAGGAAAAGTTTTTTTCATTTAGATAAATATAATTTGTGAAAACGTATCTATGATCTGCCTTGACATTGGATTGTGATTAAACTACCTTGCTTGAATTGATTGCCGAAATAAAGTATAATCTGTGAGACTCTAGTGACGACTTTTGCCTTGACTTTGGATTTTGTTAAATTGCTCTGCAGTAGAAATTTTCTAATCTCGAGTTGCCATTGTTGAGTTACACACCAGCTTTACAGTTGCCTTGCTTGTATGTGGAATTTGGTTTGTGTTTCGTCTGGTGACTTGCTTATTTTGGTTGGTGATCGCCGTAAAACCGTACGTATAAAATAAAATTATTCTTTTTGTAAATATGGAAGACATTTCGAGTATAGTAGAAGACCAGCGTGGGTTGTTCGATAATTTAAAACGAACTGCCCAAAGGTTTGAAAGTAAGCCAAGGGAACTAAAAACCCGAGGTTATACTCAGAGTATTATCGAAGCAATTGATCAAATATCGCAACAATTTACTGACACCCACTATCAGCTTATTGGTATCATTCGGGAAAAGTCCATTCGATTAGACGATGTCCCTTATGTGTCCGACGAAATATTCCAGGAATTTCAAGATTATTTTCAAGTGTTTAAAGGGAAATTGCTGGATATTATTGCTGAGGCACAACAACCTTACTCGCCTGCTTTTCACTCTAGCACTTTCCAAGCCTCGTCTTCTAGACAAAATACCACCATATCTGCTGAAGCAAGATTACCAAAAATCAATCTGCCTAATTTTTCAGGTGATTATTTGTCATGGATCTCGTTCAGAGACATGTTTGTTTCATTAGTACATAATAGTACGTCTTTGTCAAAGATACAAAAGTACTATTTTCTAAAAGGCTCATGTACAAAAACGCCTTTGGACATTATGAATGAATATCCACCTTCTGAGGAAAATTATGATTTAGCATGGGATGCCCTCAATAAACGATACCACAATAAGAGAAAAATTGTAAGTAGTCTCTTAACAAAACTGTTCTCTATTCCCAACTCGAATGGTACAGCCGAAGGTGTACAAACGATTTTGGACACAACTCGTAATTGCTTAGCTCTTCTTAAAACATTAGGTGTTACTAAGGAAGCTTATGATGCCATTATAATTCATATGACTGTGAATAAACTTGATACTCAAACAAGGAAAGAGTGGGAACAGTCTTTAAAAGCTTCTGTTGAGATCCCACAAATTACTGAATTATATAGTTTTTTGGAAACTTCGTTCCGCACTCTCGAATCTCTTTCTGAACCAACATACTCAATCTCACACGCAAAAGCTCATAATACAACTGCCAAAAGCTCTTTTCGTAAAAATGTTCATACAACAACAACCATCAGTGATGGTTTTTGTCCCTGTTGTAGTAAACGTCACTTTTTATACAAATGTTTTAAATTTGCTGCTATGGCCCCTGCTGAAAAATGTGATTTTATTAAAAGGAAAAGAATTTGCCATAACTGTCTGAATTCTGGTCATTTCAGTAGAGACTGTAGCTCTGCTGCTCGTTGTCAAATATGCAAACAAAACCATCACACAACAATTCATAATGAGTTTGTTTCAAAAGCTGCAAACTCTTCTCAGGCAGTATCAACCACATCAACACCAACTACGACAGAGGCAGCGCAGTCAGCAGAATTGTCTGCTAATATTGTATGTAATGTGGGCACACTTGATAAACCCCAAGTTTTATTATCAACAATGCGTGTTAATGTTAAAACTTATTATGGTATTTTTTCTCTTAGAGCACTATTAGATCACTGTGCTCAAGCTTCATTTATAACAGAGAATGCAGCACAAATTTTAAAACTACAAACATTTAAAACACTTCAAGAAGTTAGTGGGTTTTCGGATAATAAAACCACAATCACGCGTAAATATACACATTTAGTAATTCAATCGAATACAGAACCCGATTATGAGTTAAAATGCTGCGCTTATATTGTTCCATTTATAACAAGATATCAACCTCTTCCAACTAATAAAGAAAAACTTCCAAACATTGATAGCTTTCAATTGGCTGACCCTCAGTTTTTAAATCGTGGCAAAATTGATTTATTGTTGGGAGGTGATGTATATGGAAAAATTATTCTGCCTAAACATAAGAAATTTGAAAATAGTATTATATTAGAATTAACCCATTTTGGATGGATTGTGTCTGGTCCTACTGCAGCAAATGTTCATGGCAATATGATAAACGTAAATATATGTTCGCTTGAAGAGCAATTAAAAGCTTTTTGGGTACAAGAAGAGCTTTTTGAAAAAAGAGTATGGACAAAAGAGGAAGAACTTTGTGAACAATATTTTAAAGCAACAACAACACGGAATAGCAGTGGTCGGTATACAGTTGCTTTGCCATTTAAAACTTTAATCAAAGGTGAACCAATTCCTACGTTTAGCCATACAGATTATAGTGCGCTCTCTAGACTGAAACATATTGAATTTAAATGTAAACAAAATCCTAAATTTGGAGATGCTTATTATAAATTTATGACAGAGTATGAAAGCTTAAACCATATGAAGAAGGCTGGTGTATATCCTAATGATTTGGAATACAATTGCTATTTTTTACCCCACCATGGAGTGTGGAGGGAGAGTAGCTCTACAACAAAATTAAGAGTAGTTTTTGATGGTAGTAGTAAGAGGCAACAGTACTCTTCGTTAAATGATGAATTGGCTGTAGGGCCAGCCTATCAAAATGATCTGCCCACGGTTATAAATCGCTGGAGGCGATTTAAAGTTGGTTTTAGGTCTGATTTGGAAAAGATGTTTCGACAAATTGATGTCATAGAAGACCATCAAAAGTACCAACAAATATTGTGGCGTGATAGTAATAACGCTGATATAAATATTTACAAACTTACTACAGTAACATACGGCACAACTTCTGCTCCCTTTTTATCAATGAGAGTGCTTCATCAACTAGCGGAAGATGAGAAAGAAAAATACCCAACAGCAAGCAAAGTTCTTATTACAGACACATACGTTGATGACGTCATTTCAGGCGCAGATGATTGCGATGATGCAATTGATCTACAAAAACAGCTGTGCAACATGTTAAATGAGGGTGGTTTTAAGTTACGCAAGTGGACTTCTAATAGTAAAAAGCTCATGAGTACAATACCAAGTGATTATAGAGAAGTTGCAAACGTTTTTGAAATAGAAAAAACGGACAGTGTAAAAGCTCTAGGTTTAGAGTGGAGTACAAAAACAGACTGTTTTTCTTTTAAAATTAATTTTGAACTTAGTAATGAAGTTACTAAGAGAAGTATACTTTCTGATGCCTCAAAATTATATGACCCCTTAGGATGGTTATCACCAACAACTATAAAAGCCAAAATAATGTTCCAGAAGCTATGGTTATTGGGAGTAGATTGGAATGACCCACTTCCACAACATTTGGTGTCTGAATGGCTGATATATATGAAAAATCTTAAAAGGCTTGAAATGATTGGTATACCTAGATGGATTGGTGCTACTAAAACTACGAAGCTTGAACTGCATGGATTCAGTGATTCGTCTACAGCAGCCTTTGCGGCTGTAGTTTATGCCAAGGTGATTGATCTAAATAGTGGTTCTGTAATAAATCTTCTTCAAGCTAAAACGAAAGTAAGTCCATTGAAACGGTTGTCTATTCCAAGGCTGGAATTATGTGGTGCAGCCCTACTGGTAAAATTACTTAACAAAATACAAACAACCATAGATCGTGAAATTGATAGTGTAACTTATTGGACAGATAACACAACGGTTTTGTGTTGGATACGAGGTCAGTCTTCAAAATGGTCGGTATACGTTGGTAATAGGGTGGCAGAAATCCAACGGTTTTCAAATGCTAAGCAGTGGAAGTATATAGCCTCGAGTGAAAATCCTGCCGATTGTGCATCAAGAGGCATATCATCTATTGAATTGGCTCAGCACGATATATGGTGGACGGGCCCTAAGTGGCTAAAAGAAAACGCCGAAACATGGCCAAAACAACCATCGATGGACTACGATACTAAAGAAGAAATGTCAAAATCTTATGCAGCACTAAATTTTATTACAACTGATGAATTAAATTACGATATTGATGGTTCTTTGAATGAAACTAATGCTGATTATAATACTAATACAACTGCTGCTGCTGCTATTGTGCATGTTAATGCTACTACAGCTGAAACCGTTAATGATACCAAATACTCATATATTTTGAAACTATATTCTTCATTAGATAAACTTGTACGAATCACAGCGTATATTAATCGATTTTATTTTAACATTTCGATTAACCAACAACACAAACAAAATCAAGCATTGGACAAATGTAAGATGACTGGTTTTCTCACAACTAATGAGCTAAAAAACTCTCTTCAAAAGCTCATTAAGGTATCTCAAAGCTCTGATTTTGAAAACGAATTTCGAGAATTAAAAAAATATGGAAAGTTATCAACTAATAATCATCTTGCTCGTTTATGCCCTTTTATTGACACCGACAATGTATTGAGAGTCGGTGGCCGTATACAAAATTCGAATTTGGATTATTTTTTCAAACATCCTATTTTACTTAAAAAGCAAAACCCACTCACACTTCTTATATTTACAGATGCACATATAAAAACCTTACATGGTTCTCTTCTACAGATGCAATCATACGTGGCTAGAAAATATTGGATACTTTATGGTCGAAACGTCGCAAAAATGGTTGTGCGATGTTGTGTTAAATGTTTTAAATATAATGCTAAGGCATCGCAGCAAATGATGGGTAACTTGCCGAGCGTGCGTTTAACTCCTACGCGCCCGTTTAAACATATCGGTGTTGATTATGCAGGACCTATCACATTAAAGCTGTCAACATCCAGAAATTCGGTTAAAACTAAAGGGTACATATGCTTATTTATATGTATGGTTACCAAGGCATTGCACCTAGAGGCAGTGACTAATCTCTCTACAGAAGCCTTTTTGTCAGCTTTTCGAAGATTTGTTGCACGGCGTGGTAATTGTACAGATTTGTACTCTGATTGCGGTACAAACTTTATAGGGGCGAGTAAAGAACTACAAATACTCTATAACCGCAGCAAATCATCATTACCTGAAGAATTAATGGAAATACTAGCTACTGATGGAACCCAATGGCACTTTATCCCACCAGCCACTCCCAACTTTGGTGGCCTCTGGGAGGCTGGTGTAAAGTCAACAAAATATCATTTGAAACGCCAATTAAATACCAGAATCGTCACATATGAAGAATTAAGCACTCTTTTAGCTCAAATTGAGAGTTGCTTAAACTCAAGACCGCTGTGTCCTTTAAACAATGATCCCACTGATGCTAGTGCTTTAACGCCTTCACACTTTCTCATTGGAGAAGCGTCAAATTGTGTGCCTGAGCAAGATTTAATTGACTGTAACATAGATCGTCTTACCAGATGGAAGGCAATTGAAAAACTTAAGCAACATTTTTGGATGCGTTGGAGAAGAGAGTTTATGTGCCGCTTGCAATCTAGGCCTAAGTGGTTGAAGCAGACTAAAAATACACAAGTGGGAGATCTAGTTCTCATTTTTGATGAACGTTGCTCACCTGGTCAATGGCCGATGGCTCGCGTGAAGGAAGTACACCCCGGTAACGATGGATTTGTAAGAGTAGTGACATTACAATCACGAGGTAAAACCTTCAAACGGCCGGTTTCAAAAATCGCATTATTACCTTCAGATGAAAACTTCGATCGGTCCTGCAGAAACGATGAATCTTTGCACCACCTTGAATGAAGAACAGATGTTCTTGGAGGGGGAAAATGTTGGAGATTTATATTATTTTCTGATTGTTTAATGTTTAGTTTCTAACCCTGATTTAAATCTCTCTCTTCTTATCATAACTTTGTTTTTTTTTATGTTATTCTCATCAATACTCTTTATATATTTTTTGTTAAACTACTTAAATATCATAGCGGTATTTTCAATTCTTGTTATACATATGTATACTAACTTTGAAATTTTGTAACATTAAATTTTTTCTTCATTCTTGTATTAACCTTGAACTCGAATGATTGGCTTTTTCTGTTTTCTGCAAAACAAACAAAAGTACAGCCTTGCTGCTAAATAAAACTAAAATTTTATTATTAAAATTAAAAAGTGAAGTTTTTGATTATTTCTCCTACACATGCACTGATTTTCTCATTTTTTTTTTTTTTGTAGAAATGCCAGAACTTGAATTCATTCCATTATCTATAAATCAACAAATGTCAGCCACTTCGAATATTCGTTTGCATCAGCCTTCTACCGCATCGAATTCAAACTCAGCCACTAGTATTAATCGCGGTACTAATGTTTCAATGGATTTACGTGGCGCCGAAGCTATTTCAATGGGTAGCGTTGCCAGCGGCAGTGGTAGTCTCATAAATGCTGATGAATCTTTACAAGATGTGGCCAGTACAAAGGCCACTACTACAACCTCATCGCGCCCAACTTCACCAGAACCATCAAATACAACTACTACGAGTACAGTTAAAAGCAAATTTGGCAATTGGTTCTCATCATCGAGTAATCCCAGCAAACAACAACAATTGCAACAACAAAATACCGGAATATCTGCATCTGCCACTAGTGGAAGTGGAATTTTCGGTATGGATAGTAAATGTATCACAAGTTCACTTTCAACCAATTTAACTACCACAAATAATACTACTAGTACCACCACCACTGGCACAACTACCACAACCATCAACAAAAATTCCCTTAACTCAGAGCTTCAATCACTGCAGGACAATAATAATCAAGGTTCATTATTGACTACTGCTTTAACACTATTATTTACTACTTCTACAACCCCTACTTTCTTTCTCTTCTTTAATTCTTTAAGACATATAATAATCTCTTGACACGATAACAAGTGTTGTTGCTTATCCTACAAGGGAACTATCTCATTTTTATTATACGATCTTGGTAAAATTGTAGAGAAAATTATTCTAAGGTTGGATTGTCTGAGATTAAAGTTTTAATATACCGTGAATTAAACACGTAAATCGTCACCTTGCCAAATGTCGGTTTTTGCATTGATTACGATTATTTCGTCAATCATTAAAAAAATCTATATAAAATTTGTTTCTTTTGATTTCTTAATAAATAGTTTGCAATATATTTACAAAAAAATGTCTATGCTTTTGGTTTAAAATTTGTCAAAACACAAAGAAAATTATAAAATAATAGCCAAAATTTGGAAAAATTCGTATTAAAAATGGAAAATTATATGAAAATTTGTTTGTGGGGCCTTTAAAAACAGTTCGCTTTAACCGAGAGTTCGTATTAACAGATGTTTTTTTTTATATTGAAATTGTTCCCAAAACGTCGAGACTAACAAATTAGTTCGTATTACTCGAGAATTCGTCTTATCCGAGTTCTATTAAACGAGTTTTACTGTATTATAATTATGTTTTTATTTAAATGTTTACCCCTAAATTCATAAATGCTTTGTAAAATTATAGGAGGTTTATTGAACAAATTTTGTATGAAAATGACGTTTTGTAAACCTGCTATAACTTTACAAAGCATTTATGATTTGAGGGGTTAAAATATAAATATACCCTCAAAAAATAAGTTGGTAGAAAAATTAGTAAATTGTCTTGTATATCAAGTGTATTAGTTTTCATCAATTTTTTGCTGAAATTCCGTTTTCAGCAAAAGTTTTAGTTATATATTTTTTTTTAGCACTAAACTAATTTTGAACTAATATTTTACTAATTTATTTTGCTACAAAAATTGTGCTGATAACCGCATTTATAGCGTGGACGTTAACCAGATAGACAAGATGTAGATGCCGCAACTTGTCTGGATGTAGTACAGACAACGGAAATGATAATTAAAAAAAACAACTCTACACAATTGCTATAATTAAATTTTCAGCAAATAAATTAACTAAAGTAAAATTTCTCTACAAATTTTTTTAGATTTTTTCAGTCTACTAATATTCAGCAAAAAGTTAAGTGATTTTAGCAAGGATTTTTTTCATTTGCAATCGACTAAGCGTTAGCAAAACTTTTGCTGAGATTACTATTTTTTGGTAAAAATCAGCTCGCTGATTTTCAGCAAACACCTTTTCCTGAAATTACCAACTTTTTTGCAAGCACGCTCCTGACTAAAAATTTGTTGACACAGAAACATTTTTTGCTGACTTTACTGACTTTTTCTTTTGAGTGTATCTAATTAAAAAAAAAATAAAATATAGCGCCATCTCTATGTGATATTGATAGCAGACACAAAAATATAATATGTATGTAATCAGGAAATAATTGTGGTTTAAAGTAGCTGAAAAATTTTTAAAGTTTAAAAAAATACAATTGACTAAAAATTAGCATTTAAAGTTAGTTCAAATACGGATGAAAGTAATTCTAATGCTGAATTAGATTTACAAAAAATATTAGTTCAATCCTAAGCTTTTAGACAAAATAACAGAAAAATTAGTTCAATGAATCAGAAGGCGTTTAACAGACTTTTGTGCTAACTTTTCTATGAGTGTAATTAAATTATTTTTAATTTTCATTACAAAATTAGAAATAGTATTTATTAACATTACTTTTATACAAAAGTAAATATTTTTCGTGTCCTTTACTTTGAATTATTGGTATGCCGATTTGTCGCTTAAAGCACAAATAACGAAGCTTCAATTTTGAGGTCTGAAGCTATAAAATGCCTCATTAATGCTTCTAAACAGCAATATTTTATGTAAAAATTGATAACTTTGACAATAAGTTGTGACTATAGAATAATGATATTTTTTCATTACATTATTCATTACCATTACAAAGTAAAGTAAGATACCATTACATAAAGTAATTGTGCTTTGTGTTTTTACCAAAGATATTGAAAAAACAAAAAATTAGTAATCTTTGGCCACACTTTTTACCCTATTAATTTCCGGGATGGTAAATAATTTCCGACTCCCCAACCCGTGAATTCTTTTTTCTACAAAATATCCGAACTGCATCAATATCGGAGATTGTCACTTGAGATAGTTTCCTTATTACATCTTTTTTTCATTTTCATTACTACATGTTTTTGATTAAACAACATCAATACTTTTTGTAAATTATAATATGGGAGGGTATATTCACAAAACTGGCCTCGGCTTAGACCGATTATTGTAAATTTGGCCGATTTGGCTTCGGCATCGGCCCAAAAATATGCCTTCGGTTGAACACTACATATTTTATTTTATTTTTTTGTTAAATTTGGAATGTAGCATAGATTACTCCAGTGTTGTGGATATATTAATATATTAACTCGTAAACATTGTAAAATTCCAAGACCTGTTTTCATGTATGTTCAGTAGGGCTATAACCAAATTTTTCGCATAGTACCACGAGGTGGGCGATGTTCTATTATTAACGAAAAACATTATTTTGGGTCATTTTGCAAAAAAGAAACTTCACCCACCAAATTCATTTTCTAAATTTTTTTTAACAAATTATTTAATTTCATATCATAAGGTATACATAATGGTTATTTGCCGAAATATTTAGGACTCAAATTTAGTTAAACCAATTAGAAAAAATAAACATTTGTTCCATTTTTTTTATTGAAATTAAGAAAAAAAATTTCGCGGTTGGCGGAAAACTTTCCCTCCACCCGTAATTTTTAATTACGATTATAATTTTTTGGACATATGCGAAACAAAATGAAAATATAATATTTATTATTAAAAATTAAAAAAAAATTTCTTCATAGTTTTTTATAGCCTAATGGACTATACTATGCTAATTTCGAAATTTGCAAAAAATGTCAAAAAGTTATAGCCCTAATGTGCAAGTATAAACTTACATGGTTTACTATGTTTACAAGCAATTTCCAGTACTAGTTAGTTAGTTAGTTAGTTGACTTTTATTTATAAAATAATAAAGTCATTAAAGGCATTGACATTATGTCGTCAGCCATTATAATTACATTTCATTTACAATAATTAAAATTTTAAGTACTAAGTATCGTATTCTGTAAGCAAAATTTGCCTATATCTTAAAGCATTTATTATAAAAGCTGCTAAATTTCTCCAATTACATTGCTCATTCATACCGTTCAATAGATTTATTAGCTCATATTCATTAATGTAGTTTTTCCCGATATATCTAACCCGGAATTCCCTGAGTATCGGACATCTTCCCATAAAGTGTATTAGGTTCTCAGTTTCACCCAAATTACACAAGCAACATATAGTGGTAGTATTAGTTCTACTATTTCTATGAACATTTTTCAATGGGAGAGTATCGCAACGTGCTCTAAATATAGCTGAAATTTCATTTATACACAAATTCTGGTCGCATATATAAGTTGAACCCATAGCTGGTATTAAATTTTTAAAAATACGAGTTTCACTTGCAGAAGCTGCTTGTAACATTTTATTGTAGTTTTTAATTTTAAGTTGAGATACAAAATCTAAACATCTAGAACGCCACTCAATACCACTCATTAAACTGAAGCATATACTGAATTCCTCGCCGATTCTATTAATTTCTTTTGCCCAAAATATATTTTTCTGTAGTATAAGTTTCGATAATTTATGTGGAAGTCTTTCAGTGTTGTAGTTATATATAGCTGCGTTGATGTAATTTAGATGTAGACATAGGGTATAAAAGTGACTATCTTCCGCTCCTGTTTCTAAAGCCAATGCATAATTGGGAGTACAGTCTGGTATTTTTAAAATTCTTTTAAGAAAATATCTTTGTAGTTTATCGACAGTTTCAAACGATGTAAATCCCCAAACTTGCGCACCATAAGATTGTATTGCCCTGCACACAGCTTGAAATATTTTCCATTTTGATTGTAGCGAAATATTCGGTTTATTTAAATAGCTTTGCCATGTTGCATTTATACTGTTTTTGGCAGAATTGTTTCTACATTCTACGTGTTTTTGAAAGGACATTTTTGGGGTAAAAATTACACCTAGATAGCAAAATTGTGTTGTTATCTTAACTTCTTTTTGATTATAAAACCATTTTTCATCTCTAGCCAATCTGCCTCCTTTTCTGAAAACCATCATCTCGGATTTTTCTAAATTCACCTCCATATTCCATTGCATGCAGTACATTTCGAGCTTGTTAATCATTGATTGCATAACCTTTTTATCATCAGTAATTATGACTATATCGTCTGCGTATAAAAGTATTCTTATATTTAGATCTTCTATCATCAAACCTCCTCCCAAATAATCGTGTAGATCATTTAAGTATAAAGTGAACAATAATGGTGATAAAAGACAACCCTGTTTGACACCCGAATATGTTTCGAAATATTCCGATAATTCACTCCCATTCCAAACTGCAGACCAAGTGTTTCTGTATATATCTTCCAGTAATCTAACAATTTTAGATGACAAGCCAATCGAATGTAATTTATATATTAATTTCTGCCTTGGTACTTTGTCGAAAGCTGCTCTAAAATCTATGAAAAAGGCGTAGACTTTTTTATTTTCTTCAAATTTTAGATGGACTATTGAGGCTAAATTGTATATATTATCAGCTGTAGAGTATTGTCTTCTAAATCCGGCCTGAAACTCATTTAATATCTTGTTTTTCTCTACCCATGAAGTTATTCTTTCATTTAGGATTCCCATAAAAATTTTTGCTATACAGTTCATACATGAAATGCCTCTATAGTTACCAGGTACGTTAGGATCACCCTTTTTAAATATTGGAAATATAATGGACTTAACAAAAGTTTCATCTACTTTTCCAGTTTCGAACATCATGTTATACGTTTTGGCCAATTGTGCTAAAAATTTGTTTGACGCATTTTGGAGAAATTCGTATGTGATTCTATCCTCACCAGGTGCTTTGTTCTTTTTCATTTTTTTCATAAGCAAGATAACTTCAGCAGTAGAAATACTTCTGTCCAATTCATTATCCTCATACCACATTGGTGCATATTGTATATTATTTATTATACCTTGGGGGTTTAAAAGTTGATCAAAATAATTTTTAAAATCTTCTGCAGCAATTTCTGCTCCTACTTTCAAGGTATTTCCTCTAATCTCATGTGCTACTTTCCACCAATTTTTTGAGTCACGAACTCCATTTATCTTATTCTCAAGTTCTTGAAGATACTCCAGTTTTCTATTTACACATATAGTTTTATAATTTTGTTGAGCTTTTAAATACTTTTGTTTATCATTCATCTCATTTGAGTTTCTGTATATGTTCAGTAGTCTAAAAACCTTTTCTCTAGCGTTTAAACATTTGTAATTAAACCAGATTTGTTTGAATTTATTACATGTATTTTGTTGGGTTTCAACTGACATTTTAATTGACGCTACTAACTCTTGCAAACTCAAATGTTTTCCTTCATCTACAATTGGTTTTATATTATCGTTTAAATTCTGTTGATAAGTTGATTTATATGATTCTTTCCAAATAAATTTTGGGAGCAGATCTAATTTTTTAGCATTTTTAGTAGAAGTAATCTTTAGACATAGCTTAATTGGCATATGATCAGACCAAATTTGATTTTCAACTTTAAAACTCTGAACCAGCTCTAACCCCTCCTGATAAACAGCACAGATGTCATTTACAGAGCTTCCTTTCGTTTTTATACAAGTATAATTTCCATCCTCGTCTCCAACTGTTCTTCCATTGAGTATTACTAGACCATAGTCATTACAAAATTCAATAAACTCTTTACCAGTGCTGTTTGATATTTTGTCTTTAGAATGCCTTTTATGTTTCCCCATTTCAAAAATATCTTCATACATTACGTCTATATCTTGTTGTAAACATCCAATTCTTACATTCATATCTCCTAAAATAATAGGCATATTATCATTATTATTTTTAAAATAATTTTTAACTATAGTGAACTCATTGTGCCAGTTTACACCTCGAATATACAGGGGTATAAGAGTACATGCTATATGGCCCGAATGTATCTTTATCTTGTCAATACCATTTTCACATATAAATAAATGTTTGAAACCTTTAGTTTTTAAATCCTTCTTCACGCCATACGCACAGCCTCCACTCGCTCTTCCATACATACTACATCTTATTGCAGGCTTCCAATAAAGTTCATGCTTGCTGAAGTATTTGTTCATTTTCGTGGTATTTTCAGCAGTTATATGGGTTTCTATTAATATAAATACATCACTATTTCCGAGATAGTCAAAGAATCCAGGGAATATTTTTTTATTTTCTAAACCATTTATATTAAAAGATACTATATTGATAATATGGGTTTGATTTTTGCTTACAGATTCGACATTAACAATATCTAAGGATTTAGAAATACTAACAATTTGACTACATTTAACATTATTTACTGAATTTGAATTGCTATTATTAAATTTTACATTATTATTATTAAATTTGACATTATTATTATTATAGTTCAGTTTTTTGGATAAGATATATTTAACAAATATTCATAATCTAAATTAATACTTGAAAATTGTTCACCATATATCTGCTTCATAATCGGCTCGGCTTCCATCTGATCACATACTAACTTTTTATTTGAGTTCCACTTAAACCATTTTTCTGCAATACGCATTCTATCATCTCTAACAACGATACGATGAAATTTGCTGATGTTTAAAATTTCCTTTTTTAAACGCAATAAAACCCTCTTATCTTTCTGTCGGTCTTCATTTAGATCTCTTTCGATGAAGATTTTAGTTCCCACTAACTTTTTTGTATTTCTTAATATGTTGAAAGCACTTTGTTCCGAATCCAGTTCAGCCAATACAGCAACTTTGCCTTCACGTTCGTATAGAGTTTTAGTTGATTTTAGCATCATTGGATCGGGATTTTCTAAGATTTTATTGCAAATTATTTTTACTTCATTATTTGCTGAATTGCTTGCTGACACACCTTTAAATATGAGATTTTTATTCTTAAATTTATCTTCTAACTGTGTGAGTCTTTTTCTATCAGCATCCCTTTCAGCTTTTAAGTTTTCCATTTCCGTCTTTAGCATATCATTTTGTTTTTTCAATTCTGAAACATCTACTGTGAGGTAATCTAATCTGTGCAATATCTCCTCGTTTCCCTGCCTTATTATTGATTTAAGGGCATCTACACTCAAGTCGCCAACTTTCATATTTGAGGAACTCGCTTCTTGATCATTCGGAGCAACTTCCGAGAACATTCTCTTATTTCCACTAACTATAACATGCTTTCCCGATTCCTGTGTTGACCCGAATAAAGGTTTATGTGCCATTGTTTACGAACAGACCTATTGTTTGCAGATTGAAAATTACGAGTTTTTGATTTGTAGCTTTGCTTATGTCACCCTATTGTTTTCGTTGCCAACTCTGTTTATTAACAAAAAAGCTGATTTCTTTGTCAACCAGTATTCAGTGAGAGTGAAACAGCTGATTACATATAGGTACTTGTTATTATTTTTGTTTTGTTTACCAATTTTTTTGGCACAATGTTTCCAGTACTATACCTACCTCAATAATTTGAATTCAAATTTCTTAAATCAAATTTAAATTTATTTTAGAATTATCCACTATTAACACAATTGTCGAATTTGAGATTGTTTATGTTTTGCGTATAGGTTTTTTATACGCCATATTTATCTATAGAACCATATTTATTTTGTTTAAATATTTGGTATTACCCAGCAAAAATATTGGTAATATGTGGATATTACCATGCATATTATTACCTGATAATATATCAAACCCCTTAATCTGGCATTACTTCGAATACCAAGTTCATACGTATGGTTTGGCCCGATTACTGAATGTCCAGTTAGCTTTTAACTGACACATTTGTTGTTTTTTACATATAAATTTTTAACTTAACTGTTGGCTAAATTTTAACTGGACATTCAGTGATCGGGCTTTATTGGTATAAACAATTTGTTTTGTAATAAAATTTTATAAATTTAATTATTTGTTAACAATTTCTGAATTTCAAATTAATATTCGGTTTAAAAAATTAAACTTTAAATAAAATGAAAAATTTATTTAAATTTGCGGGCTATTATTTCCTTTTTATGAAATAACACAATAAGTACTTTGTTCAAAAACTTAATTGTTTTTATGTTCTAACAACATTAGGTCCGTTACTTTACGTTACCGTGGGAACCCGCGGGATCCCAATCTTACCCAAAAAGCGTTCCCGTACTCCAAAATTGGGTAAATGAGAGCGTTCAAAAGAATGAATTTGTGTTTCTCTTTTTGCCAAAGTTACCCGAAGAAAACTTTCAATTGATATTTTCTGAATTTGAAATGATATTTTCTGAATTTCAATTGATATTTTCTGAATTTCAAATGACGATATCTGAATTTCAATTGATATTTTCTGAATTTTAAATTACGATTTCTGAATTTCAATTGATATTTTCTGAATTTCAAGTGACGGTTTCTGAATTTCAATTGATATTTTCTGAATTTCAAATGACGGTTTTTAAATTTCAATTGATATTTTCTGAATTTCAAATTACAATTTTTGAATTTCAATTGATATTTTCTGAATTTCAAGTGACGGTTTCTGAATTTCAATTGATATTTTCTGAATTTCAAATGACGGTTTTTAAATTTCAATTGATATTTTCTGAATTTCAAATGATATTTTCTGAATTTCAATTGATATTTTCTGAATTTCAAATGACGATTTCTGAATTTTAATTGCTATTTTCTGATTTTCAAATGATATTTTCTGAATTTCAAATGGAAATTCTGAATTTCAATTGATCTTTTCTGAATTTCAAATGGAATTCCTGAATTTCAATTGATATTTTCTGAATTTCAAATGGAAATTCTGAATTTCAATTGATATTTTCTGAATTACAATTGCAAAAGGTGTAGTAAGTTAATATCAGTGTTGCCACCAGAAAAACAAAAAAAAAAAAAAATACACGCCGTGGGTCAAAAATTATCCAAAACCGTGTGAAATTACACAAAAAATTAATATATTTTTATAAGTTTAAAATAATCTTTATTTTTATAAAAAACTATTAATATATGTCGTTTTGCCTCTCCTGTACACAGCGGGGCAGAATCAAAATAATTTGGAAATAATGCAGCCACTTCGGCTGGTGGGATTGCTATGAAATTTTACACTGTCATAGAGCTTAAGTTTTGAGGCCCGAACATTCAGTATCATTCAGCTCCAAAGAAAGACACCTCTAAAACATGAAAATTTTGTAAGCTTTTTCGATTTATCAAGAGATTTTTACCAAAAAATTACATTTGGTAGAAAGTTGGCAAATGGTGTTTGAATTACATTTTACTAAAATGTACTAAATCGGTTAATAATTGGACACAGGTAGTATTGAATTAACGAATTACTTAAAAGATATTTTGGGCTGCCCCACTATGCTGCTATAAGAAACTGTTATAAAAACTTTGGAAATTATTAGTTTTAATCAGGCATGAAAAATTCACAATCATAACAAACCCAAATTTCTTTTGCTTACTTGCAAATGGTCTTGCCATCCAAGAAAAAAATGTTTATTTTGCATGCAATTTGATAAAGATTCTCTCAAAAAGTTAACAAAATACGGGGTTAATATACAAAAACTACCTCAAACTAAGTAGGTCTTCGTGTTGAACAAATTTACAAAAATAATTCACCAGAAACTGGAAATTTGTGGTAGAGTTACACAAACTGATTTTATCTGCTATGGAACTTAAACAATTTTGAAATAGTATGAGTGGAAAAATTCTAAAATTAAGTTTAAAATTAAAGTTCTAACTATTATTTAACATTTATCATTTCATTAATTTTAGTTTTTCTATTTAAAGTACAATAAGGGTATTCACGTAAAAAAAATATATTAGCCTTTTAAGTTTTTGTAAATAATGTCAACACTATTGAACGTTTTTGCAAATCAAAATTTTAAACTTACAAGGCGATCCGCTTTCTGCGTTTCTACAGATTTCTATGAAATTTGAATATGTGTTAGAGGAAGCAAAATTAAATAGGTTTCGTTATAAACATATCGGCCCAAATTGATATTTAGGGGCTAAAATTGAGTTTTAAAGTTTGAAATTTTTAAGTTTGAAAACTTTTTAATATTGTTAAAACATCAATTAATAGATCTTCAAAATACCTTTCAATTTGTAGAGTTCCTTGGAACAAACTTAAAAAAAATACAAAAACGAAAAACGGAGTTATTTTCAACCCCAATTTTTAACCTTCAAATATGAGATAGCGCCACTAACAAGGTGCAGATGCCTAACCTACCCAGGTAGAAATTTTGTGTGATAATAAAAAAGAAGCACTGGCAAAGCACAAGTAGACCGCGGTCTTGCAAAAAGAAGTACTGGCAAACCACTAAATTTTAACGTTTTAGCAAGGCTTGAAAATGGTGACTTCCCAGCTCTTGTTTTCCTTAAACATTATTTTGTTTTTGAAAAAGAAGCTCCAAAAAGAGTGGATATTTAAATAAGTTTTGACTCCACTATACAATAACTCCAAGAATCATCTATTTTTAGAGTAACTTAAAATTCTTCAATGAGGGCTCATAATTTAGTGCCACGGAAAACATTTGATTTTTTTTGTGTGTTTGATGCTATCTCAATACTTCGCAAAGCATTAAATAGATCGGTGCTATCATTTAGGTTTCAGGACAGCACTTTAATTTTCTTATTTGGGCGTTGGGAAAGCATTTGATTTTTATGTTTTTGGGTGCTTTCCCAGGGTTTTGTAAAGCATTGGCACCACCGTGGAACGGTGTTATCAATTGGGCGTTGGGAAAGCACTGTTAACAAGCACTCATACCACCCATTTCAGTGCTTTGCCAGTGCTGGCCCCTTTGTAATTTTCTACCTGGGTAGTGTCTTTAAATGCAATAAAAAATGACATGAAATTTACGAATTACACAAAAGCAACAACAAATTTATTTTCGTTGTTGTTGGTTTGTGTGTTATTTTCAAATTTCTTTGCATTTCATTTGTAGACAGTACTTAGGTCACTTTTCTGTCTTCTCTGTCATATCCAAATTTCATTTAAATCTTAAGGAACCGCACATAGAGACCTTCCTTGTTAGTAGTGGGTATTTCGAAATTGTGGGAAATTATTCACATGTACTTGTTCTTGTATTTGAGGAAAATCGAGGGTATTCTGAAAAAGAAACCACATACAATTATTCGTTTTTGTACAACAACAATATATAATTTTATGCGAAGCCAAATAATTTTATGTGGTTTCGTTTTTCAGAACTCCGCCCAATATTACACTTTCGAAATTTTACAAGTCTTTAATTTCTAACATGAATACCTTTAATATTATTTCAAACTACTAACACTCTAAACACCAACTTTATTTCTAAATTAAAATAGAATTTTTTAATTTCCTTTTTTTATAATTGTATCTAACTTTAATTCTAATTTTAAATTACTATTGGCACAAAACTAGTTAAAAGTTTTTTTTTATTTGTACACATTTACACTGATCCTTAGGTGCTACAAATACCACAACACACACCAACTTAACCTTAACATCTATAATTTCATCAAAAACATATTTTTATTCATCTTAAAATCTCTTTTTTAAAAAGAAAAGTATAGATAATAATTAAATACATTTTAATTCCTTTTAACCGCAAAAAATATCTTCCTTTCATCTGTATTATGTATGCATAGCCCCTATATCACAAATGGAACGTGATGCCTTAACAACAAATCCTACAGACACTACTACAACTATCAATGCTACGTCACCGAATAGTTCTGCTCCAGTATTAAATACTAAAAAACTTTCAGATCGTTCAACAACGACAACAAACCACCATCATCAATATTCTTCACCACAAAATACTACAACAAACACCACTTCTAATTCTACACCCGCGTCATCTGTATTGGGTACAAATCAAAGGCGTACTACGTCTCTTTTGAATATATTCTCCTCAAACTCTCAGGGTATGATCCTCTTACTTGTGTAGCATTTGAATAAAATTCTGTTAATATTTACCTAAAAAAATAAACATGTTCGACATGTTTAAGGAAGGCTTATTACTTCTTGGTGCTACAAGTTTCAAAAACAAAATTCAATAAATTTTAATTTTATTATTTATTTGAAAATTATGAAAAGCTTGCTTTGGGCATATTTATTACAATATTTTCAATAACTTTTCAATATATTTATGTAGAGTTGGTGTTTGAGTTTCTTTTATAATTATTCTTCTATCAAAAAAAAAAAATACAAATTTATATTTTTTTCTGCATGAGTTTGCTCTATGACTGCTCGCTACTGTATTTAGTTATTAACCTTTTTATTTTTAGCCCGTAATAAATCATTACAATACTATTTTTATTTTATACAGTGTCTGGTATATTACGAAGTCGGCGTGATAAAACTAAAACTAAAAAATCAAAGAAAAAAAAAGACGGTGAAATGACGGATAATATACAGGAAGAACGTACGCAAAGGTTAGTGCAAATACTGTATTTCAAGTAAAAGCATTGCATTCGGTTTTGCCGAATTTTTTTTCGAACACACGCAGTGTCTTTGTTACAAAAATTATAAAAATAATTTAAGCAAAATAACAGAGATGGAAAAATAATTTTCAGGTTAGGAAAAAAAAACTGACAAAGAAAGCCTGTTAGAAATATCTAAAACTTAAATTATTGGTCGATTATAATTTATAATAAAGTTGGATATTCGAAGGGGCCGCCAATTTAAGACTTATTGAATCACAGCAAACAACATGAGAAACTTCTTCGCACATATTAGGTTGAACTATAACGCTGATGTTTGCTTATTATTGAAAAAATATTGTGGGAAGATTAAGATCTTAGCTAAGCAGATGGAACGACTTACACACTTACTAACTTCCAGAAAAAAATGGACTCACCCCTACACACATGGTGAATTCGACGAAATACACGATTTAGGGAAGGTAGAAGAAAATTTCCACCTGAAAATTTTAAACCTGGAGATAAAGGAGACGAATTATATCCTTAAGGATGTACGAAAAAATATTGACAATATGAAAAGGACTCTTAGATTAACACTAGACGAGGATGAATTCGACAAGTTAAATAAATACCCAGGTAGAAAATTACAAAGGGGCCAGCACTGGCAAAGCACCGAAATGGGTGGTATGAGTGCTTGTTAACAGCGCTTTCCCAACGCCCAAAAGATAACACCGTTCCACGGTGGTGTCAATGCTTTACCAAGCCCTGGGAAAGCACCCATAAACATAAAAATCAAATGCTTTGCCAACGCTCATATAAAAATATTAAAGTGCTTTCCTGACACTCAAATGATAACACCGATCTATTTAATGATTTGCAAAGTATTGAGATAGCACCAAGAAACATAAAAATCAAGTGTTTTCCCTGTCACCAAATTATGAGCCCTCATCACTGAAGAATTTTAAATTACTCTAGAAATAGACGATTCTTGGAGTTATTGTATTGTGGAGTCAAAAATTATTTAAATATTCACTCTTTTGGAGTTTCTTTTTCAAAAACAAAATATTGTTATAGGAAAACAAGCGCTGGGAATTCACCCTTTTAAAGCGTTGGGAAGGCGTCCAAATTTAGTGCTTTGTCAGTACTTCTTTTTGTAAGACCGCGGTCTACTTGCGCTTTGCCAGTGCTTCTTTTTTGTTAACACACATAATTTTCACCTGGGTAGAAACACTCATCGAAAATTCTGAAATTGAAACGTAAATAGTGGGAAAAATTTAATCTTAAAAATGATTCTTGGTTTGTGAACAGAACAAATGTTGAACTTACTAAGGAGTGTAATGGCTCCTTTCCCTAGGATTGAGAAAGGTGGGGGAATAGATATGAGATCCAGAATAGCCAACCGAATATTAACGTACAAGAGAGATACCAAAAACAATCAAAAAGAAATGTTTTGAAGAGTTATAAAGATGAAATTATAGTCACAAAATCGGACAAAGAGAGATTATAAAAGGGAGACGGAAAGATTACTTGTATAAAACCATAAAAAGCGACCCAACACAAAAAACTCCGGAGAAAAATAAGAAATTTAAACAAAATTATATAACGAGATTTGAAAAGGAAAAACTGGCATCGAGTGTGGCCACGGCTCCTAGACTGTATGGACTACCAAAGATACACAAACCGAGTACATCATTACCACCGAATTCATCGTTAGTAGAAGTACCAAGCAAAAGTCTATTAAAATACATCGGAAACATTGTAAAGAACATAATAAATGAAGAATACAACATAAAAACTCGTTCGAACTAAAAACAAAGACTGTAGGACAGGGCTGGCAAAACTATGACACACGTGTCAGTAGTAGCACGCGAGTGGATTTTAGGTGGCACGCGACGTTTTGTTAGATATTTTCAAAAAAATTAAACTATTAGAAGACCAGCAAAAAATTCAGTTAAATGTTAAATTTCGCTACAAAAATGTGTGAAATTTTTCATAGAGCTTGTAAATCGTCTTTTAAAATGATTAAAACTCTGTATTGCCACCATTTTTTATTTAAAAAAATATGGTTAATACAGAACTCGCAAATTCGATTATCAGAAAATTCTGAGAAAATTTCTAAAATTCTAAATTGAAAGAAGTTTAAATGTTTCGATGAGAATGAGAATCTGAGAAATAAAAAGTACCAGAAAATTGCACAAAAATGGAAAACAACTTATAATAAAATTGGATCTAAAATTGGATTTTAAAGGGAAATAGGTGCTACGAAATAACCCTCAATGAAATAAAGGCTGAAAATAAGTTTCATAATGAAATAACTCCCCTTTGTTGGAATTTTAAATTGGGTTTTGATTGTGTTTCGCAGAGCCATCTTATCTGAAATAGAAATTTCTCTGTTCAAATCCATAATATTCGCTTGTTCATTATTATGATGATAAACAATTGCGTTGTTTATTTTGACCAAATCAAATTTTGCCGGAAGCACATTTTCAACTAAAAAATTAAAAGGCAATAATGTCGAAACTGTTTCAATTTTATTTTATTGGGGATTTTTTCATAATGAAATAATCTCAGATTAAATAAACCCCCAAAAATTAAATAACCCCCAAACATTTTTACGTCATTTCTTGGATGTTATTTAATTTTGCCCTTTGGGGATTATTTCATGGGGGATATCCGTAGCGGTGATAAATATGTACATCTACGATGATTTTTTAAGAAAAGTTCCAAATTTTAAAAATTTTCAAAAAAGGACTTTTAAAAGACAACTAAATTTAAGGTGGCACGCCAGAAACTTTTACAAAAAAAATTTGTCCGTTTCTGGCACGCAGCGAAAAAAGCCTTAAAAGCCAACTAATGTAGGATATATATTTGGATTATTTTAATATCTTGGATAAACCCAGGACATAATTTTTGAATTTATTAAAATTTCGCCTCAACGGCAAAAACTATTTTCTATATTGTTGCTGCACTTCGGAAATTAGCTACATATGTGCCATTTTATTTTTTTTTTATTATTGAATTCATAAGCCTTATTGGCGTGCATTTCCTCACAAAAGCGTTTGTAAGTTAGCAAAAGTAGCTACACTCAAAAAAATAAGTTAGTAGAAAAATGAGTAAAAAAGTTAAAGTCGGGCATGCCGACCTACACCAGTCTGGTTAAAAGACAACTAATGTTTGGATCCGAAATTCGAATGGGTTACAATTGTGTCAAAATTTTCTATAAAATGATAAAAGAAAAGAAAGTCTTAAATATGGCCCATATGGGCAATAGGTCTAAATATGGACCGATCCTCTAGGATCTATCTATAGGCTTTGTCCTTGGGACCATGTGAGTCAGCTAACCAAACTTCATTGATATATCTTCGTATTTGCGACCTGCAGCGTGTAAAAACCCCAATTTTTGGGGGACCCTTATATGGGCACTAGGTCTAAACATGGACCGATTTTAACCAAAATCAATAGGCTTCGGACATAGGTCGGTGTGCTAAATTTCATCAAAATATTTTAATATTTGCGACCTGCATCGTGTAACCAAGCCAATTTTGGGGGGCGGGACCATTATATGGGCACTAGGACTAAACATGGACCGATTTTAACCCAAGTCAATAGGCTTTGTCCTTGGGCCGACATAGGTTGCTGTACCAAATTTCATCAAAATATCTTAATATTTGCTACCTGCAGCGTGTAACCAAGCCAATTTTGGGGGACCCTTATATGGGCACTAGGTCTAAACATGGGCCGATTATAACCAAAATCAATAGGCTTCGTCCTTGGGCCGACATAGGTCGGTGTACCAAATTTCATCAAAATATGTATCTTAATATTTGCGACCTGTAGAGTGCGCACAAGAATGCATGGACAGGCGGACATCGTTAAATCGAAATAAAAGTGATTCTGAGTCGATCGGTATACCTATAAGGTGGGTCTAGGTCCAATATTTTTTGGTGTTACAAACATCAGCACAAACTTATTATACCCTGACCACGTAGTGGTGTAGGGTATAATTAGTAAAACGTCTTGTATATCAAGTGTACTAGTTTTCAACAATTTGTTTTTTTTACCGAAATTCCGTTTTCAGGAAAAGTTTTCGTTATATATTTTTAGACCTAAACTATTTTTAAACTAATGTTTTACTAATTTATTTTGCTACAAAAATTGTGCTGATAACCGCATTTATACACTCAAAAAATAAGTTAGTAGAAAAATTAGTAAAACGTCTTGTATATCAAGTGTACTAGTTTTCAGCAATTTTTTTGCTGAAATTCCGTTTTCAGCAAAAATTTTAGTTATATTTTTTTTAGCACTAAACTAATTTTGAACTAATGTTTTACTAATTTATTTTGCTACAGAAATTGTGCTGATAACCGCATGCATAGCATGGACGACAACCAGATAGACAAGATGTAAATGTCGCAGCTTGTCTGGAAACGGAAATGACAAAAAAAGAAAAACAACTCTACACAAATTCTATATTTAAATTTTCAGCAAATAAATTAATTAAAGTCAAATTTTGCTACAAGTTTTTTGAGTTTTTTTCAGTCTACTAATATTCAGCAAAAAGTTTAATGATTTTAGCAAGGATTTTTTTCATTTGCAGTCGACTAAGTGTTAGCAAAACTTTTGCTGAAGATTACTATTTTTTTGGTAAAAAATCAGCTCGCTGATTTTCAGCAAACCTTTGCTGAAATTACCAACTTTGCAAGCACGCTCCTGACTAAAATTTTGCTGACACAGCAACATTTTTTCCGACTTTACTGACTTTTTTTTTGAGTGTAGCGTGGACGTCAACCAGATAGACAAGATGTAGATGTCGCAGCTTATCTGGATGTAGTACAGATAACGCAAATGATAATTAAAAAAACAACTCTACACAATTTCTATATTTAAATTTTCAACAAATAAATTAACTAAAGTAAAATTTCTCTACAATTTTTTTGAGTTCTTTTCAGTCTACTAATATTCAGCAAAAATTTTAGTGATTTTAGCAAGGATTTTTTTCATTTGCTATCGACTAAGTGTTAGCAAAACTTTTTCTGATATTACTATTTTTTTTTGGTAAAAATCAGCTCGCTGATTTTCAGCAAACACCTTTTGCTGAAATTATTAAATTTTTTTTCCCCAGCAAGCTCCTAACTAAAAATTTGCTGACACAGCAACATTTTTTGCTGACTTTACTGACTTTTTTTTAGTGTAGTCTTAATTAATATGCCGAAAAGGAATATGAAATCAAAACTTAAAAAATTAAGTAACTTTTAAGTAGTTCGTGGTTTTTTTTTAATAATTACACAAAAAAAAATACATATTTAAGTTCAAATTTCCAAATTTTCTGAAAATATGTAAGTAAAAGTCCAACTTCCTCATGCCTTATATGAGCAAATTTCTCAAATCTGATCTCTATTTTAACGAATATTATGAATCTGCAATCGAATTAAAAAAAAAATTTGTGGTTTATAAATTGTTCGCAGGTTTTGAAAATTCAAAAAACGCAAGTTTCTTAAAGTATCTTCCTAACTACCTATAAACGGTGTGTCATCGAAAAAACCAATTGGTTATACTTTTGCAATTTACTTATCAAGGACTTTCATTATATATGACACTGATTATAATTTTGAAAAGCAAAAGAGGTATCCTTGCAAATTAACTTAAAAATTTACTACAATTATCTTCATTTTTGCATTAAA
Source organism: Leucophora obtusa (assembly GCA_949987735.1). NCBI lineage: Eukaryota > Metazoa > Arthropoda > Insecta > Diptera > Anthomyiidae > Leucophora > Leucophora obtusa. The sequence continues at coordinate 367,451,663 of OX465295.1, forward strand.
AATACAAAAATTGTTTTTTCGGACTTTCTATATTTTCATATATTTAGTTAGAATATTCTTCTACCTCAAGTGCAAATTCTATGATATTGTCATATTAGATTTTATTTGTTGTTTCAAAAAGGGTTGATCATTTTCATGATAGACAATACAATTGTTTTGTAGGCATCACCCTTACTTTATAGTCTACACGAGACATCGATTTGTTCAACCAACGAACAATTTCTTGTTCGCCCATGAATTTGTACTTACTCCAACAAAAAACAAAAAGTAATGAATTGTCTGCCATTACGTATTCTCCACCCAAAACAAATAGACAAATTTTTTCCCGTTATTCTGCTGACGATTAATTTTTGGGCAAACAAATCAATGTCTCGTCAAGACGCTAAGCTATTCTTCAGTTGTCCGCAATAAGAAAATGATAACTTTCCTACTCAAACCGAGACATTACATAAGGTACAAAAAATCAACGGGATGAGAATTTGTACTTTCGTATATGAACTGTCTGATTCAAATATTTATTTTGTTTTGAGTTTAAAGTTAGTTGTTTTTACAAAATGTATTGACAACAAACATACATATCAATAGTACCCAAAGGGTACTTTTATGTAAAAAGGAGTTGATTTTTAACTGGTTTTACCAAATCAGACAGTTCATATACGAAAGTACAAATTCTCATCCCGTTGATTTTTATACCCTACACCACTATGTGGTCAGGGTATTATAAGTTTGTGCTGATGTTTGTAACACCAAAAAATATTGGTCGTAGACCCACCTTATAGTATACCGATCGGTTCAGAATTTTTTTTATTTCGATTTAACGATGTCCGTCTGTCCGTCCGTCCGTCTGTCTGTCTGTCCATGCAATCTTGTGCGCACTCTACAGGTCGCAACTATTAAGATATTTTGATGAAATTTGGTACGCAGACCTATGTTGGCCCAAGGACGAACAAGTTTGATTTTTTTGAACATCGGTCCATGTTTAGACCTAGTGCCCATATAAGGGTCCTACCAAAATTATACTGTTTATACGCTGCAGGTCGTAAATATTAAGATATTTTGATGAAATTTGGTACACAGACCTACATTGGCCCAATAACGCAGCCTATTGATTTTGGTGAACATCGGTCCATGTTTAGACCTAGTGCCCATATAAGGGTCCTACCAAAATTATACTGTTTAAACGCTGCAGGTCGTAAATATTAAGATATTTTGATGAAATTTGGTACACAGACCTACATTGGCCCAATAACGCAGCCTATTGATTTTGGTGAACATCGGTCCATGTTTAGACCTAGTGCCCATATAAGGGTCCTACCAAAATTATAATGTTTATACGCTGCAGGTCGCAAATATTAAGATGTTTTGATGAAATTTGGTACACAGACCTATATTGGCCCAATAACGCAGCCTATTGATTTTGGTGAACATCGGTCTATGTTTAGACCTAGTGCCCATATAAGGGTCCTACCAAAATTATACTGTTTATACGCTGCAGGTATTAATATTAAGATATTTTGATGAAATTTGGTACATAGACCTATGTTGGCCCAAGGACGAAGCCTATTGATTTTGGCGAACATCGGTCCATGTTTAGAACTAGTGCCCATATAAGGGTCCCCCAAAAATTATATTGTTTATACGCTGCAGGTCGCAAATATTAAGATATTTTGATGAAATTTGGTACATAGACCTATGTTGGCCCAAGGACGAAGCCTATTGATTTTGGTGAACATCGGTCCATGTTTAGAACTAGTGCCCATATAAGGGTCCCCCCAAAATTGGCTTGGTTACAAACTGCAGGTCGCAAATATTAAGATATTTTAATGAAATTTGGTGCGCTGGCTCACATTATAGAAAATTTTGACATAAGCCCCATTTTAACCCATTCGAATTTCGGATCCAAACAATACACCAGACTGGTGTAGGGTATTGTATAGTCGGCATGCCCGACTTTAACCTTTTTACTCGTTTGTACCTTATGTAATGTCTCGGTTTGAGTAGGACAGTTATCATTTTCTTATTTCGGACAACTGAAGAGTAGGGTGATGCCTACGAAACAATTGTATTGTCTATCATGAAAATGATCAACCCTTTTTGAAACAACAAATAAAATATAATATGACAATATCATATTAGAATTTGGACTTGAGGTAGAAGAATATTCTAACTAAATTTATTTAAAAATTTACTTTTTTAATATTTCACTATTATTTATCTCGCTATAATTTTATTGCTAACAAAAATCCTATCTCACATAAGAGGACATTCCACAGATGTAGTATATGAATGTAAAATATAAATTTTCATAGCGGTACATATAAGAAAACTTCCTGATCAAAGTTGAACATTTTCAATTTAGATTTCATATATAACACAAAAAAATTCGTAGAATAACCAATAAAAACAATTTTTTGCAAAATTCGACTTTATTCATCAACATAGTCTTCTTCAAGAGCCATACAATCACTCCAATACCTTTTTTAACATTTCGGTACTTTTTTATAGAATGATTTATCTTTGGATTCGAACCAAATCTTTTTCCACCGAGCGTTTTATTTAAGTCTGAAAACAGTTAAAAATTGCTTTCAATTGGGTGCGGAAACAATTGAAAGTATAATTCGTGCAATTTGGCCATGAAAACGACTTGTGACACGGCGCATTGTCTTGGTGAAAGAGCACTTTTTTTCTTCTTCATATGGGGCCGTTTTTTGCGATTTCCTCCTTCAAACGCACCAGTTGGGCCATGTAGCGATCGCTATTGATGGTCTGGCCTTTTTCAAGGTAATCAGTGTAGAAATTCCAACCGCATCGCAAAATACTGATGCCATAGCTTTACCAGCTGACTGTTGCGACTTTGGCTTCTTCCGGCGAGGTTCGCCAGTTGCTGTCCACTCAGCTGACTGCCGAATCGACTCTGGAGTGAAGAGGCAGATCCAAGTTGCGTCCAATGTTACATACCGATTCAAAAAGTCCTTTTTATCTCGCCGAAACAGCTCCAAACAGCTCTCAGAATCATCGACACGTTGTTGTTTTCGGAGCATTGTGAGTATGCGCGGCATTCATTTCAAAAACAGCTTTCTCATGGACAAATGTTCATGCAAAATAAAGCAGACACGTTTCTTCGATATCTTTAAGGTATCAGCTATCTTCTGCAACTTTACTTTACGTTCTGCCAAAACGATTTTGTGAACTGTTTTGAACCTCTTTTGGGCGACCAGAGCGTTCGGCGTAGTCGGTGTTTGTATGGCCACGTTTAAATACAGCAATCCACTTTTCTACCATTTGTCTCGATGTAGCAGACTTCGAATAATACTTATCAAGCCAAGCTTTGGCTTGAACGGTGTTTTTTTCCATTAAAAAGCAATGATAAATCAACACACGAAATTGCTTTGAATCCATTGTTTCCAAAATCGCAAATTTAACGTTACTAAAATAGCTGTAACTTGTTCACTAATGAACGAATTATCATTAAATTTTAGCAGGTATCATCTGATGGTCGGTAGTTCCAAAAAATCCTATCGATTTTTCATTAGTGACGCCAACTATGTGTCATCCTACGGACTTTTCAGCCGATGTGTTAATATATAAAAATATATTAGATTTCATATGTCGCGATCATAATAATTATATTTTATTTTTCTCATTTTTTCCAATTTATTTTAACTAATTAAAACTGATAAAACAAGTACAACTTTTAAACTTCAGTGGCGATCTGCGACCTCTAAACATAACTTTTTGGGAGATTTTTTTTTGGCAGACCATATTTATTTTCATAGTGGCATATTTATAGGGTTGTGGAGCGCGAGAATTCCAACTTTTTTTCTTTGGACGGCCGTAATGTGCATATCTATCTGCTTTTTTATATATTTTTAAAAAATATTTCCACATTGTAATTTTTTTTCTTCAGTATGGATCGAGGAAATAGTTCTATAGAAAATGATACGACAAAAGTACAGAACTCTAGTGGCGGCAGTGCCGGAGTATTAGCCATATCTTCCAATTCAACTGGAGCTAATGTAGATTCTACGGTTGCCTCAGCTGCTGGACTGTCAAATGTAAGTGGTACTAGTGGAGCAGCAGCTTCAGGCGCTGATATTGCTGTTACTGGTGAATGTGGTAGCCATACGAAAAGCAGTAATGCCACCGCTTCAGCGGGAGGACAAACATTTAGTGCCACCGAAGTTGACGAAGATGGTTATAGTCTACAGCCACCCAAAGAGGTAGCATGGGAAGAAAGTCATGAAAATGGTATTGATAAAATCTACAATTTTTTAAGAAACGCTTATCATTACGAATCATTATTTTACGCTGTTTATCTTAACTTTAGCTGGTAGTTTCTACTCGGATTCTGATTCGGACTCAGACAATGATAGACCTGAAAAACGTATTCATGTGAAAATTAAACCACTTAACAATGGCCAGGCTCCAATGTCTGCTAGTGTGGATGAATTAAGAGCAACGGTGGAGAATATCTCATTATCACCAACAGGCGTATTTTCGGTAAATTTTCAGTTATTAACCGATGTTAATGCTGAATAAAAAACAACTTTCCACTTCTTTTTCAATTTAAAACTTTAAGCAGCACAGCCAACAAATACAACAGCAATCTAGGCTGACTTCACGCCAGCAATCGCCAGAAATATCAAATGCATCAACGCCAACAGCTGCAGTTCATCCCTATGCACCTTTACAGAGCCCTACATTGTCTATGTCAAATAATTCAAGGTAAGTCAACAGAGTATTTCTTTTTTCCAAAACTATTATCATATTAATATATAAACTTCTTAAAGATATGCTGATTTGGGTGATATCTTCTCTGAATTGGGTGATGTTAGTTCATCGGCCCCTGCCTCGGCCAATCTGACAAAAACTCAAGGACGTCAAATACCAACACCCACGTCTGGCACCGGCAGTAGCATTGCCATACCACGACCTCCGTCCAGGCGTTCGGAAATGGTTGTAAGTGCTAGAGGCCGCATAAGTCCGGCCCCCATAAATCCTATGAATCGGGCCGATAGTATAGGATCTTTAGAATTCCGTACAGCTATTGGGGGTATTGGTTCTTCTAGAGGCCCTTCACCCTTAACCATAGGCATTTCGGATACTATACCGCTGGCGGTAGCATTCCATGAGATTATACATGCTTACTTTAGGTAAGAATGAAATACAAAATTGTCAAAAACAATGATTGGAAAACTTTTTGTGTATAATTTTGCATACTTTAGGGGTAGTGATGAATCGCGTTGTCAGGTAAAAATCTCTGGTGATATGATGCTATCATTCCCTGCCGGTATTGCTGGCTTATTGGCCAATAATCCCAATCCAGCCAAATTGGGCTTTCGCATCAAAAATGTACAAAATCTAGACAATTTTATACCAAATAGTAAATTAGTACAAGTGTAAGTATGAATGACATGACATCATATGTCTGTTCCTGTACTCTACGGACGATAGCCTAAAACAACAATAGTAATTTGAACACATTTTTAGCATGGAAAGTTTTAAGGTTGATAGGGTTAGGACAACCTCGGTTAAGTATGGGAGCAGGCTTAATATTATGCACTTATAACTAATTCATTTAATTTTTCTATTGTTTCTATTTAACAGTGACAAAAATCAGTCTAGCTCCTTCAGTACAATGCTCGAATTCAATATGTCTGCCTTAACGGCCTTGTTAAGGCGTCAAGCGGAACACAATCCTACTGCATCCTACTTTAATGTAGATATATTAAAATATCAAGTTCGTTCTAAACCAGGGGCTAGTTCATGCCCCTTCCAGCTTGTTAGCTACTGGAAATGTGAGCCCACCTTTACTGCATTGAAGGTTGATTATAAATATAACAATCACGCCATGAGTGCAGCATGTCCATTGCTGAATGTTACACTTTCCGTGCCCGTCAATGGCTCAGTACGAAATGTACAATCGAAACCTCACTCTGCGTGGTAAGAATAAACATATTTATATAAATATACAATTGCAAATAAAACAAAAAATATCGAATTGTTCTCCAGCCAACTGCGCAGCTCATCTAGCGATGACCGCTGTTTGAAAATAACAATAGACGGCCCAAGAGAAGCTTTTTTCATATAAAAATGGTATAACTTCTTAAAAAATTTTAAATTTGCATTCGATATTATACCCGAGGAAAAATGGTGTTATATGGTAAAATATGTATAATGTGATTGAATTTTACTAAGAATGAAGTCACATTAAGACATATCTCAATATCAGGGCTGCGAATTTTATACATTCCCCCTGATTATGTAAGGCGTTGGCGTATTTAGTAAAAACGCCTTCATACAAATCGAATTTTTCAAAATCGAAATTAACAAAAAGTGAAATTTTCCTTGCGAATGTAATGCAATTTTAATAAAATATAAGTCTTACTTGACTGTTAAATATTGCAAAAATATTTGTTATAAGTAGGGTTTTTCATTTCCCGGGACAACGGGATTTTTTTCTGAATTTCCCGGAATCCCGGGAATTCCCGCTCGTTAGAAAATGAATATATCCGACATATGTTTACTTGAAAAACTCGATATCTATTAAAAAAACTTACGATAAAGTTCATCTTTTGGTTGCAGTCATGAGAAAATCTACTTAATATATTCTGAAATAAAGGCTTAATATAAAATATCCATATCTTCCACTTTTTCGAGATCAATTCGTTTAACAGTTTAAATAGCGAACTAATATGCAGGTAATATATTTGTATGGAAAGCCGTCTTAATTTTAAAACAACTCTTAGAAATACATTAATTAAATATTAATTCGCGGTTTAAACGGTTAAATAAATTGAACCATAAATTCTTTCAGGATATAATGGAATTGTTAATGGGTGCAAATTTGTATTGGACCAGCTTTAGAATCAGAACTAAGGTCGATTTTTTGATTAAATATGGAATCCAAAAATTTCTATTTCTAGATATTTTTTTCTATGCAGATTTTCAGAAGTATTCGTCCATTTTTATTAAAAAGTTTAAAAGTGAGTATTTTTCACACAAATTTTTAGGCAAATCGTCTAAATCTTTTTATAAAATTAGACACTAAAATATTAACACAAAACAGAGTTGTTAAAATTTTTATTTGGTTTTAACAACAATTTTCTATTTGGTTTTCAATCTGTTAGCACACTCAAATATAGGACAATAAACATCGGTAAAAATGTTGTATCGTGCTATTCTCAAATGTTGTATTTTTTCAATTTAAATTCTAACAACGCTGTTTTTTGTTAGGATGATACAACGATACGACAAATAGCACACCTCTTGTGAACAACCTTATAGTTTTATAACTTTAATTGGTATTTTTTGAATATAAATTTTTTATGGCACAACTACTTAAAAAAAAATTATTTAATTTTCATTGTTGCATTTTTTTTTAATTAACATATAAAAAATCCAAAATAATTTGAAAAAGCATCTGATGCATTATTTTAAAAATAATAGTAAGCTTTAAGTGCAGCGAGAAGTTTTCAATTCAGTCCCGTTCAAAAATATATTTTTTAATATATTGTATTTTTTAAATATCCGGAAGAAACTTAAAAAATAAAATATTGAGAAATAAAATACAAAATATTTGGATTTTTATTTTTTTTTAATTTATGACCTAAAGCCAAACAATACTAAAAATATAACAACACCAACGGTCAACAATATTTAATCTAACAAAAACATAAAATTTGAAAAATACAACTGAAATAAATGAATAGCAATTGAAATTTAAATAAAATTATTTGAAGTAGGTAATAAAAACTTAAAACACATCAATTGAAAATACGAAAATATCATTTTTTTTTAATTTTAATGCCGAGTTTTTTTGGAGGTATTTGGAGCTGAAATACTGATGTTGAAATGTTGTGTATGTATATTGCTTTATTTGAACAAAGACCATCATTAAAAAATATAAACTTTCCGAGGTACGAGTATTTTTTGTTGGTATTTAAACTTGATAATGTCTAATAAAATTTGTTTTCGGTTTAACTAAACCCAAAACATTCGGCCTAAATAATATTTTTTTATATTAAGGGTTTTCACAAGGGGTGTACTATTTGTTGTATCGTTGTATCGTCCTAACAAAAAACAGAGTTGTTAAAAATTAAATTGAAAAAATACAACATTTGAGAATAGCACGATACAACATTTTTACGTATGTTTATTGTCCTATGTTTGAGTGTGGTAACAGATAGAAAACTGAATAGAAAATCGTTGTTAAACACAAATAAAAATTTTAACAACTCTGTTTTTTGTTAGGACGATACAACGATACAACAGATAGCACACCCGTTATGAACAACCTAATTATATATTATATTATTAAATTTTAAATAGCATTTTTTAATTTTAAATCTTTTTTATTTAAATTATTTTTAAAACAATCAATGTTTTTAATTGAAATAAAGCTTCAAAAATTTTAATATACTAGCTAAAACTTTCCCGCACTAAATTCCCGGGATTGCGGGATTGAAAAAAGGGCGGGATTCCCGGGAATTTATAGTTATAACGACTTTACTGTAAAAACGCCTAAAAACGTCTACGCCTACGCCTACGCGTATATATATGCTTAAAGTATGCAGCAAAAAATTTAAAACCAAAAAATAAAAAAAAACCCTTTAAATTTTTCGATTTTTAAATATCATATTTTTTAATTTGAATTTATTCATCATATTTTTTATTAGCCAAAAGCATAGACATTTTTTTGGTTCTTATAGAAAAATTTGTAGTTTTGCATTATAAGACTGTTATAAAAATATTTATGCATTTGGCTATATTCGTTTATTTTTAACTAAATTAAACCTTTTTTTTTTTTTAAAATATGGAACAAAAATCATAAAATATACAAAAAAAATGAACTTAAATGCAAAATATGCATAATAACAAAATATGCAATAACAATTCGATGCTACTTTGTGGCGAGGTCTTTGATTCTTTTGAATCAGGCGCCGATTTTTTTCGACTCATTTCCACTAGAAGTACCAATTTTCCAAAATAAAACAACTAAAAACAAATGTAATTTTTAAAACTAATTTTCTACTTCATCATTTCCTGAAACATCAAGAGTAAAAAATACAATATTTTTTTTATTTAAAAAGCGTTAATAGCCTTGTTTTGTTGCTCACACTTAACATGAACACGAAAAAAACAATAAAATATTAGGTGTGTTTCTTTACTTTTTGGGTAAAGTTCGGTAAAATGAGAGCTAACAAGAAATACTCACACGAAGTGACAAAAATGCACAAAAGTAAACGAACGTGAAAAACCATATTTTAAGTCCAAAAAACAAACGTCAATAGATTTGTGCATTATAGTTCATTTTGGTGAGCGCTCTTACTAGTCCTTGTTCAGTATGTTGTAAAAATCTATATAGCTTTTCTAGTTAAAGCTCTTTTTAAATAAAAATTTTTAATAAAAATTTCCTTCTCAGGCATTTTTATTTACAAAAAGGAATACATAGTTTATTAAATCTGGAAAAAGATTCTAATATTAAACAAAAGCTTAGATTTATTTCCATATTTATCTCTTTAACACATTTAAACAAGCGTCTTCAAAGATCCCGCGGGATCCCAATGTTAAGTACCCGAACACACCTATTGGGTCCATTCGATTACCGGATAATTTGTACAAATTTGTAATAAATTTTACTGAATGGCGTTCGTTAACACAAATACTCAGTAAACAAAAAGAAAAAAGAGAGAATAAAGTGACAGTTCTATGATGAAAATTTCTAAGTCTTCTTTTTCTTGCAAAATTTTACTGGTCAAATTTATGCCAGTAAGAATTGGCAAGCAGAAAAAAACGTATGTATGTTTTAATTATCACGAACACAAAAGCGTCTGTTCTCGAACAATCTAGCAAGACAATTGACTGTGTTGCACAACGTAAAAACATTAAGTACACAAAAATGATAGTGTTGGTAAATACAAATAAAATCAAAATGAAATCATTACGTTACGTACGTCGTTACACCACATACCCCCACCTAGTTACCAACTAACGATATTTAAGAGGAAATCGGACGTGCCGTCCTGATGAAGTCACTCGTATTTGTCGCCTCGGACTAGTGCTCTCAATTTCTTCGTCTTTTCCAGATGTAGGATCTACGCTATCGCTGCTGAGTTGTGTATCTTCATTGTCGTTATTAGGTCCATTCGATTACTTTTCTCAGTCAAGTCCAGTAAGAATTACTCAGTAAAAACTTACAGAGAGTAAGACTAGATTTACTATCAAAATAAAATTTTCCTAAACATGTACGCGAACAGAAAATTTGGAACAATTTGCAAGTTTGTAGACACAGCTGATTACAACACCAAATATACAAATAAATTTTAGCTGGTCGCTATGAAATACGATATTTTTTGATGTTAAATCTAAAGCAGAAACTTCTTAGAAGGTTTTCTTATATTTCCCATAATTTATTTTGAAAGTTTCATTGCTTTGAATTTCCATAAAATAACATAATTGTAAAATACTTTTTTTGTTTTCAAAAAACGAACATGTGTTTTCTAATCATATGTTTTTTCTGCTTGCAAATTCTTACTGGCAAAAATTTATCCAGTAAAAATTTGCAAAAAAAGAAGAAGACTTAGAAACTCTCATCATAGAACTGTCACTTTATTCTCTCTTTTTTCTTTCTGTTTACTGAGTATTTGTGTTCACGAACGCCATCCAGTAAAAGTTTGTACAAATTTGTACAAATTATCCAGTAATCGAATGGACCTATTGTGTTGTGATTCTTCGCTGGTATTGTGTTGAGTCGTTGTTGTTTCCGTATGTGGCACATCATTAAATATGTATTTCAATCCCGCTGATGAATTTTGCTTGATTTTGCGTTTGCGTACGATTTCGATTTTGCGTTCGATTCTGCGTTTACGTCCGATTTTGCGTTTGCGTTCGATTTTGCGTTTGCGTTCGATTTTGCGTTTACGTTCGATTTTGCGTTTGCGTTCGATTTTGCGTTTGCGTTCAATTTTGCGTTCGCGTTCGATTTTGAGTTTGCGTATGATTTTGCGTTCGTGCAAGGCTCACGACATTGCTGGCGTTTAGCAGATACAGATCGTGAACGACGTTAATAGTTGTTGTTGTATGTACAAAGACTATTTATTTGTTGCTCGAGTGTGTGTTAAATTTGGATGCATCACTTGTGATTCCGGCGACAGCAAATTGTGCTTCTACGTGAGCTAGCCATATCCCAGCGTGGTCCGGCCAAAATGGTGGAACCTTGACAGCTACGCGCTTAACTATTTGGTCGGCATCGTTGGGTGTAGCATTGCTCGGGTTGATTGTCGTAGTGTTGCTGTATATGGGGGATTCTGAACGATTCCCATGTGTTGATAGGACATGATTCGGATGAATAAGTTTGTGTTAAAGGTGGATGTTGATTATAATGACGTTGTTGCTGTTGAAGTTGTTGCTGTTTCTGCTGATAGTGGTGTGGCGGTGTTTGTGGTCTTGGTGTTACCCCTCGTGGCAGCTGCAACATTTTCGAATGAAAAGAATCTAAACGGTCTTATTATATTGGTGTGACCATCAAAGGAGTTAGCATGTTTTTGATTCGATGAATAGCTGCGCTGAAAATAACTCGATTGCGAATGTTGCAATGGAGACGATTGCTGCCGGTAGCAGTGGTGGCGTTTGCCTTTATTTCCTTGCCTTCGTTTTCACCAGCCATCACAAAATTCGTGCTAACCTATTGTAACTATTTCCGAGAAAGTTCATAAGCCCGTACGTCGGGCTCACCAATTTGTAGCGTGTTCCGGCCGGAACGGCGTGGTCCGGCCAGAATCTCGTCAGGGTCACCAATTTGTAGCGAGTTGTTTAATTTAAATTTATTTTATTGGGACTTAAAAAACTTATTCTAAATTACAAAAACTTTAACTTTAATTTTAATTATCACGAACACAAAGCGTCTGTTCTCGAACAATCTAGCAAGACAATTGACCGTGTTGCATAACGTAAAACATAAAGTAAACAAAAATGATGGTGTTGGCAAATACAAATAAAATCAAAATGAAATCGTTACGTTACATACGTCGTTACACCACATATGTTTCGAAAACATATGTTAGTTTATCTATACTAATATAATAAAGAAGTAATGTGTGTATATTTGTTTATTTGTAGGAGGTAATCTCCGTAACTACTCATCTGATTTCAAAAATATTTGTTCCCGTATTTAGAATAGTCCTTAAGGATGGACATAGGCTTATATCATTCCATTAAAATAATTAATAAAAAAGTTATGAGCAATAATGTAAAAATATCCCAAAAATTAGGCCTAAGGCATGCTTAATAAATAAAAAAATTATTTTCCAATTATGTTATTTTATGGAAATGCAAAGAAGTAAAACTTTCAAAATAAATTATGGAAAAGATAAGAAAACCTTCTAAAAATTGTCTGCTTAATATTTAACGTCATAGCGACCAGTTAAAATTTATTTGTATATTTGGTGTTGTAATCAGCTGTGTCTACAAACTTCCAAATTGTTGCAAATTTTCAAAATTTTATTTTGAGAGTAAATCTTGTCTTACTCTCTGTAAGTTTGTACTGAGTAATTCTTACTGGACTTGATTGAGAAAAGTAATCGAATGGACCTATTTTTAAAAGGAAAACGCGAATATTTAAAAATAAAATGGAATTTATAATTCAGTGCCATTAACATCTGTTTTTTTAGGTTGGGAGAATCAAATCGTTTAGTTTGGAATTTCACCGATATATCGCAAAATTCGCAAGACGGGGGCGTGGGTACTCTAAGAGCCCGTTTAGAGTTAAGTGAGGGGCCTTCTACACCTGCCTTATTAACAACACAATTTAATTGTGAGGGTACAACATTATCAGGCATAGAATTTGAATTGCAAGGTTTGGGATACCGAGTATCACTGGTGAAAAAGAGATTTGTGTCTGGTAATTATTATATAACCAAATAATTAGTTCCTAATTTCGTAAAACACTTGGTTGAAGTGAAGGGAACTTTTAATGTAAATTGCTTTTGTAACAAAAACAATTTCTAGTTAAATAACACAACACTTCACCGAAGTGTTTTAGAAAAATACACCCTTAATGTTATTTCAATCACTTTGTGCATTTCAGGTAAATATGTTTGTGAAGGAGATGGTATACGTAGTGCTGCCACACCAACACCACCGTCTGTTGGTTCTTCTAGTCCATTTTCAGCAAAATCAAATTAAATTTTAACCATCATTCACTAGAAAAAAATAAAAACTGATGCCTCAATTAATTGTTACTCTAATAATAAAAACAAAACAAAAACACGAATTATTTTATATATAAAAATAAATCTATTCAAAATCGAACGATGCGAAAGTTTCTCTTGAAAAACAAAAAAACTTTTACAGGCTCGTGAAATTAGCAAAATCTTAACAAAAAAAAAAAAAAAAAAAAAACATCATGAATTATGTTTTCTTTTTTTTTGTTTCTTATAAACCTATTTTTATTTGTTTGCTATTTCATGTGTTATTTATATTAAAAAAAAAACAAATTTAACTGTATTATTCAGTGTGTTCGTTTACTCGAAATTCTTACTACTTTTATTATAATTGGAAAGTTTTGTTTACTTTTTGTATTGATTTTTTCCAGCTGTAGTAAAAGTAGTAACTTGTAGTAAGTAAACGAACACGCTTATTGTTATATATATTATCATTATTATTATTATAAATTATTATTACTATGTATTATAAAGGTATATATATATTTCATTTTCTTTTTTTTTAGTGTTTAAGTGTTGATTTTATGTTTCCCAAAAAAACAAAAAATATTCCACAAAAAACCAAAATATGTATAAAATTCTTTTAATTTAGTTTTTTAATTAAATTTATCAAAATACTCCCACTTGGCAATTGAGTTGACAGGCACTTATATATTTTTATCTAAATTATTTTAGAGATACAAGAAGTTTAACGTTCCTTTAAATTTTAAATATTCGGGGGTGTTCTAAAAAACGAAACCACATAAAATTATTCGTTTTCACATAAAATCATATGTTGTTTTTGTACAAAAACGAATAATCTTATGTGGTTTCGTTTTTTAGAACACCCCCGAATATTTAAAATTTAAAGGACCGATTAATTATAAACCATAATCCATGATTTTTTGCCTTTGAATTTTTGTCCGAATTGTAAGGACAAAAATTTGTTGATATTGGGCCATCGATTTTACGATAGCTTTTGGCATGAGGAAAAAAGTTCCACTGCGACATATCAAAAAAATCATTTTCGAGGCGTCCAAATTTTAATTTTTTACAATTTCTAATAAATGCTAGATTAGCGCCATCTTGCGGTGGCTTTTTGAAACAACTAATGAAGTTTTAAACAATAGGTCCATTCGATTACTGGATAATTTGTACACATTTTTATTGGATGGCGTTCGTTTACACAAATACTCAGCAAACAGAAAGAAATAAGAGAGAATAAAGTGACAGTTTTATGCTGAGAGTTTCTAAGTCTTCTTTTTCTTGCAAATTTTTACTGAAAAAATTTTTGCAAGTAAGAATTTGAAACCAGAAAAAAACATGTTTCGAAAACATATGTTTGTTTATTGTAAATAAAAAAAATTGTTTTCCAATTATGTTATTTTATGGAAATGCAAAGCAGTAAAACTTTCAAAATAAATTATGGAAGAAGAGATAAGAAAACCTTCTAAAAATTTTCTGCTTAAGGTTTAACATCAAAAATTCTCTTCTTTCATAGCGACTTGTTAAAATTTATTTGTATATTTGTTGTTGTAATCAGCTGTGTCTACAAACTTGCAAATTGTTGCAAGTTTTCTGTTCGCATACATGTTTGGGAAAATTTTATTTTGAGAGTAAATCTTGTCTTACTCTCTGTAAGTTTGTACTGCGTAATTCTTACTGGACTTGACTGAGAAAAGTAATCGAATGGACCGAATATAACATCACAACCTTTCCAGAAAAGTATTACTTATGAAAATCGGATAAAAAATGTGGCAACTAGAGGTAAAAGTATATAAGTAAAATTATTTTCTGTGGTAATAATATTTTCATAAGTAATACCTTTCTGGAAAGGTTGTAATGTTACATTGTTTACAACTTCATTAGTTGTTTCAAAAAGCCACCGCAAGATGGCGCTAATCTAGCATTTATTAGAAAATTGTAAAAAATTGAAATTTGGACGCCTCGAAAATGATTTTTTTGATATGTCGTAGTGGAACTTTTTTTCCTCTTGTCAAAAGCTACCGAAAAATCGATGGTACAATATCGATTGCTAAATCGACCCAACCTAATGTACACTTTATATAAAAAATTCAAAAAGTAAGATTCATGCTAAAGCTTTTCTTTTTACAAAAGGTACAAAATTCACGAATTCGAAAATTTTTTCTTTTTCGAATCGAGTTAAGCGGTAACCCACCCTGCTGATTAAATAAGTACATGTCATTAAGCAATGCATGCTGTTTTTTATTCTAATTTTTTTTATAAGAAGACAGTTTTTTCACCAATAGCTTTAAATTAGAGTTCATATTTTGATTTCACAGTAAATTGTGACACCGATTTAAAATTTAACCTGTTGCCCAAAAATTATGGTATCACTTTGTATTATTCTGATACAAACACCATAATTAAATAAAAATCTTAAGAATTTTTTTTTTCTCTTTCGACTAAAAGCACATTATAACAAAAATATGAAACAATTGTTTTAACAATAATAGTATTTAATTAACATAGTAGACAGTATACAACACAGAGAATGAAATATAAAGGTAAAACTTTTATCTTTGAAATTAAGATAGTCTTTTATTTAACAATGTTTTTAGTATGTTTACAATCGAAAAGTTAGGATGACAGCAGAAAATCGAATTGTATAAGACAACAAACTCTGTGTTATGTAACCGTATAACGTTATGTATAGGTAATAAATTCAAATCTGATTAATAGGCCAACCAAAAAGAAGCCACCGCTCATTATTTATTTATTTTTTTATTTAAAAACATCGTTTCGAAAATTTTTGGAATGGCTCAAATGATAACATCATTGGACCTGGGGGTATCCATTAAGGTGTTTTAAGATTTCTGAAAAAATTCACACGCGAATGAGAAGAAAAACACAAAGAATTTGAAGAAATTTAACAGCGAGCGAGAGAAAATGAAGGACGTCACGAAAACAATAAATTTAATAAAAACGTGTTTACAAGCAAAAAATCATTAAAATAAAAACAATAAAAAAATAATTAAAATTGATTATTATTTATTTCACTCTTAAAGTTGTTTTTGTTACCGCTTTAATCAATAATCATAAGAAACAATAAAAACAGTGCCCTGTTAACTTTTTCGGTTTTCCTTTTCTTCAAAGGAATTAACAGGAACCCAATCCATATAAATTTTAAGGGAACCAAAGAGTACACTTTTTTCTTATGGGAACTCTTTAGCCTATATCCTCGTTGATTGGACAAAGGAATCGACTGTTCAAAAAGCACTGGGAAAACAAAATGCTAAAAATAAATTTAAAAAAAACTAATAAGCAAGTGCTTGTGCAAATTTAAATGTTATTGACACTTTAGAAAATCGGGCCACCCTAATATACATATATATATATTAGAGTGGGCCGATTTGTATGGACAAACATTTTTTGATATTGTGCCATCGATTTGTCGAGAGCTTTTGGCATGAGGAAAAAAGTTCCACTACGACATATCAAAAAAAAACATTTTCGAGGCGTCCAAATTTAAATTTTTTACAATTTTCTAATAAATGCTAGCTTAGCGCCATCTTGCGGTGGCTTTTTGAAACAACTAATGAAGTTGTAACAAAGATTATATACTTTATAGATTGCCTATGCTACTCACGGTTCTGTCGATAATTAGCGAACTCGGGCAAAGAGAAAAATGCATAAGAAAACCTATTTATAAAAAATGCCACCAAATAAATTGAGCGAAGGTTGAGCGAGATAATGCGGATAGAAACCCACTGGTTGTAAACAATGTAACATTACAACCTTTCCAGTAAGGTATTACTTATGAAAATCGGATAAAAAATGTAGCAACTAGAGGTAAAAGTATATAAGTAAAATTATTTTCTGCTTGATGATGAAATGATGTTGATAAACCTTTTTTTTTTAATCGAAAGAAAGCACAAAAATTTACCCAAACGGTTGAAAAAAATGTCTGTCTTTGTATTTCACATAATTACAATATATAAACATTTACGATGAAATCCATGCAGGTTTAACTTGACTATTAAACAAATGTCAAAAATTGTACACAAAATTAACAAATTTTTGGGTTAACATTAGTTAATGCTTAAACCTGCTGTATGAGACCCACCGTTAATTTATAAATTCAAATTTTATCTTCATTAAATTTCGTTTTATGTGTCAACTAAAAAAGTAACCAAAATAGATCATATTTAAATTATATTCCTTAATTGGTTGGTATAAATTTTATAAAATGACTAGTACTTAAATCAAGTCTTAAATCAAGCAGCGAATGCAGTCTGACATGTAATATAAAGAAATATTTAAGGAAAACAAAACAGTTCAAAAATCCTCATGGATATAGGAAAGTCATCTAAACAAAAACTTTCCTTTCTGAATATACACAAAAGTTTGGAATATTTCTGAAAGCAAGGATTTTTTTATTTAAAATTGGTAAAAGTTATTTCCAGTTGCAAAAATAAGCTTAAGTTGGAACATCAACTAAGTTTCATATGTATTAAAATAAAAATTTGTATAAAAATCGCAAAAAAAATCAAATCTTTTTTCTTATTCTCTTATCTATTTTATTTATTATTAGGTCCATTCGATTACTTTTCTCAGTCAAGTCCAGTAAGAATTACTCAGTACAAACTTACAGAGAGTAAGACAAGATTTACTCTCAAAATAAAATTTTCCCAAACATGTACGCGAACAGAAAAATTGCAACAAATTGCATGTTTGTAGACACAGCTGATTACAACACCATATATACACATAAATTTGAACTAATTGCTATGGAAGAAGAGAATTTTTGATATTAAATCTTAAGCAGACAATTTTTAGAAGGTGTTCTTTTCTTTTCGGTAATTTATTTTGAAAGTTACATAATTGGAAAATATTTTTTAAATATACAATAAACAAACATGTGTTTTGGAAACATATTTTTTCTGCTTGCAAATTCTTACTGGCAAAAATGTATCCAGTAAAAATTTGCACGAAAAAGAAGAAGACTTAGAAACTCCCATCATAGAACTGTCACTTTATTATCTCTTTCTTTCTGTTTACTGAGTATTTGTGTTAACGAAGGTCATCCAGTAAAAATTTTTACAAATCCAGTAATCGAATGGACCTAATATCAATACAAAGAAAGCCTTCATTTCCAATTATTTATGTATTGTTAGATGATCAATTGTGTACCGTAATAATAGGTCTGTTCGACGTCGTTACCGCGGGAACCCAATTTACCCGAAACAACAACAATTTACACACAATTTTGACAACAGAAACGCTTTCTGGTAATATTGGGTACCCGCGGTAACGTACGTGGAACAGAGCTAATATAACTTCAAAAATATTGAATATATACAAACAACTTTTAATATTCGACTTATTAGTGGCTCCCCAGCCTTATAAACATTGACAAATTTAATAAAATAAGTACCTATAGCCAGAGCTTTGAAGAATTAATTCCTTTTTTTTTTTTTTTTTTTTTTTTTTTTTACTATAGACCAACACTCAGGGGCTGCCCCCTACTAATGCAATGCATTGTGTTGATATCAGGAAAATAGGTTATGGGAAGGAGGAAAGAGGGAGTAGTGTTTGTGAACGTTTGACTTGAATTTCCCTAGATTGTAAGTATCAGGAAAGACATCTGCGGGGAGTTTATTCCACATACGGGCGGTTCGACTAATGAACGAATTCTCTCTATAATGCGTTGTGCGACTAATTGTACAATCAACCACAAACGGATGAGATCTACTGTACAAGCGCGTGTTACGGCCAAAAACACGGGGCACCGGGATAAGTGCACTTATCTCAGCAGAACACCTCCCATGGTAGTAACGATAGAACAGTGTTACACAAGCCACATTCCGACGATGCTCCAACGAGTCAATAGAGCTGGATACCCTACTGTCATTAATGAGCGCCGACGCCCTCCTTTGTACACGGCCCAAAAGCTCCAAAATAGACTTTGAAGCCCCTGCCCATATATGGGAGTTGTATTCCATCTTCGGCCGGATATAGGTGGTATAAATAGAAAGGAGATCAGAAGGAGTGAAGTAGTTCTTACACCGGTTAAGAAAGCCAAGACACTTGAATGCCTCTTTCGACACTTGAATGACGTGATCTTTCCAACGGACATCACACTGGATTCTCATGCCCAGAACATCAAGAGCTTCTGATGCCTTAATATTTATACCACCCATGTATACAGATGACAATGATGGCTCCGCGGTTTTATGAGTCAGCAAACAACATTGGGTTTTACGTGGATTGAAATCGACCCTATTCACGCGACCCCACTCAGAGATTGTAATAAGGTCTTGATTGAGTGTGTCACTCATAATCTGCCTCCTGCCCCCAATCTCTGCAAGGCTTGGCCTATGATCGAAGGAATATGAATGGCAAATGTTGCTGTCATCTGCAAAAGAGTAGATAGGATTGGAAGTCTGACAGAGGAAGTCATTTAGAAAGATAAGAAATAGAGAAGGAGAAAGAACAGAGTCTTGAATGAATTCACTACCAATCGAATCCAATTTTCTCTAAAGTTGAATGAATTCCTTTTCTTAAGTAATTCACTGAATTCGTTCAACTGAATGCGTTCATCAAACAACAAATTCAAAGAATTAATTCAATTGCAATAGTTCTTTTTATTAAATCAAATGAATTAATTCACCGGTGAACGCGTTCAATTTTATAAATCGAACGGAAAAAAAAATGAATTAATTCCTTACTGAATTCGTTCAATTTCATTTTCGTTCAGTGAATTAAAAAAAAATAAAATTACGTTCAGTGAATTAAAAAAAAAATAATAAGTTCCCCAGCAAACAAAGATGATCATTAATGACTCAGAAATGAGCTCCAAAAACATAAACATTTTTCCACTTTTTCCTATGAAAGTGGTCCGTCCAAAAGAGCCAGAGCCAGAGCCAGATATTTTATTCCAAATTTATCTATCTATATCTGTAAAGTTTTTATTTTTAATAGTAAAAAGCTTAATTTTTGAATCATATAGGTTGATATACAGCATCCGGTTTCTAATTTGTTTATTTTTACTAGCACACGCTGTAAAATTGCTTATTTAAAAATTTTATTTGTACATTATTGTTTTCTTCTACTGAACGGCAGAAAACAGGCTTTGAATTAAGTGAACTTATTCTATTTTTTTTTCAATTCAGTGAACTTATTTTATTTTTTTCAATTCAGTGAACTTATTATTTTTTTTTAATTCACTGAACGTAATTTTATTTTTTTTAATTCACTGAACGAAAATGAAATTGAACGAATTCAGTAGTGAATTAATTCAGTAAGGAATTAATTCACTTTTTTTCCGTTCGATTTATAGATTGAACGTGTTCACCAATGAATTAATTCATTTGATTTAATAAAAAGAACTATTGCAATTGAATTAATTCGTAACAAAATAAATCGAACGAAAGCAAATATGAATTAATTCCATTCAATAAATGGTGCTTAGTGAATTAATTCATCGAATTTTTAATTCAGAATTGAAAAATTGAATTAAGGAATTAATTCTTCAAAGCTCTGCCTATAGCAAGGGACGAGAAAATAAGTAACGGTTTGCATTCCGTTAAAGCAATCTAGCAATTTACGTTTATATGTTAATAAGGAATATGAAAAAAGTTTAAGGCTGTTAGGCAGATAATTCCATACTTGATAGATACGTACTACAAAAGAGTGATAAAAAATTGCAAGATGTCTAATAGGCACATTAATCTGAATATTTCGTGTAGAATTTATAAATGGAAATTCATTCACTGGAAGTTCCGGTTGTTATAATTTCAAAAGCCCAAACCACATAGTGAAAGTGCCAGTGGACAGTGGCAGTGCTGTCAAACTTTATTCTTTAATTTCTCAAAAACGATTTAATATTTTTAAAAAATTCTTATTGCGTTTTTTTTGAAAACAGCTCTTGTTTATTTAGAAACTTTTCTAATTTCTCGGCAGTGACAAATAGGGAAGATACAAAAAACTGCTTTATCGACAAAACGTTGCACTGCGGTCGGCACTGCGTTTATTTGGTTTAGGCTATAATCTTATAAAAATGAAGTAAAGTACGTAATTTTAAATAATCTTCAAAACTACACTTCATAAACTCAGGAACAAGCTCGGCAACACGATCATGTTCATGAAGTCTTACATCAAATACGTAGCGAACCACTTTTCTGACAATTCTCCCAAGAATATTTACATTGTATAACCAGGACCCAGAGAAAACCTCAAGGCCATAATTAAATTGGGACATAATCAGGGAATGAGCTAATCGATATCTTACGAGTCTAGGTGTTTATTTTCTCAATGATAATAAGTGTCGTATTTATTACATAAACTCTAAAATCAGAATGTAGGGACATGTAGCTTTGCCGGAGGTTGCCTCAGTTCTATACTGGGACAAAATTGTATTTACGTATGGATATTTTAACAGGATAACGTCATCACCTCAATGATATTTCAACAATTTTCCAATAACAAATTTTGATTTTAAAATATAAACAGCAGCATTCCAGCATCCAACACCGCTGGAGAATATGGTAGAAATCTGTTCTTAAAAATTTTATGAAAGTCATCTCCAGTTTGACTGCAAAAGATTCTTAAAGAGAGTAAAAATTATTTAATTGTGAAAATATCTATGAACGCGAATTTTTTTCGCGATGGAGGCAAAAACGAAATTTCTCTCTGTTTATAATTCCAATAAACTTTTATTTGTATACTTTGGTTATTTACGAAAAATAAAATCTACTAATATGTCTGTTCCCGTACTTTATCGAAGTTACACAATCTAGCACAAAGGCGTTCCCGTGCTCAAAATTGCGTGTAAATTGTTGTTGTTTGGGCTGTTTTGGGTTCCCGCGGTAACGTACGGGAACGCACATAATAATTTTACCGCTCATGATATAAAATTTATTTACGTAGAATTTGAATCTTATGTCATTGCAGTGTACAAATAAATTTCTAAATATTACGACTGTATTTTCGTTAGAAAATTAAGAAAACAAAAGTATGTAACAGGCTCTAAACAAGGTTCTAACGACCAATCATTCCAGGAATTCGATAAAGAAATTCGCCATCATCATCGTAATAACAATCTTCTACACGATATGTAGCTCCTTTACGCCATATTTTGCGGGGTATGTGAATGCGGCTGAAAAAAATAAATTTTACATTAGTTTGGGTTAAACTCGAGTTATCACAACTTCCATTTACGGTGAGTCTTATACTGTAGGTTTAACTTAACTAAAAACAAAATAAAATGTCAAAAAAATGTACACAAAACAACAACAAATTTTTGGGTTAACTATTAACCTAAGTTTAAACCTGCAGTATGAGACCCACCGTTAAAAGTTGAATTACAATTGTTTTTCTATCTGAATTCAATTAACCCTCTAACCTGCCGATTTTTTTTTTTTTTGATTTTTTTATCAAAGTGCAACGCGAACTTAAAATTTCAACAAAAGGGAAGAATAAGGATATAAAATGTATTTAGCTAAAATTCAAAAAGGGCAACTAGCTATAATTTCAAAAAATTGTGTATGACTAAAAGTTAAATCTCCTAGTTAATTATCATAAATTTTTAGTAATTTTTACTATTTGTAGTGAGAATTTCGTGATCGCGAGTAATTTTTTACTATACTTACGTTTGCGGGAGTAGGACAAAATTATTCGTGCGTTAGTCGAGCGTAACTACATATGAAAAAACAGGAATACGTATCAAAGAATAGAATGAATGCATTCGTTTTTATTGTTCATTCATAAATTCATTGCTTTTGCCATGCATTGAATCAACAACAATAACTAATGCTGTTGCTATTTTATACATTCGTTGATGATTTACATGTCAAGCAACGAAATGAAGTGATGACACATTAAAAAATAAAACCAATCACACCACTCGTTTAGTAGTCGTCGACCTGTTGGAGTAATGAATTTGTGGGAGCCTAATTTTATTTTTCCATTTCTTTTTTTTAATATGAAATATGTATGTACATAATTTCTCATTTTCTTAACCCTAAATTCATAAACGCTTTGTAAAATTATACGAGGTTTATTGAACAAATTTCGTATGGAAATGACGTTTTGTAAACCTGCTATAACTTTACAAAGCATTTATGAATTGAGGGGTTAATGTTTAAGTAAAAAAAAAGAAACACCAAAAATATGTCTGTTCCCGTACGTTACTGAAGTTAAAGGCGTTCCCGTACTCAAAATTGCGTGTAAATTGTTGTTGTTTGGGCTGTGTTGGGTTCGCGCCGTTACCCGCGGTAACGTACGGAAACGCACATAATAAAGTTTCACAGAAAAAAATTTTTACGTTTCATTCAATCTGCATTGAGAACATTCATACCAATCGTTTTATACTCGTTGCTTTTGTGAGTGTTAGGCAAGATTAACAAAAGCATAAAATAAGACACTCAAACTGTTCTCTGATACGTACTCCATTACATTTTGTTAAATTTAGCCCTGGTTTATGTATTACGAAAATGCTCTAAACGGAAGCAATGTAACGAAAATTTGTTTTTGTTTCCTATGTATTTTCGACGAAAGTAATTGGCAGTTTCGTTTACATTTTTTAAACGATCCTCCCAAAAGTTTGGTCTGGATATGCCAGAGTATTCAAAATATGACAATAAGTATAAAACTTACTATTTTACTGTGGTCATCTCGAAACGATTTTTATCTTCTTCGGTTATAACAACTTCGTTAGATTCAAATTTTTCTGTATAATCTAAAACAAATGATTTTTCAGGTCCGCTTTTTATAATACCAGTACCGCTGGCATTTTTTAGCTCCACAACTGCTTTATGCTCCAAAGATAGGTTCGATTCTTCTAATGTTGATGACGATGCCATGGTATTGGATATAAGATTACTTGCCTTTAATTCTTTAATTCTCATTTGTTGTCTACTCTGGACTTTACTCAATAAATGCGTTTCGTCTTCGCCGTTAATTCTTTGCAATTGCGAATCGTTGTGTTGTTTCAAACTTTTGTCTGTTAATGATTTTACACCATCACTTTCTTTCTGTTTAGTTCCTAATGATATGATAGAGGAAAATTCATTGCATTTTGGTTTTTGCCACTGAATTTTGGATAATGTTTTAGCGGGATCTGGTAATGTATTAAAATCTTCAATACATCTGTTGGCAAATTTCTTTAAATGCTCTTGAAATTCGTTAGATAGTTTTTTATTGAATTCTCCTTTTTTGAATTGTTCCCAGTTTTGGAATACACTAGTATCGTGAGAACGTATTCTTTTCACAGATATGGGTTTCCAATTAGCCTTTAATATTTTACGTACGATTTCATTATTTGTTGGAAAGCTTTCAGATAATTTTTCGACAGACCATTCTTCAGGATCTCTTGAATGCAATATTCGAATTTGTTCCTTTTCAGCATAGGTTAGAAGATTTGGTAGTTGATCACCGCGAAAATATTTATTCTTTACTAAAAATTGTCTTATTTTATCTTTTTGTTGTAGCATTTCCAATTCATGTTGTTTATGTGTTTTATGGGCATTCATTAAATCAGATTCCAAATCTCCAAAACCCTCAGGATCACTTTGTATTATTTCTGCACCATCTTCCAAAGCAACCATTTGGTGACCCAAGCCAGGGTTGGAACGTTTAGCCAAACGCCTAACCATTAAACTCAAAGTGGTCGATAAGTTTCGCGTTATTTGTAATGAAATTGACATTTTTATTCGAGAATTTACATTAGTTTGCAAAAAATTTCCACTTGTGTTTTATTATTTAATAATAATATAGTGCAGAGTTGGAAAAGTATCGAGTATTTCGGTACTGAGTAGTCAATACTAGAACCGTGCTACACGCAGAAAATAGGTATAACATTTACAAAAATTAGAACAAAAGTTTTCAAAGTTTCCTGCATAGCACGCATAGTTAGGTCTAAAGGCATATCTACACGAGAGATAAAATTTCTAGAGATAGAGCAAAAAACACCTCTAATTAGCTCTATTGTGAATGATTTAAGCTATTTAATTTAATTTTAATTTAATTTAATTTTTATTTACAATTTCAAACCAAGCCCATAGGGCCAAATATGGCTCACAATACAACTCACTAAAAAAAACTACTAAATAAAGTATATATAATTAATTTACAAAAAATAAAAATAAAAAAAATAAAAATAAAATAGAAATGTGTATAGAATTCTTTCACTTTATATTTACTTCTCCCTAATATGATTCCCTGTATAATATTGCGTTCAAATATATAAGATATAAATTAACAAATGCAACAATTAAACGTTATATAATTATTAAATTAATTTAAAGATTGTTACAGTAGGCATATTCTTTTAGTTTGGCTTTAAATACATTGACCGAAAAGTCAAAACTTCTAAGTAATAAGGGTAAAGAATTCCAAATTTTAGCTACCCTGTACTGAAATGATCGCTGAAGGATCGATGTGTTATAAAGAGGATAATTTAATTGAGGGTTCCTTAAGGAACCTGAAAGTATAAAAAGTTCTAGTAAATATTCCGGACATTTGGCCCTGAAAACTTTATAAAAATGTATTAACAACCGCGCGTGTATAAAACTTTTAAAATTGCTTCCTAGAAAGTCTACTACATAATCAGAAACGTGGTCACGGTATCTAAGGTTGTAAATAAATCGAATAATTCGATTGAAAAGAAGGTTGTATCTACGCATTACACGACCCTTGACGCCTGTAAACACTTCAGCACAATACAACATATTTGACATCAGCAATGCGTGTGCAATACGCTTTTTAATATAAACAGGTAGATAAAGATTCAATGAATATAATCGGCGTAATGTAAAGTTAATAGTAGAACACAACCAATTTATATGTTGGTCAAAATTAAGTCGGGAGTCAATTAAAACTCCCAGACATTTAATACATTCTACAAACTCAATTTTGTCACCATTTACCATGATATCTAAATTGACGTCATACCTAGGAGATTTAAAAATCATTGCCTTAGTTTTCGCAGAATTAACACAAAGATTACAACTAGACATCCAATCTGAGATATCTGACATTAAAAAATTTATCACACGTTCCAAAACATCTGTAAACTGATGTTCACCAGAAAAAAGAAGCTGAATATCATCTGCAAAAACAAAAATTTTACAAGAAAACCCTTGCGTAACTGTCATAAGATCATTCATATACAATAAAAACAACATAGGCCCAATCACTGATCCCTGCGGGACACCACTAGTCACAGTGGAACAATCAGAAACAGACTCCCTACAATGGACATATTGACGTCTTTCCGTCAGATAAGAATAAATTAGAATACAAGCCGATCGAGAAAAATTGAAGAAATTGCAAAGTTTACGTACTAAAACTGCATGACTGATGCGGTCAAAAGCTTTAGATAAATCGAGTGATAACAAAACGCCTATCTCATTTTTATCCAAAATTCTTCTAATCGAGTCTGTAAGACCTACTAGTAGGGATGAGGTGTTATAACCCTGGCGAAATCCTGACTGATAAGGACTAATTAAGCAATTTTCATCCAAATATTGTACCATTTGTGCCTTCATGACGTGTTCAACAATTTTGGACAATATAGGAACTATAGATATCGGCCGTAATTCATTCACTGATCCATTTTTAGCAATGGGAACAACTTTGGCCACTTTCCAGTCCGTAGGAAATACAGAGTATGTCAGAATATTATTAACCAGATGTAAAAATTGTTTTTGAATATATGGGAAAATAATTTTCAAAAATCGTAAAGGCAGACCATCAGGGCCTGAAGCATTGGATTTAATATTAGAGAATGCAATACATAATTCGTCCAAATCAATAGTACGAAATGAAAAACCATTATCAACAAAGTTTAAATTGGAATTAAAAGGGTTAGTGGTATCAACAGATCTATGAGACAAAAATTCTCTATTTAACTCACTTGCATCTAAATCATAAACAGATTCTACAGATTTCATAGTTCCATTAGTTCTTAAAAATTTCCACATACCCTTACCATCAAGGTTTTTAAATCTATCTAAATGAGCTTTCCTTTTCGCATTACGAATAACAGTTTTAGCCTTATTTCTCGTTCTACAATATTTAGAGGTGTTTTTTGCTCTATCTCTAGAAATTTTATCTCTCGTGTAGATGTGCCTTAATGGAACAAATCTACTTTACGGGCATAGCTAAAAAAAACAAAAACCGAAATTAAGCACCGTAAGTTGTTTGAGTTTCACGTGAATTTTTCCAAGAAAAATGCTGTCATCTCAATATTTTGCCTATTTAATGTACAAAATAACTATTATTTATTTGTAGCTAAGGCTTTAAGCTTTAATATAAGGTATAATTTAACCTTTCTAACAGCGCAGATAGTAAGAGTTAAATCTGATATTTAATTTTTCTATTTTTGAACTTTGCACAATGTTGAACTTTTTGAGTTGATTTCAAATATATGTTTCAAAACCCTTTTCGTGCCAAGGTTAGGAAGTTTTTTCCTATGTGATAGGTAGTTTAGTGGCTTCGCTGAGTAAAGTTTTTTCGTGTAACCGGCCTACGGCCGGGCTTAGGGGTTTTTTCCTATATGATATGCAGTTTAGTGGCTTCGTTGAATAAAGTTATTCCGTGTAATCGGCCTTCGGCCGGGCTTAGGGTTTTTTTTCTATGTGGTAGGCAGTTTAGTGGGTTCGCTGAATAAGGCTGTGTAATAGGCTTTGGCCGGGCTTAGGGGGTTCCCCTATGTAGCGTTCACATTTTTTTAATTTCGTAAATATTTTTTTTTCTTTACAGATATGCCTGATTTTCGTCGCACTCGCAGTTGTGATTTTCAGTGGGTTAATTAATATATTTATTTTAAGAACTTGACGTTTATTTATTTATGTATAAAAATAAAATAATAATATGCTATTTAACTCTGAATATCTGCGGTGTTATAAAGGCACATCTACACGAGAGAGAAAATTGCTAGAGATAGAGCAAAAAACACCTCTAAATAGCTTAAATCATTCACAATAGAGCTAATTAGAGGTGTTTTTTGCTCTAAATCTAAAAGTTTTCTCTCACGTGTAGATGTGCCTTAAGGTTTACAGGTATAAATTATATCTTAAACTAAAGATGATAGCCTTAACTACAATTAAATAATAGTTATTTTGTATCTTTATATTGGTGAAATATTGAGATAATGGTTTCAATAGCATTTTTACTGATATATAGTTTGTTTTTATCCGATAATAAATGGCGAAGATACAAAAAATTCAAAATTTGGGGGGTCGCCGACAAAAAAAAACATGCATCGTTGAACTTGGCATTGAAAGTTCTATCGTCCGTGAAAATTTTAAACAAATCCGAGTTATGCCCGTAAACTAGAGTTTAGCCCAATTTTTGTATGAAAAATTTGTTTTGTAAGCCTACTATAACATTATAAAACATTTATGAATTTACACATTAATGCTTTAAGCTTTCGGAATTTCGATGAATGTAAACTCAGCGAGAAAAGCAACAAAAGCGCCGAGTAGGCAACAGTGCCTATGGACTCGCTTTCTTTTACAAACAGCTGGGTAAACCGAGTCGTCCAATAAAATTATATTGTGGTTTTTTGTAACTCTGATTACTATTGTGAATGTTAATTTGTACTATATGCAGTGTTGTCAAAACCTTTTAGATTATATCCCCATTTTCCAATTTGAAATCCCCAAAAAATTGTTGAAAGTATAAATTGGTTCCAAAATGATTATTTATACTACATTTATACCTGAGTAAAAACTACTACAAACTTGTCAAAACGCATACAAAAAAAAAAAAAAAACAAAAACTAGGTGGTTTTTGCTCAAGTATAGATCGCAATTAATTTTAATTCAACGACAATCGACCGTCGACATTTTTTGACGTTTAGAAAAAAAGGAAAGCAAAACAAGAATATGGTTATATTTGTTTCGTTCCAATTCTTAATCAATTCAATTGGTTTTCCATTAATTCTTGTTGTTTTACATTTTATTGTATTTAATTTTCCTTTTTTGCGGTAAATTATGTATTTTTATTTTCAATTATATTTTTGCTGTCAAAAAAAAAATGAATTTTTTGTAAGCAATGTACAAATTTTAACATTTCTAATACAAATTTCTACAACTCTGTTCTAATGGCAACCATTAATAAGTTAAAAATATGGCAACAATTTGACAAATATTTTGAGTGTGTATGAGTGTGTCGTCACGAAAATAGATTAGATTCTATTACGAAGCCAAATCCCCGGACGACATGGCGATATTTTGCTTCCCATACAAAATATATGAAAAAGCAATGCTCGTTTTCGTTGTCGACCCAGTTCTGATGATGTGCCGATAGCACAGATTATACCAGATGTGAAACAAGTGACATATGCAAAAAATTTTATATATACAAATAAAGTCAAGGGTGAGATAAAAACTGATCCATTCTCCATGTAGTTTGTATTGATATATATTTCTCTCTCTAGACTTTTTTACTTTCAATTCATATCTGTGTGTAGTCTGTTGACGATAGTGAGAGTACCCGCGCTGTATTTTTGTTTCCTGTATTGACTTGCTGCCAAAAATAACCGATGCTGAAATCCCCAATTAAGGCAGTACCTCTTGTTTGACAACACTGACCATTTGACGTTTGCTTAGTTCATCTGCCAACGTCTTTGTGAATGTTTTGTTACGGAGAGCGTTTGTGTTAATTTCAGTGTATAGTATAAATCAGTTTTATTACGCGTCGTGGTTGTGTGTTTGCGCTCGTATAAAGTATTTTTTCTTAGAAGAAAAATTGCAAATAAAAAAAATTATATTGAGCAATTTTCGTATAAAATAATACTCTTTAATTAATCACTGTTTATAAAATAGGATTGTTTTAGTGAACGGTTGTGAATGTGTGAAAGTTAACAAGTGTGGAATAAATATCAAAAATAAATCAAAATCGCAAAGCACGACTAAAAAAAAGGATAAAATATTTAATAAAAATCTTCCACTCAAAAAATTAAGTCGAAAAAGACAGCTCAGTTCAACATAAATAAAACCAGAATTGTGTCAACGTGTTAATTATTTTTAAAGCGTTTAATTAAACAAAAAATTAAAGGAAAGAGAAACAAAACACACAGAAACTGAAACTGATTAAACATAAACACCAACAAAAACGTAAAGAAAACAAGGTAAAATCTATAATATATAAAAAAAATATATATTTTATATATATATAAACCCATACACGGGAAGACAATTGGATATTTTTTTTTTAAATAGAAAGGTATATAAACATATTAAAAAATGTTGCTATCACAATTAGAAAAAAATTATAAAAATCACTGTTAAATAAGATAAGGCTTCATTAATTAAACATTGGTGTACGCCATTTTTGTACGTGCACTTGTCTGTTACTATCGTTTCTTTTTATTGTTGTACTTTTCTCCTTTTTCTTCCAAAAGATGAAACAAGTTGGATTTTGTTACCTTTAAATTATGTTTCTTTTTTGTTTTTGTTGATTTCTTTTGTTTTTTGACGAAGTAGTTGCGGGCGTTTACCAAAAGTTTTCTTTGTTTTATAGAATGGACCGATAAACCAATTAACCTTTAACTCTATTGACCAACTTCATTTATGCATACTACCTCATCGTGTCTTGGCTAACTAACCAGTCTACTATTCAATGCTGTATATTATACAATTATGTAGGTATTTTTCCTTATTTTTTTTTGGTGTGTGATGTGCGTTCTATTGCGAGCTTTAGTGCTCATGAGACTTCAGAAAACAGTAAAAAATGTCTTGACAATCCAAAAAAACTGTCTTAAAATAAGACCCATGAAAAAATTCAGAAGTATGTACTTAAATTTATGAGGAAACTTACCATTTATATGTACATTTTTTCCGGAGTAATTTCTGAGTCTACAGAGGGCTATTTCAAACGAATCACTTTCATCGGAAAATTTGAAAAAATATGAATATCTTTGGAGCTTATTTCCGATTCATAAGTAACCATATTTATTGCCTGGGTTTGTTTGTACGAAAAAAATTAATAATTTTGATGGAGATCTTTAAATTGTGTCAGATTAGAAGAACAGCATTTTAATAAGGGCTCATTCGCCTAATTTATACCAAGGTAAAATTTCTATTGAATGCGTATAATTTTACTAGTGAATAAAATTAGATTAATAAATTTTGCAGAATTAAAAAAAAAATATACATACCTACGAAACCTAAGCAACTGCTCCTAATAAAGTAATCAAAGTCCTACATATTCTTTTTAAATTGGTTTATACAAAATAACACTTAATTTTTATTATATTATGTACCTACCATCTAATAATAACAACAAAAATTTAATTACATTTCCTTGGCAATAAAAAAAAAAAACAAAAACCAAATTAACTCCATATATTATTATTCGAAACTTAAGCAACATTCAGAACTTCCTATGATACCCTTTCTTTCATATGACCTCTGCACATCGTTTTGCCCTAGAATCTATAACATCCCTAAGGGAAATTTTAACAAACTGTCACCGAACTGGCCCCTTTATATGAAGTAGACTGGTCACTTTTACATGGCGTTGTCATAGGAGGTGGAAATTGACCCCTTGTGACATGTCACAAGACAAATCGCAGGACAGGTCCCTGAAATTTGTTTTTTATGAGAGTTCAGTAACCTGTCCTAGGATTTGCCTTGTGACATGTCACAAGGGGTCAATTTCCCCCTCCTATGACAACGCCATGTAAAAGTGACCAGTCTATTTCATATAAAGGGGCCAGTTCGGTGGCAGTTTGTTAAAATTTCCCGTAGGGATTTGATAGTGTTGTGGTTGGTATTGATTCCCACTCCGATTTTAAGCGATTTATCAGCTCCCGCTTATTACTAAAACGGCGAGTTCTGACCCTGCGCTTCAAAATGCCGAATAGGTTTTCTATGGGCGTAAAGTCTGAAGCCAATCAAATAATTGAATCCCATTAAAAGGTAACCATTCTTTGACCCACTTTGACGAGAGTTTGGGTCATTATTGCGCTGAAACACCCATTGAAGTGGCATTTCCAATTCGACATATTGAAGCATGTGTTTGGCTAAAATAGCCAAATAAAGAAAGCGATCCATTTTTATTTGTATTTCAACAAAAGGCCAACTCCACTTGTCGAAAAGCAGGTTCACACCATTACATTTCCGCCCCCATGCTTTATTGTTCCTTTACAATAACACGGATATAATCGTTTTCCCTTCGGTTTTCGAACTTGGCATAATTCATCTGAATTTAACAGGTTAAATTTAGACTCGTCGCTGAATAAAACTATTTTCCATTTCCCCACAGTCCAATTTGCGTGAGCTTTTGCAAAATTCAACCTTAAATTTCATAAAACAAATGAAAATTAAGGAATACGTTGCAAAAACATTTAGGCAAACCTCTGTTTTAAATGCTTCTTTGTCACTATAGTTTTCTTAGACGGCATGAAGCTTCTCAAATTATTTTCCAATTATCGTTTTCTCACACTGCTCGAACACTCACAACATCCTTGGAAGAAATAAAGGGTTTTTTTCTTAATTACTCGGACAATTTTCAATCTGTTCGATGCGAAGTTTTTCGAAGTTGCCCTCTGGTATTGGCTTTCTCTACTATTCCAGTAGCTTTATACTTTTTAATTAGTAGCGAAAGTATTGATTTGTTAATGCTTAACTTGTTAGCTATAGACACTTGCGATTGGCCCTTATTAAATAGTTCAACAATTTTGAGCTTAAAATCGATTCAGTAACGCCATAGCTGCACTTCTAAGTAATTGATTCTAAATCTACAGAAACAAAAAAAATTTAAATTTTCTATGTCAAACTAAACGGGAATTAAATGTTTCAAAATGTTTGTTTATTTGTTGCAAAAAAATACAACAACAAAATAGTTGCTTAAGTTTCGATCAATAATATATGGAGCCAATTTGGTTTTTGTTTTTTTTTTACTGGCAAGGAAATGGAATTAAATTGTTCTTGTTATTATTAGAATGCAGGCACATAACATAATATAAATTAAAAGTGTTATTTTGTATAAATCAATTAAAAAAGAATATATAACGCTTTCATTACTTAATTAGGAGAAGTTGCTTAGGTTTCGATCAATACTTTATATACATATAAAACATTAAATTTTTATTCCACTCTGCAAGAGGATTACTCATGGTTGGCAAACAATAATCTTAAAATATCAATAACAAAACCACCTAAAATTTTCATGTTTTCTGTTAAACCATACACAAATGGCAAATAGGCCTCTCAATTACCCTCCGTTTGACACCAAAATTTCCTATACTTTGGAACAAATATGAAATAAACTGAAAATCGAAAAATTGCGTAATTTTTGACCCCAATTTTTAATCCCTAAACCTTGGGGGTTGCACAAAAAAAAAATATGTTAACCTTATATTTTTATTCTTTATCACATATCCGAGTTTCATTTATATAGCCGTGTACCACTTGGGGTACATTCCTTGTCTCTGGCCATTAGAGGGTTAAAAATGGTTTAATTTTTAACAAGTTTCATTCGAACCTTTTGGGGATATTTGTGCATTAAAAACCTCTATTGTGAATGTTTTAAGCAAATTAGGTGAGTTTTTTATCTTATTCTAACAGTTTTCTGTCGCGTGTAAGGCCCTGTGCGAGACGACTAAATAAATACTAAACTAAATACAAATTCACAAAAGAGTTTAAAATATCTTTGGAAATTTGTTAAAAACTTTTCAAATTTCAAAGAAATTTGGAAACCTGAATTTAGTTTAGATTTTATTTAGCCCTTAATGTGCCTTTAGAACTACGAATATGAAGATATCACATCCATCCTTATCTCAAGCTGTAATTAAATGAGGATTTACTACCGTCGATATATTCAAATAATTCCAATTAACCTGTCCACAATAATAGAAAACTATTTGTACAGCTCAAAGGAGCAACAATTCTATTGGAATTGTTACGTCCATATTCACTTTGATTCATAATCAATAAAGAATACATAAATATCTATGAATGTTCATGTCTGTTTCTTTTCAATTCATTTTTATCTATTGGATTTATATTTTTGCATATGATGCTTTCCAAGCCAACCGTCCAGCTAAAAAAAAGGTGTCTACCATATTTATTGTCCTAC
This sequence comes from Leucophora obtusa, assembly GCA_949987735.1. Lineage (NCBI taxonomy): Eukaryota > Metazoa > Arthropoda > Insecta > Diptera > Anthomyiidae > Leucophora > Leucophora obtusa. The sequence goes on from OX465295.1 coordinate 367,485,919, forward strand.
TTGACACAAATAAAAATTGGATTATCACTCCAGTCGAGTAACACTAATGCTGTTATTCAAAAAAAAACTTCTTAATTTAGCTTTAAAACATGAATTTGCTAAAGCATTCATTATCTCTATTAAACCTTTATTAAAAAATTGTATTCAAAAACATACAATAAAAGTTTATTAATTTTTGTTTTTAATTCTGGCAACACTTGGTATATTCTCTCTTTTTATTGTTAGTCATACATGAATTTTGTGAACGATTGACTCGGTAATTGTAGGTAAATATATTGTTTTGTAAATTTTGGAAATTAAAATGTTTTATTATAAATCAAAACATACTAAAAACAAACAATTTTTCAACATTACTGAGCAGTAATAATGGGAACAAATTGTGTTAAATAATTTTTTATATTACAATATTGAAAGTATTCGAATATCGAGTATGGTTTTATTATAAATGCCTCACTATTTTATTGAATTTCTTTTTATTTTATTTTCATGCAAATTTGGGAAAATTTTCGAAAAAAGAGTTTATTCTTGGAATTTTTGCATTTTTTTTTTGTTTTGGTTGGATACAAAACGTTGTATTCCATCTATTCTTGGGTGGACGACTCTTAAACAATTCATTTAATCATTGTAAATTCACGTTTTTTAATTTTTTTTACAGTGGTTTTCTTTTTCCAAACTTTATTAAACAGATATTTTAGGATATACCCTGCTTTAAGCGTTTAATAAACTTTTCTTTATTAATCATTTGTGAAGATTCTTTTTGCCAAATTAGCATAAAAATCTGTAATTAGGCTATTTTAAAAGTTTTTGAATAACACAGTAAATATTTAACTTTCTGTGTGAAAATTATGTTATGAATTAAAAAAATAATTCTTTTGACAAAGTCAAATTTGTGGCATTTCTCAAATTTCATTAAATTATAATAAGTAATAACTTCAAAATAAACGCTAAATTTGTCAATATTTAATCGCGCCTCCTCCGACCTCTTTTTGTAAGAATTTAAAAAGTTGCTCCAATTTTTATTCGTTTAATATGGGATAACATTTGCTGTAAGTTTGACATTGATATGACACTTTTTCCTGTAGCGGCGCGGTTGGCTTGGAAAGCATCATATATGCATCTACACCTGCGGTCACGCACATCTTACCACTGGATTTTGTTTGAAAATCGCTTGTTTAAATACAAATTATAACGGTATTTTTGCTGTATCGCAATTATATCAATTTATCTGTGCAAGAAACTTCAAACTAAAAATAAATACGGAATGTTGTGAAAAAAAAATCATTACACAGATAGCCCTAAAAAATGAGTCCAAAATATAAGCCAAAGGCCATTATTTTTACATTGGAGGAAGAAGGAGTACCTTTCCGCGAAATCGCAAGACGGATAGACTGTAGTCATCCAACCGTGAAAAAATTGCTGAGAAAAAAGAACCAGGACGACCGTTTAGAGAGCAGCAGCAGGAAAAGAACTAGGAGAAAGACATCTGACCGAACAGAACCCGTTATACACCGAATGAGCTTGAAGAATCGTTTTAAAAGTGCCGTCAAAATAAGAAGAGATCTCGAACAAGACCACGAAGTTAGCATTAGTGTGGAAACGGTTCGCAGAGGACTCCGGGAATTCGAGATTTGTAGCAGCAGACCAGCAAAAAAAAAACCCCTCCTGACACAAAAATTGAGAGCAAAACGGTTGGAGTAGGCCCAAATGTATACTCTCGACAAATGTCGAAACGTTATATGGTCTGATGACAGCAAGTTTAACTTGCACTGTGCCGACAATCTTCCGGACGTGCGACGTTTTCCAGGAGAAAGATTTAAGGACACGTGTGTAATTAGAACCGTCAAGCATCCTCGGAGTCAAATGATCTGGGGATGTTTTTCTTATTATGTACGGAGTCCTTTGTTGTTTGTGGATGCAATTATGAACGGAGAAAAATATGGCGAAGTCATAACGGGACTTGTCGTGCCTATTATGGAGGAGCAATACAGGCAACTACACTCAGATAAAAAAGTTTGTAAAAAATTTGTAAACAGTTTTCAATCGCACTATACTATTTTTATACTGATTATTAGTACAATTTTTGTTTTTAGTAATCATTTTTGCTATTCTCTTATTACAAATTACGGATTTTTTTACTAATTTTCGCTGCTGATTTCAGAAAAACATTTTACTAATTTTTCAAAACCGAGTGCTAAATTTAGCAGAAAAATATACTAATTTAAAAATATTTTTTTTTTGCTTTTTACAATTCTTGTTTAGTTTATATTTGTTACTATTGATATATTCTTAGTTTAGAAATAACACCCAGAAAATTTTATTGCATCTCCAATGCATAAAACGGCAATAACTGGAGAACCGTTTGCAATTTTGACTTTAAATTTCAAGTGCGATGAAGTAATTATACGCTTGTTACAATCGAAAGAAAAAAAATTTTTTTTTTTTTGATTTTACAGTTTTTTTATTTTTTAGTACATACAATTTTTTGCTAATTTCAGCAGATTGATTTTAAATTACAGTTTACAGCAATTTACTGAAATTTAGTAGCTGCAACTAATTATTTATACTAATTTCATTGTACTAAAATTATGATATATAGTAAGTTTTTTAACTGATTTTAGCAAATCGATTTTGAATTGCATTTTACATAAATTTTACTAAAATTTAGTAGCGGCTACTAATTTTTTCTATTAATTTTATTGTACTACAGATCAGCAGACATGTGTTGCTAAAATTAGCAAAAAATACCGCTGGCCTCAAAACAGTTAAATTTCCCGTAATAACAGCAAAATTTTCAGTAGCCATTACAGACTTTTTAGGTTGAGTGTAGTGAGGCTATCTTTCAGGATGACTCCGCACCATGTTACCGTGCAAAATCGGTAAGTTTTGATTATAAATATGTGGTATCATTATATTCGCATGTTTGTAGCTAAAAATTATGAAATAATCTTTTAAATCTTTTTTACAGGTGCAAAAAACATTCAAGGACCTCGGTATTCAGTAAATGGGTTGGCCGGGAAACTCACCGGATATAAATCCTATCGACAATTTATGGCACGTGCGGAAACGTAAAGTGGCTCAGCATAAGCCACAGCGTAAACTGGAGCTAAAAAGAATTTTGGAAAATGCCTGGGAAAATGAGATTTCAAATAGTGTATTGCAAAAACTTGATGATTCATTGCCATCCCGAATCGAAGCTGTTAGCCTCCAGAGGGGTGTCGACATCTCATTAGACTTAAGATTATAATAATATTTTATCTAATATTCAAGTAAACAACCAACAATTTTTTTTATATTGTTTAATATTGAAAGTATTTCAAAAATCGGAATAAATATATGAAAATCAAAATTATCCTTTTATGCATTTCATATGGAAAAAAAGAAAACTACACTTTCGAAATCAATGAAATTTTGTTAAAAACCGTATTTTTATTTATAAAATCCATGTTTAAAAAATTTTGCATGTGACCCAAACATAAGCTGAGCAATTTAAAAAATACTGCGAAAAATAAAGTGGTAAGATGTGCGTGACCGCAGGTGTATATATACAAGTGTACGTAGTTATTTTTATAGTTTTACGTCATTTATTTTGTTTATGTTTTTCTTTATATTTTCATCTACAGTTGAACCTAGATTATCCGCACCTCCTTTAACCGGGTACATATGCTTATCGGTAAGCTGTATGTTTAATTTTATACCTCTATTAACTGTGATTTACCTATATTATCCGTACTTTCCTTTGTTTCCTCTATTAACCATGGTTTTTCCTCTATAGCGGCCTTTTGACGATCGAACATGTTTTACAACATGCAAAGGTTTAAAAGAATTAATTCTTTAATTCACTTTTTAAAAATTTATGATATTTGTTAAAATTTCGAATCTATGACAATATGCAAGCATTTGATAGTGTAACGCCTTGTTTGAGATCTCAGTTCCTACCAGAAAAATTAGTTCAGAAAATTAAAGCTGGCAAAAAATCATTAAACTTTTTCTAAGGAAGTTTTTCGATAATTCCAGCACACATTTTTTATAATTTTTTTGTTGCCGAACGTAGGGGTCGTCTTTTTTAATTTTTTTTTCAATGGATTTTTGCTTTATAGCAACACACTGGTCTCCTCGAGGTAAACAAATTGATATATCACACTTTAAAATCCGACTGTGTAACGAAAAATTAAAAAAAGGCGACCCGTACTTTATATTTGAAGGTCTACCGCGCGCTTTTTTTAGGCCCCTTATAATCCTTGCTATACATATATATTGGCTTTCTTCTTTTAAAGTATATACATATATACAAAGAATTAAAATTAAGGGATTCTCATTTCTTACAACACGGATAATCGAGGTTCAATTGTATTTCATAGGCCAATTCCATTACGCTCGGTCATTGATTCGTTTTTAATGCTTGTGCATGTTGCCTATGATGAAGATGATCTATATTTACACGTACATTTACCCTCTAATAAACAAGGCCGCCTAAAGGCGGTCTTCAGATTTTAAATAGTTTTTGACTAAATAACAATATTTGATTAAACAAGTTGTATTATATCCATAGAAAACTTAACTATCTACTTTTTTGCCTTCAAACTTTTTTTTTATAAGGAACGGTTTTCAAGCGAGAACCATGTAAAGTGAAAATTTAGAAAGTTTTAAAAAATTAACTTTTTAAAACAGAAAAAATATTTGAAAAATTTAAAAAAATACATTTACGATCTGGCGTACACTACCGATAATAACAAAGCTAGTTTAAAGTCTCTAATTGTAAAATCAGTTAAAAAATTTTCTCCAGGACTCACAGAATAACGCCAAGATACGTTTTACAAATATCTCTCTAACTCAAAAACTAGCCAACAGATTTTCTTAAAATTAAACACAGATTATATACTTAGAGGTACTAATTTCGTCAAAATTTATTGATGTTTAGTGCCAAATTCGGCAAATTTCGTAATTTCCAAAAATCGAAAATCGCCATAACTTTTGATATAAAATCAATTGATCAACAATTTTCGGTACGTAATTTTATTTTATTGATAGTATTATTTACAAGCAAAAACAGAAATAATTTGACCACTGGGTTTCAAGATACGTATTCAATCTTTGTTGTGCTATATCGCTTAAATTTTTTTTTTTTTTAATATATTTGTATTTATTGAATCTTTCTCTTAAAGAAAATAACAATAATTTTTCAAATCTTAAATACTACCTTATACTAATTGTACCAGACCAATGCCAGTTTCCAACTAAATGGTTTTAGATTTTATCATACATCATTCCAATGCCAGGTCTAGCGTGTCTTTTCTCTTCAGACGTTTATGACCATCGCTAGAAAGTATGCTGCGGGCTAGGGGATTTGGATGCTCAATAAGTTTGTTTACTTATTTTAAACTGATTTTTCTTGCCTCTTCGAGAACAGTGGGGATGTTGAGATCCTTGTGGAGGTTTGAATTTTTGAAATACCAAGGGGCACCAGTTATAATTCTTAGAATCTTAGATTGTCTTCTCTGGAGTTTTTCGATATTTGAAGCAGAAGGTGTTCCCCACAGTTGGATACCGTAGGACCAAATTGGTTTAATTACTACGTTGTAAATAAGAACTTTGTATTCTAGACTAAGAGTGGATCTCGAGTTTATAAGCCACATCAATTGAGATGTCTTCAATTTTATTTGAATTAATTTGGATTCGATATGTTTACTCCAAGTTAGTCGACGATCAAGGTAAATTCCTAAGTATTTTACGTGATTTTGTTGAGCTACTAATACGTTGTTAATTTTGATGGGGCTGCAATTTTCCTTTCGTAGAGTAAAGGTTACATGAGCACACTTAAATGGATTAATCCTTATTTTCCAGTTTTCGAGCCATTTTTCTAGTTCAGATATGTGGGCTTGAAGATGATTAGATGAAGTTGTGGGACTAGAGTGTTTGCTGATAATCGCTGTATCATCAGCAAATGTGAACGTTTTCGTTAGGCTATGGGTGGGCATGTCTGCAGTGTACAATAGGTATAGAAAGGGGCCTAATATACTACCATGTGGAACGACTGCACTTATTAATCGCGTACTTGAGAAGTTTTCTTTCACCTTGGGAGATATCGATAAATAGAGCAGAACAGTAGAGTTTTGATTCAAATGTTTCCCTTATAATGTTGACAATTCGATGCACTTGTTCTATTGTACTATAGCTTTTTCAAAAACCGAACTGATGCTGAGGTATAATACCATGATCGTTAGTATAAGGTATAATAACATTAAGGAGTAGTTTTTCGTACACTTTTGATAATATTGACAGCAGGCTGATTGGTATATATGATGATGTTTGCGTAATGTTTTTGCCGGGTTTTGGGATCATAATTATTTGTGACTGTTTCCAGTTTAGGGGAAAGTGCCCTAATCTATTTATGGCGTTAAATATAAACATCAGTGTTCTAACTGCACATTCGGGAAGTTATCGCTTAAATAAAGCGATAAATTAAAATTTTAATATTTGTTCCATAATAGATTTTCAAAGCCAAATATATGGTTTAAATATTATTGTAATCAGAAGAAAGACCATTAGATGGTTAAAGACGAAAATATAAACGAAAAAAGGAGCAAAACAAAACTAAAATAAATGAAAATAAAAAGAATAAAGAATCTTTTCACGCCAACATGCAAACAACGAAATCTAAACAAAATTTTTGATAAAACATTTGTAATAAACTACGAGTACGCATAAGTTTAGTTCATTTGAATATGACCCAAAGAAATTGTACTCGTATTTGCCGAGTACAATTTCTTCTGATTTCAATTCTATTGTTCCTTATGTCTTACTATTTATTTGCAAAATTTTTTGTCAGTATTTGAATTTGAGAAAAAAGTTTCAGGACTCGCGAAAAACATGAAAAATTCAGTATCGCAATTTTAGATTTATGTCGGAAACTGTTAAGGCGATACTTGTACAATGAACCAATTCGGAGACTACAAGATCTGACGTTGGAAATGGTTAAACGCATTTAATAGAAATAGTACTACACTAAAAAAAAAAAAAAAATTAAAAAGTCAAAAAATTTTGGTGTTTCAGCAAAATAGTTTTTAATTTAAGCAAAAGTGGTTTACAAAAAAAAATAAAATAGTAATTTCAGCAAACGTTTTGCTAACACTTAGTCGATTGCAAATGAAAAAATCCTTGCTAAAATCAATAAAACTTTGCTGAATATTAGTAGACTGAAAAAAAAACTCAAAAAATTTGTAGAAAAATTATACTTTAGTTAATTTATTCGCTGAAAAATAAAGTCTAAAAAGTTCATCTTTGTGATTCTTTCGAACTTTATTTGGGAAACTTCGTAAACTACAAAAATGCCCAGACTTCCACATTAGTGGACAATTCTAAAGTAACAAAAAAGGACTGAAAAAGAATTTATAAGCATTTTGTTTATACATTCACATTTTATCTTTATCTTCATTGAAATTAATTAATTAATTTAGTGCTAAAAAAATATAACTAAAACTTTTGCTGAACCAAACAATTTCAGCAAAAGAGTTGCTGAAAACTAGTATACTTGATATACAAGACGTTTTACTAATTTTTCTACTAACTTATTTTTTTATGTGGTATAGGACTTTATGTTACTATCAAGAATACTCTACAAAGACCCCCTTTTTGTTAGACCTGATAATATATTTCACTATTTTTGAATTGAAATTTCCTTCCCGGAAATCGATTTGCTTCCCGGAATATGACTCAAAATTTACTGTGACCCCAAATTTACTTTTTTGTGAATTTCATTTGGTATTTTATTTTTTGAATTTCAAATTATATTTTTTGAATTCATCTGAAATTTTTTTGAACTGCAATTGTTCTTTTTTGAATTTTATTTCACATGTTACTTTTTGTCTAATTTGACACACAGCTACACAGAGAGAATTTTCTTGGGCGAATTTTAATGAAAATTTTCATTAAACTAATGAAGTTTTCCTACAAGGCGAATGAGAAATTTCTTAAATTTTATGAAAAAGCTATGAAACTATTTTTAAGGAAACTTTTTCATTTTATTGTAAATAAATGATATGGAATTTTTCAGAATAATTTACCGAAAACTACATTAATTCAATAAAAAATTTCAATGAAGGAAATCCAGCGAAACTTCATGGAAAATTAAAACTTTTTCATTTTGACAATTATTTTAATTTTTGCATTAAAAAAATACAAAAATTGTTTTACGGACTTTCTGTATTTTCATATATGTAGTCAGAATATTTTTCTACCTCAAGTCCAAATTCTAATATTATAGTCATATTCGATTTTATTTGTTGATAATTTTCATGACAGACAATACAATTGTTTCGTGGGCATCACCCCAACTTATAAGTTGTCCGAAATAAGAAAATGGTGATTGGAATACACAAACCGAGACATTACATAAGGTAAAAAAATTTAGTGGGATGAGAATTTTGTACTTTTGTGTATGAACTGCCCGATTTGGTAAAACCATTCATAAATCAACACTTTTGGAAGCATTTACATAAAAGTACCCTTTGGGTACTATTTATATGTATGTTTGTGTGTGTCCGTTGTCAATAACATTTGTAAAAACAACGAGACGTACACTCACAATATATTTTCCATAAACGATTTTTGGAAGTAATTCTGAACAACTTCAAAAATTCACTTCTTTCATTGCTTCTAAAGTATCCGTTAGTATATTTTTACAGTGTTTTTAGAATTACTTCTGAACAACTTCCAAAAAATCACTTCAGTATTGTGATTTTGATATCATTTGGTATTTCTAACAGATGATCGCGGGTTCGATTTTTTATTTTATTATTTTTTTTTTAATATTTATAATTAATTTGTTTATATTCAATATTTTTTAATTTTTCCATTTTTAAATATATATATTAGGGTGTTAATGAATCATTTTGACTATATTAAATGAATAAATGGAATAAAAAATAATTTTTTTTCGAAATATCGGATTTTGGGAATTTTTAATAGTAATACATTTTTTTCCAAAATGGGTAATTTTTGTCCAACTTTCGGCACGGGTTATCGTTTTCCAAAAAAAAAAATCGGACCATCGGGACCATTTCCAATAAAACTGGGGTGGTGTAATGTATGAAAATCGACAAATCGCTATTTTAAGGGACAGTCTTAAGTCTCTTTTTATGCGGATTTGAATTTATGCGGTTTTAAAATCGACTTGCTTTGCGTTTTTTAAAACTTTTACAATACTTTTTATTTAATTAAAAAAAAATTGTCTTATTTTTTAAAGGTTTTCTTAAAAGAAATAGATAAAACCAAAAAAAAAAAAGACAGAAATTTCGTTAGAAACAAAAATGGTAATTTTCGATCTCATAGAAAATAGTGAAAGATATGCCTCTATTGGAAAATATTTTAAACTTGGAGATCCTTCATTTAAAATGAATGAATCTCAAACAACAAAATCTGTTATTTCTGGCTCACAACTGAGTTTAACATTGTCATCGAATTCTCGGGAATACAACCGTATTCTCATTAATGCACATGTGTGGACATTTGTGGATGCATGTATGGAGATTTATGTATCCATGTATGGAAAAGCATTCATGTTTATGAACATGCACGAACATACATTAAACATTAAACCTGTATGTGGATTTTTAGCCGGGGTATTATTTTTTTGTTGATTTTTTCTTTTTTTCTACCGCATAAAAAATGACTTAAGTGTATATATAAAAATTATGGGAATTTATTTTTTATACACCTGTGAAAATAGTGCTGAAAACAATACTTATTTGGAGTTCTCCTTTTGCTCTGGTTTAATAAGTACTTTTTTTGAAGTGAATAAAGCACAATATCTCGCAATGAAAAACTGGTGTTTTCTTGTCAGTCAACTTTCATATCAAAGAATAGCTTAGCGGTAGAGAGCTAGACTAGCAATCATGAGTTCGATACCCGGTGGCGGCAATAAAAAACTTTTGTAAAATAAAAAAAAATTATATTATTTTTAACTTTTAATTGGTAAAAAAGAGCTTCCTTTGCACTCGTTCAAAAAGTACTGAAAACATTTTGAAGTTGTGGAGTACTCCTCTCTTATGACAACTCGATGTTGAAATCATTAGTGTTTATGTGAAAAAAGAATACATCTAGATCATCAATTTTAGTGATTTTTCTACTGCTTCGGATTCTCTTTAGTTTTTGAAAAACTAAAAGCTATATATAATTATATCGGCAAAGATATAGTGTCACAATTGACTCTAGGCATCGCAACAAATATATTCTCTTAAACTCGAGTTCGAGCAGTTAAAAGAGTTCCTGTTAGGGCAATCAATCGATTAATCGTTATTCGATTAATCGAACAAATTTTCTCAAAAATTGTTCGAATAATTTAAAATGTCCAAATTTCGAATAACAAATTCGAATAATTTCATACGATTAATCGATTAATCGCAATTGGTAGAAAATTACAAAAATATATTAAAAATATAAATTTTTAATAATGTAAGAGTGTTAAATCTCAAACGTTTTTTAAAAAATCGTGATAAATTTTTGCTGTAGGCTTGTACCTATCCGGATTTCATTCTGGCCTAAAAAATAATTTTGGGACGACCTTTTAGAATTTCTGGAAATATTTGTTAGCTTCAACTCAATGAGAATTTCATGTTTTCAAGATGAGCGTTAATAAACATCTTAAATCTCAAAGAAAAAATAAAAACAAAATAATATTATCACAGTTTGCTTTGTCATCTTCCAAATTACTACTCTGTTGTTGTGAATTTTCTAATCAAGTAGTGGTATCTATTTACGTATATTAAAATTTTAATTATTTTTTCCGTCTTTTTAAAAGTTGATATTAAACGAAAGCATTAATAATTATTGTAATTAGTGATTATTAGAATTATTAATTATAATTAATGCTCAATTTAATAAATCTTGTTTAGTGACCACTCTGAAATAATAAAATAAAATAAAGGGATCGAGGTACGGAAACATAGAGGGAAAACAATTCTCAAAGGAATTCCTCTCTACATTTACGTTTTTTATGTATTCAATGCATACGAACGCGATTAATGTACGGGGGTCTTAAACTCTTCTTTAACTCATTGCGGTGTGGTTCTCTCCGACTTGGCTAATCTTTTAATATGTGAAAGAGAGGACAGAAAAAATTAAAATATTGACAAAATCTGATATCAATTATTACATTGTTTTTTATTTTAATGAATTTCAGAAGAGTTAGTGAATTTGTTTTTGTTCCTTTTTTAAATAAAATTATTAAAAACCCAACAAGTGTTTGTATATTACTTTACAGAAATTTTTTTCGATTAACCGGTTAAAAAAAACCGAATAATTATTTGCACTATTAATCGATTAAAATAAAAAGCCGATTAATTGAATACCCTAGTTCTTGCCCTCAACGTAGAGAAGTCATCGGGGCCCGTACTGGTGCTGAAACAGTGCTCTTCGACGGTTGAGCCAATCCCTAAAAGGGCTAATAACCCTGAAAATTACCGCCCGATCGCAATATGTTCTGCGCTCTCAAAGGTGATGGAGAGTTGTGAATTATCTAGACTCCAACTCACTTCTTAATGACCGACAGTATGGCTCCCGTAGAAATCGTTCTACGGGAAACCTGTTAGCGTTCCTCTCGGAGCGTTGGAGTCGGTCCTTTCACCGTTTTGGTGAGTGCAAAGCGGTTGCTCTGGTTATTTCAAAAGCATTTGATCATGTATGGCACGGGGCGCTTGTATCAAAGCTTATTGCCTTTGGTGTGGGTAATGACTTCGCTCGTTTTATTTCGAGCTTTCTCAGAGACCGCACTAGTAGTAGTAGTAGTATTCTTTATTTTCATAATGCAGCAATATATATATTACAAAAATCAATAATTTGTATTCAAACCAATTTGTATTCGACCATGACTTGATGTCGTCGGTCGGCAAATCTTAAATAAATTACGTGCTGTGCAAAAATATTACAAATTTTTAATAATTAAATTCATGTATAAGCATATTTCTATAATTTATACAGTGTTTTATAAAATTAGCTAACGCCTTCCATTATATTATTTTACCATCAAGTGTTTTCAAAACTTCTTCTTCTTCTTCAAGCTGAACAACGGCCCAAAAAATGTACTAAATTCTCTTCTTCGAACATATTGCAAATTGAGCATAAAATCGATATATCATCCTGATTATTCTGATATCTGGTGGCATTTAGTTTTATTAGATCACACCTCATCTTAAAAGTCCACATTATATCATCTCGACTGCTGACTTCGTGTTGTTATAGATGGGTTGTCATCCGACAAGTTTTAGCTTAATTCAGGGGTACAGCAGGGTTCTGTTCTTTCTCCTTCCCTATTTCTTATCTTTCTCAATGATCAGATTATGAATGACACACTAAATCCGTTTACGATTCAAAACCCTTTCAACGAACTATTTTTATTCACGATCTCATTTAGTAAAATCATATGATGCCAATAAAATATCTTAAAAGTAGATTTTGTAACAGTTTTTTCGCTCTCCTGAAAATATATTAAAAAACACATGTGGCATTTTTCAGGCCGGTCGACGATATGCTTTCTCATTCTGAATATGCACACAGGGAAAAAATATGTCATTTTCCAACTGAAATTCGTTACATCTACTAAAATAAGTTGGTGCAACTGAATATTGGTTATCACAACCAAATTTGGTATATACAGTTGAATTTTAGTTGCAATACCCAAAATATTTAGGACTCACATTCCAATATGGTTTTACCAACCGAATTTATTGGTTGTAGCAACCAAAATAGGCTTAGCAATTCGGTTGGCAATTTTTTTTCCTGTGTGTGGGGGTAAGCACATCTGATACTACTGATATCTTTAAAATATACTACGAAATAACGTAAAATACCGTTAACCTTAACATAGCCTAACGAAATTATTTAAAATACCATCAACCTTAAAATACCCTAACGAAATAACTTTAAATACCGTTAACCCTAAAGTAACTTAACGATATAACTTAAAATACCGATAACCTTAAAATAACTATTGAAATAACGTTATCACTAACTTTATGAAACGGATACCAACCCTGGTACATATGTGTGATATCGATATTGAGGATTCGGATACTCTTGATGTTCTGGGCATGAAAATTCAGTGTGATGTCCGATGGAATAAGCATGTTTTTCAGGTGTCGAAAGATGCTATCAAGTGTCTAGGTTTTTTACGTCGGTGCAAGAAGTACTTCACTCCATACGATTTACTCACTATTTATACACTGATACAAATAAGTCCGTAAACATAGCAGAAAAAGTTACTAAAAATTAGTTAAAAATGATGCAGAAAAAACTGCTAATATTAGCAGAATCAGTTTGCTAAATATTAATGAAATGAAAACAGCAAAAAAAACTGTTAAATTTACAGAATTTTAGTAATATTTGAGCTAAATTGTTGTTAATTGCAAATAACAATTTAACTTGCTGAAATCAGCAAAAAAATTGCTAAATAATGTCAGAATGAAAATAGCAAAAAAAAAAAACTGTTAAATCTACAAAATTTTTGCTAAAATTTTCTGAAATCAACAAAACTTTTGCAGATTACTAGTGGACTGGAAAGAGGTAAAAAAGGAGCAAATGAAATGAAAATTAATAAATAAAAAATAAATGTGTATTTAAAAACATACTTGGGACCAGTTTATTGAATGTGTTAATTAATTGAAATTTTTCAATTGGCATTGTTCAATGTCTAAATGCCCATTTATAATTGATGAAAGAAGTATTTGTTTTCATGTTTTAATAAAAGAATAAATTAAGAAAAAAAATTAAAAATTCGCGTATTTTTTTAAATTACAAAGCCTTTTTCTCAATTATGTGTACATTTCATTACCATTGTTTTCATTAATGCAAATTGAAAACAATTTCATTGGCATTGAATGGTGATGAAATTTGTTGGCATTGACATTGATATAAAGTAATGCCAATTATATTTCAATGCCAATGAAAATTTCCCAAGAATGATTTTTTGTAAAAGTGGTAATATTTATAGACAATAATATGTTAACCATAACAAAATGTATTTCAGAGACCCTTCTTTTGATTTTCATTGTTTGTTGATCGGATATGTACTTCCGAATTTATTTGAGTTTCCATTTTCACCTGTAAAGCTCCACCCACAGGAAAGAAGGTGTGGCCGATTAAAAATATCGTATTCTTTAAATAAGCTTAAAAACTAAAATATTGGGGAAACAAATTAGGGTCATCCCCGTAAACTCCACTTGCTCCCCAGAGATACTTTTAATCACAATTTTCATATTAAAATGGTTCGTCCAAAATAAACCTTGATCTTTGAAAATTAATGTATTACGATAAATAGAAACTTTTCTCATAAATTTTAATAATTTAGATATTTTATGAGTAGGACAAATTTTCAACCATTTCATTTAGCTTTATTTAAAACCTTTTTGCTTTATTTTTGGCGAGTTAAAAATATGCAGTAATTTTTATGAGTCATTTAACATTCTGTTTATAAGCGCTCCAAAATTGGTGGTTTAGTTTACAGAAAATTTGTAAAATTAGCAAATTTTCTGTTAAAAATTAGTAACTAAAATTCAGCAAAATACTGTAAAGTTAGCAAATTTATTGTTAAAAATTAGTAACTAAATTCAGCAAAAAAAAAATAGCAAAAAAATTTGTAAGTTAGTAATGTGGAGGTAGCAAAAAAATTAACTAAAAATTAAATTTTAACTAAAAATTAGTTAAAAATTCGTTAAGTTGAAGTACTAACAGTTTTATTAAATTTTCTACAAACTTTTTTCTATGAGTGTACCACCTATATCCGACCGAAGATGGAATACAACTCTCATATATGGGCAGGAGCTACGAACCGTGTGCAAAGGAAGGCGTCGGCGCTTATCATTGACAGTAGGGTATCCAGCTCTATTGGCTCATTGGAGCATCGTCGGAATGTGGGTTGTGTGACCCTGTTCTATCGATATTATCATGGGAAGTGCTCTTCTGAAATAAGTGAACTTATCCCCAAATCTCAAGTTTTTATTCGTAATACTCGCTTATCAATTAGAGCCCATCCGTTTGTAGTCGATTGTCCAGTGGATCGCACCGCGCATTACAGAGGGAATTCGTTTATCAGTGGGAATAAACTCCCCGCAGAGGTCTTCCCTGTTACTTACAATGTAGAGAAATTTAAATCAAATATTTACAAACACTACTCCCTCTTTCCTCCTCCCCATAACCTATTTTCCTAATACCAGCACAATGCACTGTGGTAGCAGGCAGCATTCCCTGATGAAACAACATGAAAAAAAATGAAAAAAAAACTAATCGAACTTCCGATCAGTTGTCACAACCAGCGCTGCCAACTTTGACGATTTGTCTCCATTTTGACGATTTTTGAAGCAAAATTTGGGCAAATGACGATTGACGATATTTCAAAATTTCATATATGAAAAATGACGATTTGTTAAAATAGCATGATTTTTTGTTAAAAAATTGCATTTTTATTAAAAACTACATAAATAAAAATATTCAAAATAATTTTTTACGCTATGTGATATAGAAGAAAAAAATAATGTACACGTATTTTTTAGGGTCAGACTGACACAATTTTCCGTTTTTTAATTTATTTCTTATAATTTCAAAGTCAAATTGGTTAACAATTGTAAGCTTTTTTGGAGACATATCTATAGGTATACAAAATATACCCGAAGAGTTCCAATTTTTTATATTCAGTTATTATTTTTTTCGAATAGGATATTTGTATGAGAAATTGTTGTTGGTTTTATCTCAAATGTACACATAATTATCTCTATTCAATTTTGTATAGGGGGTGTCGATATTCGTTGTCGTTCCATAGATCCTTTTTCAACATTTCAAATAAGTGGCAACCCTGGACTCACAATAAGGGTATTTAATGTTTGTGTTCTCCAGTACCTTAACTGTGTGTATAAACATATCCAAATTTCGTGAATTTCAGACATATTTTCATAGAAAAATAGGTTAGTTTTTGATTCAACTTTTTAACTCTTAAATTTTTTCCTATCATATATCTGAATTTTATTAAATTTGGATACCTTTATCGTTAGGTAAGGTTTTCCCTGGTTATTTTCTGTGTATATTATTATAATTATAAAAACTGGGTTTTTGGTAAACTTATTCTTTTTTTTTGTTGATATATAAGGGACTTTTGGATTGACGATTTTTTGAAGATTTCTCATTCCTAAAATGACGATTTTGACGATTTTTTCTCCTAAAATTGACGATTTTTCAACAAAATGGGTTGGCAGCACTGGTCACAACACATCTGTTTTCTCTGTATACAAGTTCAAAGTTTTTACACCTCCTTAATATTTCATTCATTAAGTCCAATCAGTTCCCTACATCGCTTAACGATTTCATTTAACTTTTTTTTCCAAAACAAAAAAATTTGGTTAATAGTATTAAATGTCCTCTAAAGGAATATGAACACCAAAAAAGAGAAGAATGAATACAGCTCTTTCATGAGACTTTTGGGAATTTATTTAATGTTTAAAATCACATTGCCATTGTGATTCCATTGTTGTCCACTTAATTGGTTTCTTTTGTTGGCACTTTTTAACATGACACTGGAATAGCCAAAAAAGCAAACATTCATACGTACATATTTATTTGTATACTTTTTAAAATACCTTAATTTTTGTGTTACTTTTAAATGGGGAGCAAAAGTAAAATGCCATTAGGTAAATGAATTTTAATTTAGCCTTAAAAACAATATTTTAAATTTATGATTATTAATGAGAGGTAGGCAAGATATCTGAATAACGGTATATTTGTCCAAAAAGAGATGCTCCTAATTCAACATGTATTGACAGAAGTAATTCTAGCTCTATATCCAATATATGATGACAGCAAATATCTCCAAAATACCGTTACCGGTTCAAACCCATTTCAACTCACTACCTTTATCCTTAAAATACAGTTACCTAAATAAATGAAATATCGATACACTTAAAATAACGTTACTCTTTTTTCTAATTCTCTGGTGTAATTGCGCGTAGTTATTGAGTTCATTAGGTTGATAAATTTGTTTTGTTTTATGTAATTTTATTTGCTTGTTTTTTTTTGAAAAAAAAAATTTGGCTACATGAAATAACCCCCCACGAAATAACTCCCCAAAATGAAAATGAAATAAATCCCCAAACGTTTGTACAGAAAACAACAACAATTGTAATTGGGGAGTTATTTCGTTTTTTTGGGGATTTATTTCGTATTTCATTTTCTCTAAAATTAGATAGAATTATTACACGCATATACAATTTTTTACGAAAACAGTAAAATTACACCGTGGAGTAAATATCAATTACAGTGAATCTAAAAATTGTTCCTAGAACTACGTTTCATGTGGTAAAACGTAGAACAATTTTATTAAAAAATAAGTGTATAAAACCATTATTTAATATAATTTAATTTAAAAATACAGAATGGATAATAGTTTTGGTGAAGGAAAAAATTTTCGGATTTTTCATAACTAACTGATCTACCCTCAGCCAATTTATAGCTAACGAATGAAAAGTTCTTTATCATAAATCGGTTGGAAATCAAAATTTCGCGTAAAATTTTTATTTCCAGCCGATCGCGCTCCAAAAATATATAGCCAACGATTTAATAGTTTTGGCATGGTTCGCACGAATTTTTCATTTCCAATCGATTTACACTCAACCAAAATGTTTTTCTCTACCAAAACCTTGCCAAAACTATTAAATCGTTGGCTATAAATAGTTGAATCCAACAATGTATATAGTTTTTCATTTCCAAACGATTTACACTCAATCAAACTTTTTTCCGCATCAAAACCATACCAAAAATATTAGTTGGCTACACATTGTTAGCATATTTAAAGAAGAATCTTTGGATGAATAGTTATCAGATGAGGAACAGAAACTGAACGAATTTTCAGTTTTTGAAGCCATGTATGCAATCTTGAATTCCTCTAGTTTATCTTATTGTAGCGATATATTTAAAGACTCCAGCAGATATGTGCATATTTAACATACATAAATATATTTTAAAATGGGGACTTATTTCATCTTGAAAATGGGGCTTTATTTCATTATGAAATAAACCCCCAAAAATGGGGAGTTATTTAATTTTTGTTTGGGGTCTTATTTCACTTCTGTGGCGGTTTATTTCATTACGAAAATTGGGGCATTATTTCATAATGAAATAAGTCTCCAATTTTGGGGCATCATTTCAGTTTCGTTTTGGGGAGTTATTTCGTGGGGGGTTATTTGATGGAGCCAAAAATTTATGCACCTAAATAAATGACTACCGTCTATCTCATTTAAATACCATTACCAAAATAACTGATTTATCTTTAAAAAACATAGCGAAATATAAAAAAACAGCGTTACTCTCAAAATAACGTTACCGAAATAATCCAAGGTTTGCGTTCGATGAAATTAGTGCACGAATAAATTCAAATAACTTTTGAACTAGTTGACATAAACAAAAGAAACAAACGTTCTATTAACAGAAATCTTATTCATGTTTACATTTAATAAAAAAATTTTACACATTAGTGGTTTTTCATAAGAAATTTAATTTTTTCTGAAATTCCTCCCATTAAACTTTTAATAGTGTCTTCAGTCATTTTTTTGCTTGATGATAACCATTTTCTTGAAAATGTTTTAGTATTTTCAGGAACCTGTTTTGTGCCCTTCATGATCCTTTTTACTAGAGCCCAATATCTTTCGATGGGTCTGAGCTCTGGGCAGTTAGGTGGATTTGCATATCTGGGTACAAGTACCATATTTCGTTAAATAATCGAATTATTTTTTCACGCACTTCTATTTCACAGCTCATTTTAAAATTTGACATGAGGATTTGTAAAAAAAAAATTTGAATTTGAAAAAATTTACAAGTAATAATGCGTGCACTAGTATCATGGAACGCAATCCTTATACCATAATCTAAAATATTCCATAACCGATAACCGCATCGTTTCGGTTACCAACCATGTTCCAAAGTAAACTGGTTGTAGCAAGAAGCATATTATATAATTAGGCGATGCAATCACTATCGGCTCGGACATCGGACAGAAAATTATCACGTTATCAGAGAACATTATGGCGTTGTCTGACAAGGCCATAATTTTCTGTTCGATGTCCGATCCGATGTGCGATCCGATAGCGATTGTATATCCTAGTTATATATGCATGCTTCTTGTTTGTACTAACAACTTTAATGTTATGTTATGATTTTCCACAGAATTTAGCTGGACGAGTTTTAATAAAGTTTTCTTTACAACCCAGTGTAGAAAATCATTACCAGATATGTGGTTATGTAAGTACATACTTGGTAATGGTAACTACTTACTTTTGTTATTACATTTCTTATTACCTTTATATGGCGATGTCGCGAAAAATAATGAGTTGTCGTTACACACCAGCTTACGAAAAATCAAAAAATATATCGTTACCTATGTGCTTACCAGTACTGCCAAAAATAATGAGTCTAAAAATAGGTTTTCAAAAAAATAAATTACATAAAAAAAAATATTTTTTATTGTATTTTTTTTTTTAAATAAAATTTGCTGGTGCGGGAATCGAACCTGGGTCTACAGATTGCCAGTCAACAGCTCTACCATCTGAGCTATATCGACATGTAATATTTAATAGATAAAAACATAATTGACCTGCTGCACACAAGTAAGCTTACTCGCCAACATACAAAAAATCAAAAAATATGTGGTTACATATATCCTTACCAGTGTTTAAAAAATATTGAGTCTAAAAATAGATTTCAAAAAATTTTCAAAAAAATCTAATCATCACTGGTACTCCAAAAAATAATGATATGTCATTACCGTTTCTACACTGGGAAAGTAAATGAAAAATTTCTTACGAATCTAATTTCTACTGAAACTTTTTCATGGAGTGCATGAAACTTTTAATAAATAAAATGAAATTTCTCACATTTTATAAAAAATTTCATTAATTCCATGAAAAGTTTCATGCAGACAATTCTCTCAGTTTCTGATGAAATAACTTTTTGCTCGTCTTCGGTTATATGGGCGTGGTAATTCGGAAGCCAAGCGACTCATTGTTAGCAGAGGCACATCTACCAGACAACTGAAATGATCAAAGAATCTAATCATAAAAAACGTTTTTATTAAAAAAAAAAAATTCAACAGAATTTTCGGGGAAATTTTAAGGGTTTTCCAATTAAAAGCCCACAACAAAAGTTAAAAAATCTAATAATTTATTGATTTTCTATAAAAAGCTTCCCAGCAAAATATTGGTAATGACACCTCATTACTGTCTGCATTACCAAAAATGATATATCATTACCTTTTGCATTATTTTATAATATATAATATTTTATATTTATAATATAACTTCCTAATAACGACCTATTGTATTCATTGTTTCTAAATATAAAATAATGACTTACTCGTAATAGTTTAAATAAGTTCTTTTTACACAGTTAAATTTTATACATTTTTATTTATTATATGTAAATATGTTTTATGTTTAAATTTTTATGACGAGTCCTAAAATTACACACTAGAGAAAACTTAAATTTTTCTGAATGTATTTCCTTAAGCTAACATTATTTGCTTAACTCCTTATTTTTAAGAATCAAGTAAGCAATTGGATAACCACTTATAATTCAAATTTATAAGCATGTGTGTAAGCACTTATTATTCAAAATCTCATAACTACTTATTTCTCATTTTTTCGTAAGCGAGCGGGTAAGCGTGACTACTTATAAAAACGACCACGCCAAACAAAAATAATGAGTTTAGACGCCAAAAAAGAAGTTGTGCGGAGCTATGAATTTCTATTATATAACCACTTATTTGGTAATGAAAGATTTTGCTGGGTTGTTAGTCTATTATTTTTTTTATAGGAAAAAGTAATCCTAATCATGGAACCAATGTTGTATAAGATAAACTTTCTTCTTGCTAGAACGTTTTTCTATAGGAACAATCGAACAAATTATTTTTATTAAATTTTACAAAAAAAAAAAAAAAATCGTCAAGTCTGAAATTTGTTTTGGTACGCCACACAGTGTGTCCAAAAGCACTTTTTGAGCAAATAACATTTCAGGCCACAATTCTCAACCTGTGTTTAAAATGGTTTTTTTTTTGTATTTGAGTTTACAAAATTCCGCACTTATCTGCCAGGGCCGTTTTTTGAATTTCAATTTTGAAACTTAATACGCTGTGCCGAATTTTAATTTTTTATGCTAAAATTGAAATCTTTAAATGATTAAATGATTTACTCGAAAAATCTTAAGTTTACATTTTAATAATTTCCTGGCAAGAGTTTTGAGTACACTCATAGAAAAAAGTTTGTAGAAAAGTTAGTAAAACTGTTAGTACTTCAATTTTTAGTTAAAATTTAATTTTTAGTTAATTTTTTTGCTACCTCCACATTACTAACTTACAAATTTTTTTGCTATTTTTTTTGCTGAATTTAGTTACTAATTTTGAAAAATAAATTTGCTAACTTTACAGTATTTTGCTGAATTTAAGTTACTAATTTTTAACAGAAGATTTGCTAATTTTACAAATTTTTTGTAAACTAAACCATCAATTTTGGAGCGCTTATAAACAGAATGTTAAATGACTCATAAAAATTACTGCATATTTTTAACTCGCCAAAAATAAAGCAAAAAGGTTTTAAATAAAGCTAAATGAAATGGTTAAAAATTTGTCCTACTCATAAAATATCTAAATTATTAAAATTTATGAGGAAAGTTTCTATTTATCGTAATACATTAATTTTCAAAGATCAAGGTTTATTTTGGACGAACCATTTTAATATGAAAATTGTGATTAAAAGTATCTCTGGGGAGCAAGTGGAGTTTACGGGGATGACCCTAATTTGTTTCCCCCAATATTGTAGTTTTTAAGCTTATTTAAAGAATACGATATTTTTAATCGGCCACACCTTCTTTCCTGTGGGTGGAGCTTTACAGGTGAAAATGGAAACTCAAATAAATTCGGAAGTACATATCCGACCAGCAAACAATGAAAATCAAAAGAAGAGTCTCTGAAATACATTTTGTTATGGTTAACATATTATTGTCTATAAATATTACCACTTTTACAAAAATTCATTCTTGGGAAATTTTCATTGGCATTGAAATATAATTGGCATTACTTTATCTCAATGTCAATGCCAAAAAATTTCATCACCATTCAATGCCAATGAAATTTTTTTCAATTTGCATTGATGAAAACAATGGTAATGAAATGTACACATAATTGAAGAAAAAGCATTGTAATATAAAAAAAATATAAGAAATACGCGAATTTTTAATTTTTTTTCTTAATTTATTCTTTTATTAAAACATGAAAATAAATACTTCTTTCATCAATTATAAATGGGCATTTAGGCATTGAACAATGTCAATTGAAAAAAATTTCAATTAATTGACACATTCAATAAACTGGTCCCAAGTATGTTTTTAAATACACATTTATTTTTTATTTATTCATTTCATTTGCTCCTTTTTTACCTTTTTCCAGTCCACTAGTAATCTGCAAAAATTTGGTTGATTTCAAAAAATTTTAGCAAACATTTTGTAGATTTAACAGTTTTTTTTTTGCTATTTTCATTTTACTATTATTTAGCAATTTTTTTGCTGATTTTAGCAAGTTAAATTGTTATTTGCAATTAACAAAAATTTAGCTCAAATATTATTAAAATTCTGTAAATTTAACAGTTTTTTTTTGCTATTTTTATTATACTATTATTCAGCAAATTTTTTTGCTAATTTTAGCAGGTTAAATTGTTATTTGCAATTAACAACAATTTAACTCAAATATTACTAAAATTCTGTAAATTTAACAGTTTTTTTTGCTGTTTTCATTTCATTAATATTTAGCAAACTGATTCTGCTAATATTAGCAATTTTTTTTGCAGCATCATTTCTAACTAATTTTTAGTAACTTTTTCTGCTATTTTTACGGACTCATTTGTATGAGTGTATCACATAATATACTTGCATTTTTAAGACAACTAAATAACTTTCCAAAACACCCTTGTCTTTGGCTGGTGCCGAAATTAGCGGCAACCGAATCATTTGATTGCTTCAATCGAAAATTCGGTTGTCACAACTCTAATTCTGTTGCCCCAACTGAAATATGGTTATTTTCGGCTGCTGTCAAACTTGTTGGGACAATAATTTTTTTGTGGTTGTGCAAAGAGGATGCAAACTGCTAAATTGATTGTATATTGGTAAAATTTTTACCATTAACAAATATTTTTTTTGTT
Source organism: Leucophora obtusa (assembly GCA_949987735.1). NCBI lineage: Eukaryota > Metazoa > Arthropoda > Insecta > Diptera > Anthomyiidae > Leucophora > Leucophora obtusa. The sequence continues at coordinate 367,509,132 of OX465295.1, forward strand.
GTTTTCGTCAAGTCAATTTTATTTCATTTCGGTTCTGTTTCTCCTCAATATTCGTGAAAACAAACATTGTTTGTTTTTTTTTTGCCCACAGTCAGTAATATGCTGCCGCTTAGCATCACCAAACAAATTGCTAAGAATTCGAAAGCCATGTCGCCTTTGACTCCACCAAATGCTATTGTGTTGTTATTGTGGTAAAGTTGTTTAGCGTTGCGCTCGATTGCATTGGATGAAATCTCTTACAACGAATTTTGGTTAGTTTTAGTGATGCCAAGCTTAATGATAGAAAATCGTTGAAAAGGCGATATTAAACGACTGAAATGATTATCAAGTAAAATAATAGACCTCAATAAATTTTTTATTGCTTTCAAATAATGCATGAGTCATTGACCTCTAATGCAAATACTAATGCACGCAGAAAAAAGATATGGTTTCAATACGGCCACGGATACAAAATTATGCTCCCTTCTGCCATACTTGGTTTTTGCAATCAATTAGTTAATGTACACTCATACAAATAAGTCCGTAAAAATAGCAGATAAAGTTACTAAAAATTAGTTAAAAATTATGCTGCAAAAAAAACTGCTAATATTAGCAGAATCAGTTTGCTAAATATTAATAAAATGAAAACAGCAAAAAAAACTGTTAAGTTTACAGAATTTTAGTAATATTTGAGCTAAATTGTTGTTAATTGCAAATAACAATTTAATCTGCTAAAATTAGCAAAAAAAACTTGCTGAATAGTAGTTTAATAAAAATAGCAAAAAAAACTGTTAAATTTAAAGAATTTTAGTAATATTTGAGCTAAATTTTTCTTAATTGCAAATAACAATTTAACTTGCTGAAATCAGCAAAAAAATTGCTATAATAATAGAATGAAAATAGCAAAAAAAATGTTAAATCTACAAAATTTTTGCTAAAATTTTCTGAAATCAACAAAACTTTGGCAGATTACTAGTGGACTGGAAAAAGGTAAAAAAGGAGCAAATGAAATGAAAATGAATAAATAAAAAATAAATGTGTATATGTGACGCGCAAAATAGAAAGGGACCTAAGGATAAAAACCGGTTTTGTTCAGGAGGGCATGGGATCGGTCTCATTCGATGCTCAGATGTTGTCCACATCAAAAAAAAAAATTGATTTTTTTACCCTTAGGTCCCTTTCTCTATGCGCTGTCACATATAAAAACATACTTGGGACCAGTTTATTGAATGTGTCAATTAATTTAAATTTTTTCAATTGGCATTGTTCAATGCCTAAATGCCCATTTATAATTGAAGAAGTATTTTTTTCGTGTTTTAATAAAAGAATAAATTAAGAAAAAAAAAAAAAAATTAAAAATTCGCGTATTTCTTATATTTTTTTATATTACAATGCCTTTTCTTCAATTATGTGTACATTTCATTACCATTGTTTTCATCAATGCAAATTGAAAAAAATTTCATTGGCATTGAATGGTGATGAAATTTGTTGGCATTGACATTGAGATAAAGTAATGCGAATTATATTTCAATGCCAATGAAAATTTCCCAAGAATGATTTTTTGTAAAAGTGGTAATATTTATAGACAATAATATGTTAACCATAACAACCCAGTCAGAAATCGCCAGTCAGAAATCGCCAGTGGTACAAAAAATCAAGCACTGGGTAACCACGGTGTTAAAAATAAATGACTGGCAGAACACTCATTTGGGACGCTTTGCCAGCGTTTGCAAAAAGCGTTTTGCCAGTATTTGTTTTACAAAAATTTCGGGGGTTTATAAAAAAAACACTGACATAGAATTGGCTTAGAGTGATATGCCAGGGTTTGCAACCAGTGGTTATCCAATGCTACCTAGCCAATGCTACCAGTGGTATAAAAATCAATTCACTGGTAGACCAATGATTTTATAAAATTTTTTTTTTGATTTTTTTTAATTTAAAATTTTTGTTTTGTTGTATAAAATCAATTTTTTGTTTGTGGGAAAATTCCTTCAAGACCAACTTTTCTTTTGCCCTCCCAACGCTGGCATATTAGTTACAAAACATTGTTTGCCAGTACTAGCCTTTTGGCAGAGCCAGTAGTTGTCCAGCTATTATCACTCATTTATGTGTTTAGCCATCAAATATTATATGTTTCGTTAGCTCAGTGGGTAGAGCAATCGTCTGCCAATCTGACGCCCTGGGTTCAAATCACGGCAGGAACAAAAAAATACATATGAACTTTTTTTAAATTTTATTTTGGAAAATATATTTCCAGACCACCTATTTATTAGTTTTGCCAGTGTTTTGCCAACGGGAATGGGAAAGCACTTTTTGCCAGTACTTGTACCACCTGTTAAAGTGCTTTACCATCGCTTTCCCGTTTGTATTCTTCTGATTGGGAAAATGTATTTCAGAGACCCTTCTTTTGATTTTCATTGTTTGGTGATCGGATATGAACTTCCTAATTTATTTGAGTTTCCATTTTCACCTCTAAAGCTCCACCCACAGGAAAGAAGGTGTGGCCGATTAAAAATATCGTATTCTTTAAATAAGCTTAAAAAGTACAATATTGGGGGAAAAAAATTAGGGTCATCCCCCTGAACTCCACTTGCTCCCCAGAGATACTTTTAATCACAATTTTCATATTAAAATGGTTCGTCCAAAATAAACCTTGATCTTTGAAAATTAATGTATTACGATAAATAGAAACTTTTCTCATAAATTTTAATAATTAAGATATTTTATGAGTAGGGCGAATTTTCAACCATTTCAATTTAGCTTTATTTAAAAACTTTTTGCGTTATTTTTGGCGAGTTAAAAATGTGCAGTAATTTTTATGAGTCATTTAACATTCTGTTTATAAGCGCTCCAAAATTGGTGGTTTAGTTTACAAAAAATTTTTAAAATTAGCAAATCTTCTGTTAAAAATTAGTAACTAAAATTCAGCAAAATACTGTAAAGTTAGCAAATTTATTGTTAAAAATTAGTAACTAAATTCAGCAAAAAAAAATAGCAAAAAATTTGTAAGTTAGTAATGTGGAGGTAGCAAAAAAATTAACTAAAAATTAAATTTTAACTAATAATTAGTTAAAAATTTGTTAAGTTCAAGTACTAACAGTTTTACTAACTTTTCTACAAACTTTTTTCTATGAGTGTATTAATCATGCTTTACATCCAACTTGGAACGACGGGAATAAATATATATATATATTTGTATATATATATATATTTATATATATATACCCGGTGAAAAATGTTCATATACGCTCAAACATGTTCATATATGGTTTATGTTATGGACACATATGAACTAATATGGATTTTTTATGAACATATATGGATTTTATGTGAACATATATGGAAGTATATGTGATTCCATATATGGAAAAAATTTCATATACAGACATATATGGAAGCATCTGTTATTTCATATATGGAAATGGCACTCATATATGGACAAATATGAAAGTATATGTTATTCAATTTATGCAAAAGGGACTTGTATATGAACATATTTCGAATAATACATTTTTCCATATATGTAAAAGGAACCCATATTTGGATAAATATGGAATTATATTTAATGCCATGAATAAAAAAAGGAACATATGTAGCGCCTAATTTGAATGTCATACATAAATTTATATCTATCGTACAACCTTATAATAAAGGACAGCAACGTTCGCATGTATTCGCATATATTCCTCATTTTTCGGATCCATACATATATGGTTAAACCATAAATGTTCATATATGGACATTTTTCACCGGGTACCCATGTGAAAATCGAAATATATATGAGCATACATGATCATACATTGGCTCGTATGTGATCATGCATGGACATACATAGTAATATACGTACATGTATAGTTCAATGTATGACCATACATGATCTCATATATTTCCATATACCTTTGGATCCGAAATTTGAGGGTATATGGAGGTATATGGAGGTATATGGAGGTATATGGCCATATATGATCATATATGAGCATACATGAATCATATGTGAGCATATATGGTCATATATGAACATGTACGGTCATATACCCTCAAATTTCGGATCCAAAGATATATGGAAATATATGAGAGCATGTATGGTCATACATTGAACTATGCATTTACGTATATGACAATGTATGCCCATGCATGATCATATACAAGTCAATGTATGATCATGTGTGTTCATATATATTTCGATTTTCACATGGGTATATATATACAAATAATATCTTCGCCTCCCTATTAAAAAAAATTAATATGGTGCTTTATATGGTAATATATAACTTAATGTGATCCATATACCATTTCATCCGAAAAATGGCCCGATATAATTGTGTCAGTTGGGTATCACTTTTTATCTAATTGTATCAGTTTAGATCTTAACTGATTAGATTATATATTAAGCATATGAAATTTTATCTGATTTTTGACCTGATACAATTTTATGGGTTTATGTGGCATGGTATTAGTTTAGATCCAAATTGATACATTACTATACAAACTTATGTAGTTATATCTGGATTTTGACCTGATGCAATTAGATCTGCTTTAAGACTTTGATAGAATTATATGAGGCAAATGTAGTATACAAATATATTTTATTTATATAAAATTGTACCAACCACGATCTAAACAGATACCATTAGATATAAACCGCTAAAATTGTATCAGGTCAAAAATTGGATATAATTTTATCTGAATAATGTATAATTTTATTAGTTGAGATCTAAACTAATACAATTAGATAAAAACTGGTAAACAACTGATACAATTACATCGGGCCATTTTTCGGATGAAACAGTAAGGGTTTTCACAAGGGGTGTGCTACTTGTTGTATCGTTGTATCGTCCTAACAAAAAACAGAGTTGTTAAAAATTAAATTGAAAAAATACAACATTTGAGAATAGCACGATACAACATTTTTACGTATGTTTAATATCTTATGTTTGAGTGTGCTAACAGATAGAAAACTGAATAGAAAATCGTTGTTAAACACATATAAAAATTTTAACAACTCTGTTTTTTGTTAGGACGATACAACGATACAACAGATAGCACACCCCTTATGAACAACCTAAGTATATTTATACAGATATAACTTAATCGCATTTTATACGACTATATGTAACTGTTTTTACTCGGGCTATAATCATTTTATAGTTAAAATCTTACTCTTTTCGGTTATCATATTATTTTCTACTCTACAATAATGTTTTATCTGGTTAATGATATTCCTCTCTTTGAGTTTTTAGCGTTATCGATCAGTTAGCGTCATTCTTGTTTCAGATTTTATGAAAAGAAGTTTAAGTGTTTATTGTTATAAATTAATAAAAAGTGATAAAAAAAATGATTTATTTTTATAAGGAGTGTGACACTGCAAAAAAGTACAAATTTAAAAAAAAATTAAAAAGTGCACGAAATGATCATAATATATTCCTAATCATCACAAAATTGTCTACATTATCATAATATGATCACTTTGAATATATTATGAACTTTAGGAAAATATTGTGATCATTGGTATGATAATTTAGGATGTATTGTGAAATTGTATTTTTAACAATATTGTTTAAACGCTGATATCACATGTTTCCATAATTTATTTTTGTTTAAATGTAAGTGATAACTAATAATAATTTAAATTATTTAAATATTCAAATTAGTCATTGTATAAATAATGTACCATTTTGAATAAAACAAAACGTGCGTGGCTCATTAACTCAGCTTCTAGAGAATATTGTTGGGAAATACTGTAGGGATATTAGTACGATACAATACAATTTTATTTATAAAAATGTTAAATTTATGTGTTTTAGTTCCTTGACTAAGCCTGGCATCCCTGCATTGTAGTTTACTTGTATATCTGTGTGCGTGTTCTGAGGAATAGTTTGTATGTTTGTATGAATGAATGAATGAATGAATGAATGGTGACTAAGATGGCGCTTAAGGCACGTACGTGAAAAGATTTTTTAAGTCAACATCATATGATTGTTATTTTCATTGTTGTTTAGTCGAAATATTGCAATAGCCAAAGGAAATTTCTGAAAATTTGGTATTGTTGAAAATATATTTCGTCTGGTAACGAATTGTTAGTTAAAGCTTTTAGTGTCTTCCCGTCTTATTTTTGGCATGCATGTATTCTTCTCATCTCCATCATCACTGCAGAAAACCAACAAAAACGACTCTTCATAGCTTCAATCTAATTTAGTTTGCTCAGGTTGTTTTTGAAGGTAATTTTAAAATTTTGTTCGTTTCCTCTTTGTTTTTAGTAAAAATCGGTAAATATTACCCAAAAGCCAAGAGATGGTAAACTTAATTTACATTTTTAAGTTTGTGGTGCATTGAGTAACTAGTTGAACGAATATAATTGTATCATACCTACTGCATTTGGGCATAATATGCGTTTGTAATTTTCTTCCTTATTTGAAATACAGTTATATTTCAATACTGTAAACCATTTTATGTTGCACGCACAAACATTAGTATCTTCTACCTTATATAAATGGAGTATGCTCATAAGGGGTATAACCAAGAAGGGAGATGCAATCGCTATTGGATTTGCACATCCGACCCGACATTGGGCAAAATAAGTGCGTAAATGACGGTACGATGATGCCATGGTGGCACACACAAATATAAGGGAATTTTCGCAAAAAAAAAAAAAAATTTAAATGTTGGTGAACCTATTTCTGAAATTTTTACATTTTGTTTTCAGAAAGAGGGATACTAGATTTTTTGGAAAATGTTTTGGAACTCTTCTTAAATTGATCAGAGTTGTCTTAGAAAGTATAATATTAATATTATTCTAATATTAATACATCCATTTTATTATACATGTTAACAATTGAGACGTTTTTTTTTGGAATTAAGTGGGTTGCAAATTTTAGAAATAATATTAGTTTTATTTTATATATATATATATATTTCCATTAACTTTTTTGAATTAAGCAACACAAACTCGAAAACGGTCGGCTCCGTAACTCCAATGTTATTATTCTATTTCTTTATAGTTTTTCATTGTTTAATCCGATATGTGATTGCCGTTTGCAAAATTTTATTTTTAACAAGTTGTACCCCTAATGTATGTACATCTGAAAGATTTTTATTTAATTCTTTATTCTTTATTTTGTCTTTAGTTTTTTTTATTTCTTCTTTATTTTGTAATTTTCATATAATGCTCTTTTCTTTTACACTTTCTATTATTATTTGAGTACTGTCTGTTTATAAAAACAAGATTATTTTTTACTTTGAAATAATTTAATTAATTTACGCCCCAGCACCGATATAAAATTTGTGTATTTTACTCCAAAATGAAAGTAATATCTCCAGATTCAGTTCTATAACTTGTTATACAACTTTCGAATTTCGCTTCTCTTTAATTCGCTCTGAAACTTGTTCTATTCCAGCAAAATAAAAAATGAATCTCTTTTTATAGAACCTTTCTTAGAAAATAAATGGTAGTTTATGGTTGCAGCGATTTTTTCGCCATTTCCAAAGAATAGCGTTTTTGGCACAGTTGTAACACCAGCGTTTTGCCGTTTGTATTTTTCTGACTGGGAGGCATTCTATTTGTACAATACCATTTACATATATAATAAAAATACGCAGTGAAACTAGGCCGAAAATTTTATATTTTAGAACTTTATTTCATTTTAAACTTTAGGACACCCATACTTAATTCAATTTGCCAAATTTGACCATTTTTTCATATTTGTGTGTTTTATTCCGTTTTGTTGAGATTTTTAAATTTCCCAGCCAGCAATTTCGGAGCGCTCATAAATAATAAATAATGGCTCATAGAAATAATTATTGTTTTTTTTTGAAAACACTCTTTTTTTGTAGAAAATATGAACCCTCAGAAAACAATCCAAAAAGTTGTCTCTACAATCTAAAAAACTGTCTCAAAATGAGGGTTCATTTTTCGGACTCAAAGAACATTCCGAAATTAATTAAATTTATGAGGAAAATTTCGATTTTATACGTTCTTTTTTCTGAGTCATTTCTGAGTACACAGCGGGCTCTTTTGGACGGACCACTTTCATAGGAAAAAGTGGAAAAATGTGTATGTTTTTGGAGCTCATTTCTGAGTCATTAATGATCATCTTTGTTTGCTGGGTTATTTTTATTTATTTAAATTGTTTTTAATTTGATTAAGTTGGGTTCGAAGAGTTTCGATTACAAATTAACAAACTCAATAGTCATGGAACTTTTATAGGTACTTCAATGTTGTTAATATAGTTGGGCTTTAAGACACCACAATATTTACGTAGGATAAAAGCCACTTTTTGGTATAAATTTTTTATTAAAATTTCTTCTTACATTTCGTAGAAATTGGATTATACCATAAACTTTATTTGGAATTGTTATTTTACGCTTTGTTATACGCGCATTGGTTTTGGATGGAACATTTTAAGATACAATTTTTGTTACCAAAAATATGCAAACCTACCCAATCAGAAAAATACAAACGGGAAAGCGATGGCAAAGCACTTTAGCAGGTGGTACAAAAAGTGTTTACCCATTCCCAAAATGGTAACATCATAAAACAAAAGAACCGGCTGTTCAAAAAGCGCCGGAAAAACACTGGAAGAACAAAATTTGTGAACGTTGGCAAAACGCTGCCAAAACCAATAAATATGTGGTCTGGAAATATATTTTCCAAAATAACATTTAAAAAAGTTCATATGTATGTATTTTTTTGGTCCTGCCGTGATTTGAACCCAGGCCGTCAGATTGGCAGTCGATTGTTCTACCCACTGAACATAAAAATTTGGTGGCTAAACACATAAATGAATGATAGCAAACTAATGTGCCAGTTGGTCTTAAAGGAGCTTTCCCACAAACAAAAAAATTGATTTTATAAAAAACTAAAATTTTAAATTAAAAAAAAATCAACAAAAAAATTGTTTTTCTTGCAACCGTATTTGAACTCGGAACCTTCTGACTACAAACCTTTTTTAACGAGTGAATTGATTTTTGTACCGTTGGCAATTTCTGACTAGGTAGCACTGGATAACCACTGATTTCAAACCTTGACATATCACTCTAATCCCATTCTTTGCCAGTGGTTTTTTTTTTATAAACCACCGAAATTTTTGTAAAACAAATACTGGCAAAACGCTTTTTGGAAACGCTGGCAAAGCGTCCCAAATGAGTGTTCTCCCAGTCATTATTTTTAAAACCGTGGGGACCCTAGTGGTATGCCAGTGCTTGATTTTTTGTGCCACTGGCGATTTCTGACTGGGTAAGAATGATTTTTCTTTTATAAAATTTTATTTAAATAAGAAATTTTCAAACAAAATTTATTAAATAAATAATATTTAAGACAAAAATCGTTCGTACAAGGAAAGTATCTTATGTTATAATCTCCGATCTTAATGAAAATTGGATATTTTGTAGAGGAAAAAAAATTTAGGCTGGGGTGTCTGAGATAGGGGCTTAAAATTAGGGTCAAAAACGATAAATTTTTTTGTTTTTTTCATTTATTTGTCATTTGATCCAAAGAACATATATAAAAATGTTATATTGTCGGATAGGGATTTTCAGGGGCCGTTTGTTGGTTCCTTTCTTTGGTACGTTTCTAGTTTTGTGTAGTTGTTGTTGTAGGAAATGTGATAATTTTAGCGTACTTTATATGGACATATATAGTCGTACGATCGTCAAATTAACTTATATTAATCCTTTTAAGTTTAAGCGGAGCCGTAGTTTTTATTTTTCGATACTCTAGCTATTTCGGATTTTATCGTGTTTTTCCAATATGGGTATTAAACTTTATATTTTTTAGAGTACGTTTCATACAATTGCATGGATTCCGTGGGAATTTTTTTACAAAACTTGGTAGAAGGATAGGCCGGTTTCGTAGTAACCATTTTTTGTAATTTTTATGGTTAAGTCGCACCCCCTAGTGGTGGTATAAGTACAAATTGAAACTTTGATAATACACCTGCGGTCACGCACATCTTACCACTTCATTTTTCGCAGTATTTTATAAATTTCTCAGCTTATGTTTGGGTCACGTGCAAAATTTTTTAAACATGGATTTTATAAATAAAAATACGGTTTTTAATTTCACAATTTTCTTGAGCGTAAGGTTTGTTTTTTATTATAAAAAAGTTTTTTATTTTCGATATTTCGCTACTCCATTGTGTAGCAGGAGTAGCGAAATATCACACTTTAAAATCCGACTTTAAAAAAAAATTAAAAAAGGCGACCCCTACGTTTCAGAATTTTTTTTTTTTTCAAATCACCTTTCAAAAATACTTCATATTGGGGGTGTACGCGAACTTTTTTTTTGAGGTACGGTCTAATGACCATTCTCAATAACCGTGTTTAATGTAAAAATTACGTCAGTAATTCCATAATTAACTATCGTTTCGACAGTTATGACAACATAATATCATGGAATATACGTAAATGAAGAAAAAAAAACATTTAAAAAGTTTTAATTTTGTTCATCATAAAATTATTAAAAATAGATATTGTACTAGACCAGTGACACGAATTTCTGCAAATTCCACATAACATTTACTACAAATATATTTTGTAAGTAAAAGCAGTTTGGCGCCTTGACAAATAAAATTTATAATAACAACGGCTGCACAAAATTATACCTATAAATGGTTAGTAGAAGCTGAGTAGACATTGTGGCAGCTTGTTTAAAATAGAAAATAAATAAAAAAAAGATCTTTAACTTTATTTCAACGTCATTAAGTACAGTAAGGCGCAGAAGTCTTGCAATATTTTTTGCAAGTAAAAAATTCGATTTTTTTCTGATCAATTTAATTTTAACTTCTGAGAACAAAATTCGATAGTTGCATTTCAAAAACCATATATTTACAGTAGGTCTCATACTGTATGTACCCACCCAGGTAGAAAATTACAAAGGGGCCAGCACTGGCAGAGCACCGAAATGGGTGGTATGAGTTCTTGTTAACAGCGCTTTCCCAACGCCCAAATGATAACACCGTTCCACGGTGGTGCCAATGCTTTACCAAGCCTTGGGAAAGCACCCATAAACATAAAAATCAAATGTTTTGCCAACGCTCAAATAATAAAATTAAAGTGCTTTCCTGACACCCAAATGATGACACCGATCTATTTAATGCTTTGCAAAGTATTGAGATAGCACCAAGAAACATAAAAATCAAGTGTTTTCCCTGCCACTAAATTATGAGCCCTCATCACTGAAGAATTTTAAATTACTCTAAAAGTAGACGATTCTTGGAGTTATTGTATTGTGGAGTCAAAAATTATTTAAATATTCACTCTTTTGGAGTTTCTTTTTCAAAAACAAAATAATGTTATAGGAAAACAAGTGCTGGGAATTCACCCTTTTAAAGCGTTGGGAATGCGTCCAAATTTAGTGCTTTGCCTGTACTTCTTTTTGTAAGACCACGGTCTACTTGCGCTTTGCCAGTGCTTCTTTTTTGTTACCACACATAATTTCCACCTGGGCAGTCAGAAATCGCCAGTGGTACAAAAAATCAAGCACTGGCATACCACTGGGTAACCACTGTGTTAAAAATAAATGACTGGCAGAACACTCATTTGGGACGCTTTGCCAGCGTTTGCAAAAATCATTTTACCAGTATTTGTTTTACAAAAATTTCGGTGGTTTATAAAAAAAACCACTGACAAAGAATTGGCTTAGAGTGATATGCCAAGGTTTGCAACCAGTGGTTATCCAGTGCTACCTAGCCAATGCTACCAGGGGTACAAAAATTAGTTCACTGGTAGACCAATGCTTTTATAAAAATGCTGACGCTTCGTTAAAATACCCAGTCAGAAAAATACAAACGGGAAAACGGTGGCAAAGCACTTTAACAGGTGGTATAAGTACTGGCAAAAAGTGCTTTCCCATTCCCAAAATGATAACATCATTAGACAAAAGGACCGGCTGTTCAAAAAGCGCCGGAAAAGCACTGGAGGAACAAAATTTTTAAACGTTGGCAAAACGCTGGCAAAACCAATAAATAGGTGGTCTGGAAATATATTTTCCAAAATAAAATTAAAAAAAAAGTTCATATGTATTTTTTTTTGGTCCTGCCGTGATTTGAACCCAGGCCGTCAGATTGGCAGACGATTGCTCTACCCACTGAGCTAACGAGACATATAATATTTAATGGCTAAACACATAAATGAGTGATAATAGCTGGACAACTACTGGCTGTGCCAAAATGCTAGTACTGGCAAACAATTTTTAGTAACTAGTATGCCAGTGTTGGGAGGGCAAAAAAAAAGTTGGTCTGGAAGGAGCTTTCCCACAAACAAAAAAATTGATTTTATAAAACAAAAAAAATTTTAAATTAAAAAAAATCCAAAAAAAAATTTTTGCTTGCAACCGGATTTGAACTCGGAACCTTCCGACTACAAACATTTTTTAACGAAGCGTCAGCATTTTTATAAAATCATTGGTTTTCCAGTGAATTGATTTTTGTACGCCTGGTAGCATTGGCTAGGTAGCACTGGATAACCACTGGTTGCAAACCTTGGTATATCACTCTAAGCCAATTCTTTGCCAGTGGTTTTTTTTATAAACCACCGAAATTTTTGTAAAAAAAATACTGGTAAAACGCTTTTCGCAAACGCTGACAAAGCGTCCCAAATGAGTGTTCTGCCAGTCATTTATTTTTAATACCGTCGTTACCCAGTGGTATGCCAGTGCTTGATTTTTTGTACCACTGGCGATTTCTGACTGGGTAGGTTTGTAGTCAGAAGGTTCCGAGTTCAAGTCCGGTTGCAAGCAAACAATTTTTTTTTTTCATTTTTTAATTAAAAATATTTTTTGTTTTAAAAACTCAATTTTTTTGTTTGTGGGAAAGCTCCTTGAAGACCAACTTTTTTTGCCCTCCCAAGGCTGCCATACTAGTTACAAAAAACTGTTTGCCAGTACTAGAATTTTGGCACAGCCAGTAGTTGTCCAGCTATTATCACTCATGTGTTTACCCAGTCAGAAAAATACAAACGGGAAAGCGGTGGCAAATCACTTTAACAGGTGGTAAATGTACTGGCAAAAAGTGCTTTCCCATTCTCAAAATGATAACATCATTAGACAAAAGGACCGGCTGTTCAAAAAGCGCCGGAAAAGCACTGGAGGAACAAAATTTTTTAACGTTGGCAAAACCAATAAATAGGTGGTCTGGAAATATATTTTCCAAAATAAAATTTAAAAAAAGTTCATATGTATTTTTTTGGTCCTGCCGTGATTTTAACCCTGGCCGTCAGATTGGCAGACGATTGCTCTACCCACTGAGCTAACGAGACATATACTATTTGATGGCTAAACATATAAATGAGTGATAATAGCTGGACAACTACTGGTTGTGCCAAAATGCTAGTACTGGCAAACAATTTTTTGTATTTTTCTCACTGGGTAGGTTTAACTTTAACTTCACTATTAAACAAAAGAAAATGCATATTTAATTCCTTTAATGCACAAAATTGTATACAAAACAACAAATTTTTGGGACAACTATTAGTTAACTCTTAAACCTTCAGTATGAGACCCAGCGTTAAAGTTTGAAAATATGGTTAATTTATTAACAAGGAATTTACTGAATTATACACGCAAATAAATGACATGTTTGGGGTAGCCATATTCGGGTTTATGATCGCGACAATCGTATTATTTAATAGTTGTGACAACTTTTTTTATATCATAATATAATCCATAAATGATCACATTATGCTTCCAAAATGATCCGAATATTATCATATTATAGTCTTACAATCAAAAAAATAGTCAGTAAAGTCAGCAAAAAATGTTGCTGAGTCAGCAAATTTTTAGTCAGGAGTGTGCTTGCAAAAAAGTTGGTAATTTCAGTAAAAGGTTACAAAAAAATAGTAATCTTCAGCAAAAGTTTTGCTAACACTTAGTCGAAGGCAAATGAAAAAAATCCTTGCTAAAATCACTAAATTTTTTGCTGAATATTAGTAGACTGAAAAAAACTCAAAAAACTTGTAGCGAAATTTTACTTTAGTTAATTTATTTGCTGAAAATTTAAATATAGGAATTGTGTAGAGTTGTTTTTCTTTTTAATCATTTCCGTTCTGTGTACTACATCCAGACAAGCTGCGACATATACATTTGTTTATCTGGTTGTCGTCCACGCTATAATTGCGGTTATCAGCACTATTTTTGTAGCAAAATAAATTAGTAAAACATTAGTTCAAAATTAGTTTAGTGCTAAAAAATATAACTAAAACTTTTGCTGAAAACGGAATTTCAGCAAAAAAAAACTGCTGAAAAGTAGTAAACTTGATATACAAGACGTTTTACTAATTTTTCTACTAACTTATTTTCTTGAGTGTACATAAATATCATATTACAATATAATCCCTATATTTTTCACCCAGCATTCAGTTGCAGCTGTATTGAAAAGCTGTGCATGTAGTAGTAGTAGTATTTTTTATTTTCATAATTTTAAGCAATATATATATTATTTTACATATTTTGAAGTATTTACTAATATGAAATTTTAAGTTATAAAAATAAATTATAAATATTTTGTTCATACGGCTATGACATAATGTCGCCAGCCGATAATCTATCATTGATATTATAAAAATAGCAAATTAATTACATACATACATACATACATACATACATACATATTTTTCTTAATAATTAAATTCAAATATTAACTGATTTCTGTAGTTTACACAACATTTTATATATTCAATTAAAATTTTCCAATTTGTTACAGTACCATTAAGTATGTTTACAATTTCAGCCTCATCTAGAAAACTCTTTCTGAAGTAAATAATTCTTATATCTTTAAAAACGGGGCACTGGCCCATAACATGTATAATATTCTCTATATGTTGCAAAGGTTTCATAATTTGGTTGCATTCGTAGGAAATCTATTCTCATTGACCTGTTTTAAATCGTTACTCATTTTGAATATCCACATTTACTCTTCTTGGCTATAACCGTCTACCATATAATTTTGATTTGCCGTCGGGTCAAGTTTTCTATATATTGTACTTGATTTCCTTTGCAAGAAATGCTATTTATGTCTTAGCGATTGAAGAATATTAATTCGACTTACAAGCCATTGCTCTTTGTTCTGAATATTTACTGACCACTCGATGCCGTATTCTGCTCCTATGTTGTTGAACTCGTGAACCCAAAAGATTTGTTGACGTAATAGTTTTTTGGACAGTTGATGTGGCAATCTTTGTTCAGGATAGTCGAACAGGGTCTTGCAAACATATCTCAAGTGCAGATCTAGCGTGAACACATGTCCATTTTCGATTCCGGTTGCTAGCATTAAAGCATAAGTTGGTGTGAAGTTTGGAAGTCTTAATATTTTCTTAGCAAAATAAATCTGTAACTTATCCACTTCTTCGAATAATGAGTATCCCCACACCTGTGCGGCATACGTTTGGACTGATCTACAAACAGATAGAAATAATTTCCACTTGGATTCAATAGATATTTCTTTTCTACTTAAAAAGTTCTACCACGTACAATTAATACAATTTTAAGCTGCCTTATTCCTGTTTTCTATATGTTTTTTGAATACCATTTTCTGTTTGAGTGTGACTCTTAGATAACAATACTCTGAAGTAACTCTTATCGCTTCATTGTTAAAGACACATTTTTCGCTTTTTGCTAGTTTACCACCTTTTCTAAATACCATGATTTCGGATTTGGTTAAGTTTACCTCAACGTTCCATAATTTGAAGTAACTTTTTAATTTAGCTGTGCATGTTTATTTATTCAAAATTCGAAATAAGAAGTTTAACACTCATTTTTCTTAATGACTTTTTCCACCTTTAGTTAAAATAATTTGTCTTGATCAAAATATCTTTGAGAAATATGTCAGGTTTTAAAATGCATTGGTTTGTCAACATCGAGTGGTATATTAGTTTACAATGGAGAATCAAAGGCAAGTGCACAAAAAAACTACTGAAACTATATATATTCCTTGGTGAAACCATAGGCAATGGGACGGACGGATGATTGGAATTCATTCGGAATCCATTCTTTTTTTGCAAATCCCCCACAGCGCAATAAATTCTTAGAGTTCAAAAGGCTATAATTTTGGAACATCTTGGAATTTTGTTCCAAAATTTTTAGTATTTTTGTGGAAGAATACTACCGACTTAATCATAAAATGCTCGATATCTTGCACCCAGCTAAAAATACTGCTTGCTTGGAAGCAGGTTCGTCAGGGAAAGAAAATAATGTAGCGCTTGCATTATTGGTGATATAATGCATGATTTTTGTTCGAGATAGCTCTCGTGAATGCACTTGTTTCAATATCCGATATGCGCTTCTATCATAGCTCCAAATAATGATATGAAATCACAGCTTTTAGTTAGTAAATTCGGTTATCGTTGTCATTCTTTCGTGCTTTGTTAGAGCGATAAAGTGTGGTAAACATAACTCTATTGCCGTTTTCCAGCACACTACTGAAAGCTATAAATCTTCAGGAGCAGTAGACGAAGCAGAAAAGAAGCACTAACCATTTTTACCGCTTCCGAATTTCTTCTGGGCAGGTTCTAACTCAAAAGATGTCTCCTTAAAACTTTTTTTTAATTCATCAAATACTTTTTTATAAGAATCTATGAATTTTATCTTTAGAATACCTTCCTAATAAGTACTTAAAATCAACTTGTAGTTTAGTTTATAAATTTTTATATGTATATTGAAAAATGTCATAAGTGAATATGAAAAAAATAAGTATTTATGCATGTAATTTTGTGCAGTTATGCAAACCATTCATTCATATACCCTTGTATAAGAGTTTTGTTTCCACATTCAATAGAGTTAGAAAAAATTGTTTTCTTTTATCCTCTTTGGAATATTATGAGTTCTACTACTGCTGCTATTGCCAACATTAAATCTAGGTTAAAATCTTTGCCGTAAATGACATTTGTTCTTGTACAATGTTAGTAGTTGGGGATGACAGATATGATGTTCCATCATAAAGAGTAGTATTAGTATTACTAGTAGTACATACATACATACATAGTAGTGGGAGAAATTAGATGGTGATTACTTCTACGTTGACATCAACATTTATGTTGAACATTGTAAGAGATTTTTCAAAATAATATTTTAAAAATTTGAATTGCACAAATAGTTATAAAGTTTGCTACCGAAGCGATTTCTATATATTTTTTATTTTAGTAATAGTTTTCCAACAAAAAAAAAAAAAGAACTGTCTTCTAGACCCCCACCATGACCCTCATATCTCTATTCAAGTATAAATTCCATTTTATTTTCGGGATTTGCGACTTGAGAATAGTTTTGTCACAAAATATTGCCTCCACAGGTCCCTTTTTCGCCCTCATTTCGCTAGCCAAGTATATTTCTTTATGCTCGTAGAATAAATAATTCTTTGTGACCAACCTTAAAGATTCCTAAAGGACAAATAGGGCCTGATGAAGACTTACCTCCCCCTTCGTTTTTGGTGTCCGAATCCTCTGCTTTGGAGTTATTTCCTCTATATCCTACCCGGACAATTATAAGTGAGAGACAGGAAATTAGAACTTATACTACACTTAAAACTACTAAAAGTTAGTTAAAAATAATGTGACAGAAAAAACTGGTAAAATTAGCAGATTATTTTTTTAATACAATAAAAATCGAGCCTTTCGAAAACAGCAGTTTAAAATTTTTTTAGCAAATTTTTCTGCCCATTTTAGCAAAATAGACTGCTATTTGCATTCAACTAAATTTAGCTTAAAAATAGCAAACATTTTGTAGATATAACAGTCCTCCGAAACAGCTGTCTATCCTGTTTGCAAGAACAAAAAATTTTAAAACTAATATGCACGGTTTTTATTTAATTAAATAAAAAATAAAAACATCGAACTAGAGGCTGAATAATATCTGCCCTCACTAATTTGTGAATAAATTTGCTATTTTTATCCTACTAATATTAAGCAAAATTTTCTGCACATTCTACAGTACAATTTTTGTTTTCAATTAACTAAAAGTTAACTTAAATATAACTAAAATTTTGCAAATTTAACAGTTTTAATTTTGCTGTTCTTATTTTACTAGTATTTAGCAAAAAATCTGCTAATTTCAGCAGTTTTTTTCTGCAGCATCATTTTTAACCAAGGTTGGTTAACGAAACGAATAACGGTAAGGGTAACGGTATTCAATTTCATTTGTTTCGGTAACGGTAAAGGTAACGGTATTTAAGACTCTTTCGGTAACGGTATACCGTTATCGAAACAGCAATACCGGTACGTACCGGTATTATAAATTATGTTAAAAACATATAAAAACAAGTAAAAACTTAACATATATTTAATTTTACGTCCCGGTGAAAAATGTCCATATATGAACATTTATGGTTCAGCCATATATGTATGGATCCGAAAAATGAGGTAACACCTAAGTATATGTTCATATATGGACATATATGAACATATACATTTATTAAATATATGCGAATGCATGCGAACGTTGCTGTCCTTTATTATAAGGTTGTACGATAGATATAAATTTCTGTATGACATTCAAATTAGGCGCTACATATGTTCCTTTTTTTATTCATGACATTAAATATAATTCCATATTTATCCAAATATGAGTTCCTTTTACATATATGGAAAAATGTATTCTTCGAAATATGTTCATATACAAGTCCCTTTTGCATAAATTGAATAACATATACTTTCATATTTGTCCATATATGAGTGCCATTTCCATATATGAAATAACAGATGCTTCCATATATGTCTGTATATGAAATTTTTTCCAT